>CM075977.1:113688296-114047681 GCA_038087875.1 Malacoraja senta | reverse complement strand
GCATCCTTTTCGGTTGCATCTCAGCTTGGTTCGGCAATAGATATTCCTAAGAAATTGGAGAGGTATATGGACGTGGCCCAGTCCATCACACAGACCAGACTCCCCACCTGTTAACTCCAGCGAAACTCTCTCCGAACTCACACTGCCTCAGGAAGGCAGCCAACATAGCTAAAAAAACGTTCTCCCCCCCCCCCCCACCATTCCTTCTCCACTGTCTCATCGAGCAGAAGAAATAAAAATGTGAAATTCTGTACCAGACTCAGGAACATCTTTTCCTGTCATCCCAAAGTTTCTTCCCATTTTATCAGACTACTGAACAGTTCTCAGATAAGGTAGTGTGTAGTCCTGATCTTCTGGCCTATTTTACTTCGGAGTCACGTGAGTGATTCCGTGAAGAAACCCCGCCAGTCCACATGCGCGTCATTACGTCCGACGCATGGCGCAACGACTGGCTGGCAGGCGCGTTGCTCCTCCAGCGGTAAGTTTTAAAAACCCTCAGGTAAGTGTTTAAAACTTAGTCGGAGGTCGTTTTCTTGGTTCGGTAATTCTTGTTACAGGAAGCAAGTTCGAGTCGATGGAGAAAACATCTAAGGTGAAGTCCAGGCGAGCCGCCGGGAGAGCAGCTATGGAAGACCGCGGGCGTGCGGGTAGCGGGCGGCCGTCTATCTCACCTTCCGAGTCGCTGGCGGCACGGCCAGTGACTTCAGACTTGGTGCCTCTTGAGAGCACCTTGGCTACTCCATTGGGTCGGAAAGCCTCAAAGAAGTCTGCAAGGCCCGTTGACTCGGATGAGTCGGACCAGGAGGGTCCCCCTCCTACAATGGATAGCGTCTTCGGACGTTTGTCCAGGATGGAGCTCCTGATGGAGAGGATGCTCCACCATGATACGCTCCAACAAGAGGAGTTATATCCGCGCGGGTCTCCTCGGGGGCCCGCGCCGGTCTCCTCGGGGCCCGCGCCAGGGGCACCTGTTTCAGGGCTGCTTAATGTCTCACTCTCGGAGGAGAGCATTCGGGGTCAGTTTGTTCTGACTCTGAGTCCGTGGGTATAGCCGTGGAGCATACCTCAAGGCATGAAGGGCGCGAACCAGAGGTGCCAGTTATGGCATCAAGATTTGCAATTCCGACCGAAACAGGGAACCGCTGGGTGA
The DNA here is from genome assembly GCA_038087875.1 of Malacoraja senta. NCBI lineage: Eukaryota > Metazoa > Chordata > Chondrichthyes > Rajiformes > Rajidae > Malacoraja > Malacoraja senta. The sequence goes on along the minus strand of CM075977.1, from coordinate 114,046,531 downwards.
AGATTTGGCCACGAGTATAAATTACCTGGCCTCACACCCAGCTCCAAGAGCACACTATGGAGGAAACGTCCAAAAAATTATGAGACACCTGCTAACTGTGCCTTGCTCAAAGTGCTGACTGTTAACCACGCCATCTGGGGTCACATGGGCGTAAGTATCAGAGCTCAGGAGGTGAAGCTCCAGAAGATACTGAAGTTGCTCGCCTCAGGCATCACAGCTTTCGCCAGGTCGGTGGATGGTGGGCCCCTGTCTGATGTACAGCAGGATGCCCTGGCCCTAATGTGCAATGCACATTTTGAAATAAATTGCCTAAGAAAGAGTGCCATCTGCCCTAGACTGAACCCCAAGTTCGCGGCACTGTGCAAATCCAGCAATATACAACCACCGAATCTTTTGTTCGGTGACGATCTGTCAAAAGAGTCAAGGAGCTGGACGCGGAGGCAAAAACGGTCGGAGTCATCAAAGCCCCGGCGACTAGCAAAACTTCGCTTCGGCGGCAGCACCCTTACAAACGGTTCGCTGAAACTGGGTCAGGCCAAGGACCAAGCCGGCCATTCCCAAACATGCGAAGTTGGCGCACTCCAACAGCCTTACCCCCCAAAACTCGGGGGCAGAAATATCCACCGGTAACCATGGAGGTAGGTGGGCCTGGTTCTTTTCGGAACATATCATGTGTGGATCAGTTACAAGTTGGTGGGAGATTACACTTGTTTTTGAATGAATGGTATTGCATAACATCAGATTTGTTTATTCTGCACAGTATACAAGGGTTCCGAATCGAATTCCATCCCAATTTGCGTCCACCCACACAGCATACACCAAGCCGGCCATTGGGTTTTTCACAACAAGAGAGTTTGGATGTACAAGCTGAAATTGAAACGTTATACAAAAAAGGGGTAATTGAGAAGTCGTTTCATCAATCTCACCAATTCGTGTCTAATATTTTTCCTAGGCGAAAAAAGGATGGTGGATGCCGAATCATCCTTGACTTGACCAGCCTTAACCATTTTGTGCAGTATAAACATTTCAAAATGGAAACTTTTGTTACTGCCAAACAACTTGTTTCCAGAGGATGTTATATGGCATGTATAGATCTTAAAGATGCATACTATTCAGTACCCATTCATCGTGATCATCAGAGATATTTGAAGTTTAGCTAGATGAGGCAATTATGGCAGTTTAAAGCATTGCCTAATGGGTTAACCTCGGCCCATTGGCTAACCTTATTTGGCACTGGTGTATTACAAGAAACATTTGGGTCTCAGCTATCTACTTACCAGGTAGATTCAACATGGTGGCGGACACCAGGTCACGAAAATTCAATGACAACACAGAATGGATGTTGAATCATGAAGTATTTAATGATATTGTCGCTCAGTATGGTGTGCCAGATATCGATTTGTTTGCATCCGGACTCAATCACCAGTTACCGAAGTATGTTTCATGGGAACCAGACCCAGGGGCAGTGGCGGTAGATGCATTCTCGCTACACTGGGGTGGAATGTTTTTATATACATTTCCCCCATTTTGCCTCATCTGTCGGTGCTTGCTCAAGATCGAGCAGAACTCCGCCTCAGGCGTTTTGGTAGTACCCGACTGGCCTACACAGCCATGGTTCCCACTCGTTCTGGGAATAATAACACAGCCTCTTATGACTGTCCCTAAACGCAGTAACCTACTGGTGCACCCTGTGACTGGGGAGAAACATCCATTACATGACCGTATTGATCTATTGATTTGCAGATTCTGAGGAGGCCATACCTGGGGCTCGGACAATCAGATTGTACCGTGGATGTGATCACTGCATCCTGCAGGGATAGTACCAAAAAACATCTCTCATGTCAAGAAATGGGAGGTGTTCTGCTTACGGGCGAACATATCATATCACACGGCACGCATCTCAGATGTGTTGGAATTTCTTTTATCACTATATTTTGATGAGGGATTAAGCTATAGTGCCATCAACAGTGCCAGGAGTGCTTTATCATCGTACTTATGGCTGGGGTTGGAACAACACTCTGTTGGATCTCACCCTTTAATATCCCAGTTCATGAAGGGTATTTTTTACTCTAATCCCCCCAGGCCCAGGTACTCAGAAATCTGGGATGTGAGCGTGGTACTCACGCTGCTTCGCCAGTGGGCTCCAGCTACATCCCTGTCTTTGCCCAAACTCACTCTCAAGGTGGTCATGCTCATGGCTGCGACTGGACAGGATGGTGTCATCTGTAAATAACATAACGTTTTACATTTATGATTTAATTAAGCAGAGCAGACCAGGGGTGTCAGGATTCAAACTTATTTTTACGGCATATCCCACGGACTTTCGGTTGTGTGTACTTATGTACTTACAGCAGTATATCAAGGTCACCAAGAGCCTCAGAGGCTCCGAGTTAGCGTTATTCATCAGTCACTAAAAGCCGCATAAGAAAGTGTCGTTACAGACCATTTCAAGATGGCTGAAACAGGTTCTGGTTTGTGCGGGAGTAGACACTGACATTTTAAAATCTCACTCCACCAGGGTGGCATCAACGTCAGCAGCGAGGGCACTGGATGTCCCTCTCGACCATATCCTCGCGGCCGCAGGATGATCAAATGAACTGACTTTTCAAAGGTTCTATAATAAACCTCTTACCGGACCGGAGGTATTTACCCACTCCATTTTAGGTTCTTTTTCATAGCTTCCCCCTGGGAGAGAGGGGTCACTATTGTTTTTCTTTTTGTTAATTAAAGCATCAACATGTTTAAATCTATGCTATGTTTCAATGCATTGTTTATTATTCACTCATCCTGGGTCAACTGATGCAGTGCGTGACGCCTGTATTCGTATCCACGGCATGAAATCACAGAGCTTTGAAATCTTCACGGAATCACTCACCTGATTCCGAAGTTAAATAGTAAGATTAAACGAGAACTTACCAGTTTGAAGTTTGATCTTTATTTTATGAGGAGCTACGATGAGCGATTACGTGCCCTCCGCTCCCAACCCTCATATCATAAAGGTCATCTGGTAGTTCTAGTTCTCTCTAATCTTACTATGTTACTTCAATTACTGTTATCTGTGATTTCACACCGCTGCTTTGAAGATTGACGCGCATGCGGACTGGCGGGGTTCTTTACGTAATCGCTCATCATAACTCCTCATAAAATAAAGATCAAACTTCAAACTGGAAAGTTCTCGTTTAATCTTACTATTTCATTGTATACCTTGCATTTTTTCTCTGTAACAGTAATGCTATAATACTGTAACACTATTGTGCACTGGTATTTTTTCTCTTTGTACTACCTGGTGTACTTGTGTCTGGCTTGATTGTACTCATGTGTAGTAAGATTTGACTGGACAGCATGGAAACAAAACTTTTCACTACACCTCAGTGCACATGACAATAATAAACAAATGATAAATAGATTCAGCCCATGCAAACATCCATGTGCATTGAAATAACAGTTACCCATGAAGCAAGGAATATTTATGCTAGTTAACAGTAAGATTAAACGAGAACTTACCAGTTTGAAGTTTGATCTTTATTTTATGAGGAGTTACGTTGGTGATTATGTGAAGAACCCCGTCAGGGCGCATGCGCGTCAATCTTCAAAGCAGCGGTATGAAATCACAGACAACACCATAATTGAAGTAACATATTAAGATGATCAACATGAGAACTACCATTATGACCTTTTTTCTATGAGAGAGGGTTGGGCGTGGCGGGCACGTAATCACCAACATAACTCCTCATAAAATAAAGATCAAACTTCAAACTGGTAAGTTCTCGTTTAATCTTACTATTTTACTTCGGAGTCACGTGAGTGACTACGTGAAGATTTTAAAGCTCTGTGATTTTTATGCCGCAGATCAAAATCCCGGCTTATCACTGCATCGATTGACTCTGAGTATCATCAATAATGCTGTAAACATGACATTGCATATCATGCAAAAACAAAACAGTTTTATTTTTGGTCATAAAACAACCAATAAACCCTCTTAATGTAGGGCAACAAACGAAAACAGAATGAAACAGTATTGAAAACAGACTTTAAACAATAGCAACAGCACTCAATATTGAGTTGGCAAACAGCCCTCCATCGGCAATCGGCCGATGGTAGTATTGCTGAAACACAAGTTCATTTTTCCAACCTGCGGCTTTTAATATATGGTCGATGGGAACGTCCATCGCCCTGGCCGCGGATGTTGCTACTGCGCTAGTGGAATGAGATGTAAACACATAAATGTTAATTCCTGCCTGAACCAACTCTTGCTTTAACCACCTTGAGATAGTCTGAATTGCCACTCTTTTATGTTGGCTTCTTGTAACTGAGAAAATCCTGTTTCTTCTTGTCTTAAAGCCCTTGTGGCTTCAATGTAATGTAACAAATGTGTCCTTACACATAAACATGGAGCTGTAGGATATGCTGAGAAAACAATCTTAAAACCTGTCACACCTGGCCTGCTTTGTTTGAGCAGGTCAGAAATATAAACCAGAACATTCTCTGTATTCACTTCCATTCTCTCGAACTGAAGTTTTTGGAAAGTCTGCACTCTCTGTACTGACACCAATGCCATTAGCATAGCCAATTTCATGATTAATTTTAACAAAGTTATAGACGTGACAAGGACCCATTGACGAAGTATGTTACGAACAACACTTACCTCGCAGATTACCATATACCTAGGCTTAGGCGGTTTGGAATTAAAGATTCCTTTCATCAACCTAGATATGAGAGGGTGAGAACCTATACTTTGTGTCCGTGTACCTATTACAAGATATGCCGACCAAGCACTTCTAGCTGTATTGATAGCAGTATAGCTAAGACCCTCATCATAATAATGTGTAGATAAACTCTAACACATTTTCAATAACTACAGTATCATATTGAATATTCTTTTGAACACAGTATTGTTCCCATTTTTTTTTTAATCCATTTATTTATCTATTTTTTTTTTTTTTTTAATTTAATTTTTTTTTTCCATAAGTCATATACTGTTTTTGAGTACTCTTTCTCCAGGCTGCAGTGAGTATATCCACTGTTGGCCCAGAAAGTCCTCGACCAATGCAAGGCATTCTGAAAACCTGCAAATTAACAAATCCATTACGATCACATAACCGATGAACTTAACGCGTTACTGGATGCTCCAGCAAATTCCTGCTGTTTGGAATCAGCAAAAAGAGGTCGGATCGCTATCTGTAACATCAAAGGGAACCATGATTGAATCAGGCAATTTGGTATCACCAAAACCCCTGAAGCGGCATCCTGCTTGATTTTCTCAAACACCGACCTATGAGGCAGAATGGTGGGAAAATGTACACAAACCTATCATCCCAATTTAGTGAAAAACATCAATTGCCACTGCCCCTGGATCTGGTGCCTATGAAACATATTTTGGCCTTCCATATAGAAGTACTATGTTCTTGAACACATCCTGGTTCCACATCCACTCTGTGTTATGATGGAATTTTCGTGAGCTACCATCTGGTACTACATTAAGTTTCCTTGGCAGATAGATAGCTCCAATCCAAATCTCTCTATCCCTACTCCAGGTCCAATTGTATTTGCCAACCTGTCACATGATAACGATTTGATTCCACCCATGTGATTCATATCAGCAACTGCGGTAGTGTTGTCTATTTTGCACTGCACATGCAAACTAGTTTAGTTAGTGCCATAAGCCTTGAGTCCATAAAATACTCTTGGTTAATTCCCCATGTTTGCAGAAGCAATGTTCATCTGTCTCCACTGCTAGATCTTGTATCAGTAGCACCCTACCCAAGTGCTCTGACATCTGTCTGCAAATCATGGAAGCTTGGTCCAATAACACTTTGGAACTACTAGTGGACACATGCTGAATCCACCATTGTACATCAGCAACAGCCTCTATTGATAGAAGCATAGGTCTATTATAATGACCCCAATGTATCCTCAATGCTTGTTCCCTTGACCTTTGTAATTGTAGATAATAAAGTGGCCATATTGAACTGCTGGAAATGCTGTCAGCCATTACCACTGGCTGTCACCTGGCTAATTGAAGGCTGTGTGTCAGCAATTAACTTGATATAGCTCTTAATTAGCTCTACCCTTTTTTGCCTGGGCAAGGTCACAATGATGTTGATTAAGTCCATTGTGAACCCAACTAGTCAATTTGTGTCATAGGTATAAATTTAGATTTCTCTGGATAGCTTATAAAGCACAATTAAAAAATGTTTTTTACCAACTGCCACTGATGCTTCAGCTGTTTCCTTTGATTGTCCTACAATCAAGATATTATCTAGCTAAGCCATGAGCACATGACCTTGACTTCTCATCAAGCCTAGAATAGGTTTTAACAACTTTGTAATCCCTCTAGGAGCTGAAGAGAAACCATTAGGCAGTGGATTGTATTGGCATAATTGCCCCATCCAGCTGAATTTTAAACCTTCAGTATAAACATATCTGAGGTAAACATTTAATTGTATCACATTAGATCTGTCTACATGAGAACCAGACCCTCTTACCTCCTTACCACCTGGCATTCTTCCCTGGCCTTGAGCTGGATATCTCACCTCCATGGCGGTGCTACAGCCGAACGCGAACTGCGCTGCATCGTAGCTGGACTCGTCCCTTGCCCGGACCAGTCTGCTCCCTTATAGGGATACTTCCACTTTGGTGAATATGTGGCTGCCGTCTTAGCCTCCTCCTCCAGCTCCTTCACCTGCTGTGCGAAATCCTCGCCAAACAGCTGTGCCGGTTGCACTGTGCCAGGCTGGCAGAGTGAATCATATTTAGGATTGATGGTTGGTCTAATCGCATCTTGCGGAGGCAGTTGATCTCAAAGTGGGCACTCCACAATAGTGCCTTTTGTTGTAATTTGTCATGGCCTCTCCATCCACCATCCTGGCAAAGCTCGTTATACCAGATGCCAGCAACTTTAAAAATATGCTGGAGCTTCACATGCTCCTGGGCTTTCATTAGTATGCCCATCTTGCCCCAATTCTTCCTGTTCCCAACAGGAACTTTTAACAGTCCACAGTTGATTGGGGCTTCATACTTCGTTACTGTCTCATCCATTGTCAGCTCCTGTAGCTGATGTGAGACTTGGTAATTTATGCTGGTGGCAAGTTCCTCACCCAGAGGCTCACCAGCATCCGACAACATGGCAAACCGTGCTGCACACGGTGTCAGCTCTGACAGCTGCCTGCCCTCCCTTTGGAAGTCGTCGGACTCAGGGTCAGAGCGTATCTGCCCTTCTGCACTCACCTCTTGCAAAGAGGGTGCTTTCAAGCAGGCCTCTACTAGGCACTGCCAGCGGAGCCGTCCCCTCGGCCTCCCGCCTGCCCAACTCCTCCTGGAGTATGGCTTTATGAAGCAGACCTCTCCTAGGCACTGCCAACGGAGCCTTCCCTAAGGTTTCCCGCCTGCACAACTCCTCCTGGAGTGTGGCTTTATGAAGCAGACCTCTCCTAGGCACTGCCAGCGGAGCCTTCTCTATGGCTTCCCGCCTGCACTACTCCTGCTGGAGCGTCTCTGTGGAGCAGCCCCTGTATGAGCTGCTCCTTTTGGATAACCGCTGGGGAACGGTATCCTGTCCCCGACGGGACTCTCGTGGCCCGACTCTGCGGAGTCTATAGCCCTGACAGACTTAGCTTATGCCGACCTCCCGACTGGCGTTGGCTGTGTACCCGGCTGGGCACTTTGCCAAATCTGTCGCCGCACCGCTACCGGCTTGCGACTCCCCTGAGGTGACAGGCTGCCTTTCAGAGACTGCGCTCCCGCAGCTCTCTCTCTCCTTGTCGGCAGCAGACCTGCACCTTTTCCTTGTTCCTGTATGTGGGGGGAAAAAACACACAGAAACAATATCTTTACTTTTCTCTAACTCCTCCAAAGTCTCCCCGACTTTGGTGGAGCTGTAAATACTCACCTTGCAGCAGGAGGTCCGTGCTCCTGCTGCCATTGTCGCCAATGCATCAGACGTAATGACGCGCATGCGCCCTGAAGGGGTTCTTCACGTAGTCACTCACGTGACTCCGAAGTAAAATTGTCAAATAATGGCAACTCCAACAAAAGAGACTGCATTCTCTGTTTTTGAAGTCTTTGATGGAAAATATAAACTGTTTCTCTTTCCACAGATGTGACATGACCTATTCTGTATCCTACATTTTCTGTTTTTCTTTCAGATTTGAAGGTACTTCAGGTTTTTTTTAAATTTTCAGAGAATGCAGTCTCCTATCCTTAACATTCAATGAAATTGACATGATCTGTAATCCAAGCAATAACTGAGGAGCCATATGAATGCTATTGTTACAAGAGCAGGTTAGATGCTAATTATCCAGAGACAAATGCATCATTTCCTGATATCCCAAAGCCTTTCCACCAACTAGAATGAACAACTCAGGAACATGATAGCATAATCTTCAAGTCACAAAGCGAATGGAGCGCTGATAATATTCATGAAGTTTAACACAATTCAAGACAAAGCTCATGATTTGTAGCCAGATTCACGTAGAAGGATTTCAGGTTAAAATACCAATATCTGAGTAACATTACATGATCACAATTTAATTATCACAATAATCATTACCAAGGTTCACAATTATTCTTAGTTCTGCAGGCATTGATGGAAAAGAGGGGAAAAAAAGTTTCACTGAGCCTTAGGTCAACCAAATTATGCAATGTGAAAATGACGAAATAGCAAAAAATAAAGAGAATAAATCAAACACACACAAAAACAACAGTGATGTGCAGCAATTCCAGTATGATGGCAGAAGGCGTGTGTTCATTCCACATCACATCTATTAGATGAAGCTCTTCCAAAGGCATCCAGTTGTGTATAATTGAAAATGGCACCAGGCCCATTTCCCCATTCGGTGTTTAATATCTCTCCCATTTTCTTTACAAAACTAAACTCTAAAGATAATAACAGTCAAATAATAGTTCTTAGGTGCATTAAGTGTCTGCCCCCTGAAAAGTACATTTTAAGTCTTTCACTTACTTTGATACAATCACCACATCTTCCCCTTTGCCGTTGCCTAATCACCATTTCTAGTTCTAGGGGGGCTTTTGCCAGAGTTAGAGCTGTCTAATCCATCTGCCTGTGACCCGAGAGTTGTCTTTGGGTTCATGAAATCACTTACAGCCTGCCAGTGTTACTTGATGAAGTTGGCACACATTATATATGTAATCCTATGCCAAGTCAACTGTGCTCATATTTCAAGGCCAATATTATAAAAATGATACTTTTTCCAAGTTCATCCTGTCCTACACTAATATGACAATAAAGGAAAAGCAGTTTGAAAAAAATCTACATGCACAAAAAATATATTTTGATCAATATTATTCAATTTTCCATGTAGTTTAGTATTATTGTCACATGTACCGAGGTACAGGGAAAAGCTTTTGTTGCCTGCTGTCCAGTCAGCAGAAAGACAATACATGATTACAGTCGAGCAATTTACAGTGTACAGATACATGGTAAGGGAATAACATTTAGTGCAAGGTAATGCCAGCAATGTCAGATCAAGGATAGTTCGAGGGTCACCAAAGAGGTAGATAGTAGTTCAGCACTGCTCGGTGGTTGTGCTAGGTTGATTCAGTTGCCTGATACCAGCTGAGAAGAAACTGTCCCTGAATCTGATGGTGTGCGCTTTCACACTTCTATGCCATTTGCCTGATGGGAGAGGGGAGAAGTGGGAGTGGTAAGGGTGCGACTTGTCCTTGATTATGCTGCTGGCCTTGCCGAGGCAGCGTGAGGTATGAATGGAGTCAAGAGAAGGAAGGTTGGTTTGTGTGATGGTCTGGGCTGCATCCACAGTTTGTGGCAATTTCTTACGGTCTTGGATGGAGCTGTTCACAAACGAAGCTGTGATGCATCCTGATAAAATGCTTTCTTTACATTACTTTTTACATTAAAAATCATATAGCAGGTAGTAGCATTTCAACTGGTTCTCGCCTCAATAAAGCACAAAATTGATGAGGTACATGTGTTAAGCATTCATTAATGTTATTTTCAGCCTATAGGTTTTATGAATGGAGCTTCCTTGAAAACTGTAGGATTGTTTATATGATAACATATCTTATGCACATTTAGTAACTATCTAAAGCTGAAATAAATGCACATGCAATTTACCTTTACACCAATTAATGCCAATTACACATAATCAATTAAATGTAATAAAATATGTAGTGCCACAATTAATTTATCTGTTTGTTATCCTACTTTTTAAATGTGTTATTATAAACCACAAAGTGTTGTACCATTTGTAAATTCTAATGTCACACAAAATAAATATCCCTGTAATAATACTGGAATACATTATTACAGTATAGCCATTTTAACTTTGTTTATCTCTTATATTCCAAAAGTTGAGATTTCAGTAAAAACAATATCAGAATAGGTTTAATTTGGTGTAAAATATCAATCATCGCAATCAGCATGTCTCTGTCATTATAAGACAGCCAAAGATGGTGGCAATTGAATGAGGTTAAGAACTACATATCTTATTTTAATTAAGTTGATTAAACTATTTAGAGTAATGATCTAATTTTATGCTTAATTCTACAACAATCTATCATCTTTAGTTGGTTATAATATTTTAATACAATTGTATCTTCATATCACTGAAATAAATTGTGTTTTTAGCCATAATTTGCTCAAATATGACAATTCAAAAATATCCATACAAAACAATATGCATGTCCCTCATCAACAATTTCAAAAGAAAATTTGAAAATCTTTTGGTGTCTTTCCAATGCAATAGTTTCTCTACTAAATAAAATACACCGAATGAGTGCACATCTCACGATGTTTGTTATCCAGTCGCTATTTTCAGTTTAGTTTAGTTTAATTTAGAGGAAACAGGCCCTTCGGCCCATCGAGTCTGCACTGACCATCGATATTAACACTATCCTACACAAGGGACAATTATTACATTTATACCAAGCCAATTAACCTACAAACCTGTACGTCTTTGGAGTGTGGGAGGAAACCGAAGTTCTCAGAGAAAACCCACACAGGCCACGGCGAGAACGTCCAAACTCCGTACAATCTCCACAGACAATCTCCGTACAGACAACCATCCATAGCCAGGATCGAACCTGGGGTTTCTGGTGCTGTAAGCACTGTAAGGCAGCAACTCTACCACTGCACCACATTGCTGCCCTTTGACAGTTGACATGGATTTCAGATTGCTCCTAGGTTAGCAGATTAGGTGCTGGTCAGCACGCAACAAAAGCTTTTCACTGTACCTCAGTACACATGATAATAAATTAAACTTAAACTAGATCCATCAGATATGCACAACGTAAAATTCTAAAGAAGTTGCCTTTCAGAGATGAAAAAAAACAAGCGAGTGCATGGTATGAAATCAATATTTGACTCAGTGAGACCAGAATTTAATAAAAAATGATTTGTTGAGCCAAAGAGAAATGGTATCTGGAAGAAGATTAAACAGGAAGAATGTATTGCATAGTCAAAATGTTCATGAAAATATCATGAACTGTTCTTGAGTGTAATGCATTAAAAGAGGTCTTTGTTTTTCCTTTGCAAAGTGTCAAAAACTAGATCGATTTATCAAATTATATGATGGGAAGCTGGAAAATGTTTCATTTAATGAGAGGTAATTGATATTGAATTGGATAGTTTTTGATCTGAAAAGTGAGTGCAGAGTTGCGGGTCGAAGACAAGTTCGCCAAGTCCAGATGTGAAAAGAATAACATTTTCCTGAGGAACAAGAATATTTTGGAAATGTTTAACACTTTTACCCGGTAGAGCCCAACCACTTCAGCATGCGTTGCAGTGAAATATACAGAATACTAGTATGTATAGTTGTAAAATTTATCAGATATTAATCCTCACTAAAAGACTTTTGTCCTGTTAATATAATATTTACATATTTATATCACTCTTACTTTTGAATTAAATGGTTGACACTTCCAGATCCATTTCGGAATTTAAGCAAATATTTTATTAATGATTAAATAATTTAAGCAATTGAAGAATAAACAGATGGGTCAGGTGGATACACAAGACAGAATGCCTCTATTCAAAGCCTTGATCAAAATTCCTGCCTCGACCAGCATCAATAATAAAAGGTGATTTGATTATTGATTGGTTGTGGGATCCTACCATATGCTCCCATATTTACCTATCTAAGCATCAGCCATGTGGTTAAATAATAGGTTACAAAGATTATTGGACAAATGAAGGATAGAAAAATCCAGTACATCAAATACAATTTATTTTCTTCTTTACAGTGCTGAGACAGGGCTCCAAATGTTAGACTTCACTTTGGGTGTGATGTCATTCTTTCTTCTCTATTTGAACTCCCTAATGACATAAATAATAATTGCCCAAATTCCCTCAAATATTTTACTAGAGCACAGAGAAATATGAAAGGCAGAATTAGTAAAATACTTCCCTCAAAATCTATGTCTGTGGCAAGAACATTTTAAATAATTTCTCTAATTTCTCTGACAATACTAATAATCAATGCTTTAACCCGAGCAGAAGACTGAATGTCACATTTTAACATAGCCACTTTGCTGGAACCTTGTAAAACCATAATGTATAATTCAAGCAATTGGTCAGAATTTTAATGGGCCCTCGGAATTGATGAGAAAACACAGTAGCAACATGGCCGCACCTGGACAAGCAGCGTTCGAGGGTTAAAAGCTAAGTATTTTAGAAACTTTATATGCCTGCACAAAAAAAAAATCCATTTACTTTGGCTCCAAGCAAAAGGGTAATAGTCCTGAAAAGAATGTGTGTTGTCTGTTACAATCCAGTTATCAATTTTGAGAAATTCAGAATGGTCAGAAACAGTTGTATGAGCACAAGGTGTCACTATAATTTCAAGCAAGTCTCATGTAAAGCACTGAAATCCCATTGTAACCTGTATCATTCAATATAACAAAACTTCAAAATTATACTGAACTTAAAAATACAAAATCAAGAGTTCACCACAAAGTTGCAATTGCACAGGTATGAATTTGATACATAAATTTGCATAAGTACGGTATGCGTTTATAACAAATTCAAGAATTACAATCCAAGTCCAAAAGAGAAGGGAGTGATCTGCACACCTTCTTGATATCAGATCAAAGGCTTTTTAAGTTCTTAAGCGTGCATAGCAAATCTGACAGGATTTTACACAGTGCCTGAAGGGTTGCATTAAGGTCAGTAAAACAATTTATGCCTGGAACTACCATGACAGCATTAGTAACACATTGTGACCCCTCACCTCAGGTGATAGAGTACACAGGTCAAAATCAACAATACATACTTATGGACGATCATGGCAGTCAGTTATTGATCTGTGGAGAAAAAACTTAGCAAAAAAACATTGCTCTGAATTACAAACATGCATTCTCTCGAGGCTCAGCTTTCTCCCCTGGAAGTGAAAAAAGCAAGGAGTGAGTTCAGCCAGTGTTTAATATCAAGTGAATGTGGTGTTTAATCAATGCTATTCTGCCTTTGTTCCATGATGTGGAAAGCAGTGTCTATTCATTCAGCAAAGGTTAATGCCAGGGGTCAAGTGATTTCACACTCTCTGTGGGATCCAGAACTGTTCAGCGGTTCAGATGTCTTGGACAATGATGACTCAGTTGGACTGATTTATTACTTCTCCAAATTCTGCCTGCACTGAAGAGCTACCTTATGGTAATACCTCTGAATATAGGACTGATAAAGATAGAGGTAGTAATTACCCACAATTTTGGGTCATGTCTTTATTTCTCCCACATGCTTTCCCGCTGGACTTCAAGCAGAAGAGGTTTGTGCAAAAGAAATGGTCTTTATGCTACATTCTGAAAACCATCAAGAAAATTGCTATTATATGCAACATCCATTAACATACACCAGCTAATATTCTTGACTGTGAAGGTTTGTGGGTTTAGTTTTAAAAAACCCAACTCTACACCCAAGATAAATTTTGATTTATGCAACAGAAATACTCTGTGATGAATTAATTTGAAGGTTTCTCAGTGCAACATAATAATTTATAATCTTGATGTCCTTAATACATTGTAAGATGATGAATGGATTAATAAATAATTGATGAGATAAAATAAATTCAGTAAATGTGAAGGGAAACACCCCAATGTAATGAATGAGAGTCTATTTTGCAGTTTCATTTTCATTTAGTACTGCTGCTTAGATTAGCAAAATATTTTTTAATATTTTTCTTTTTAATTGTTCTTTCAAGAAAATACTTGCAGGTACCAGTCATTGATTACTCAGTAACCATTTAGAAGCCCTGAAATTTGTGGTAGCTTAGGGGTTTTTTTTGGAATATAGTTGTATTTTGCCAAAACAAAGGTTAAAAATATATTTCCTTTCAATTTCAATGTGTTTTGGTTGAAACCATTTGTGCAAAGTAGTGAGTTAGCCATCAGTGCCATGTCCTGCAATTTAGAATTGTTGATGGCGTATGCCTGCATATATTGGTCCTTGATATATTATTTGGTTACACCAATTTATATAAATTTCTACAGTGCAGCGCTAATTGCAAAGATAGTTTCACTGAGATAAAAATTCCTGTGTCTTGTATAATATGGCAACTGCATTAATGAAGTCCTTAAGGTAGATTGTCCTCTTCATCACGTGCAGTGTGGATGAAACAATTTTCGTAACAAAAATATTTAAATGAGCCTGACAGGCTTGCTCTACAAGTTCTTCAAACTCCCTTCACTTTTCAAAGGTTGCCACCAAACACCCACAAAATAAACTGACTGATGTATTTTTTTTTTTTGCACCATGATATACACATACATGGTTGCATATTAAGTTTGGGTGACATGAGAATCTTTGTAACTGTTCTAAAATCATTGAGTCTAGTTTAGAGATACAGGCCCTTTGGCCCACCGGGTCCGCGCCCACCAGCGATCCCCGCACATTAACACTATCCTACACCCACTAGAAACAATTTTTACATTTACCAAGCCAATTAACCAACAAACCTGTACATCTTTGGAATGCGGGAGGAAACTGAAGATCTAGGAGAAAACCAACGCAGGTCACGGGGAGAACGTGCAAACTCCATTCCGACAGCACCTGTAACCAGGATCGAACCTGGGTCTCCGACGCTGCATTCGGTGTAAGGCAGCAACTCTACCATTGGAATGCATTTTATTAAAAGTCACTCTACACTAGTTTGTATTTTATTATTACTTTCCGTCTTTAAAAAGCATTAGTGTTAGCTGTGGCTCGTCAGGTAGTGCTCTCACCTCTGCATTCAAGTCCCACGCCAATGACTTCATACAAAATTCTGGAGAAGTACTTCAGGACATTGAGAAATGTCGTCTTCAATATTATCTCTTTATCATCATGTCAGCACACACATTATCTGATCATTAGTTTATTAGAGTTTGTCAGAGTTGTACACAAATTGGCTGCCTCACTTTACTCATTAAAACAATGACTATTCCTCAAAAAATATTTCATTGGCAATAAAGTACTTTGAATGGCTTAGAAAGGATGCAGAAAGTGGTAAATAAATGCAAGTCAGCCTTTCTTTCCATAAGTGGATGTAAGTAAAGTCTATCTTTTGTTCTTCAGCATTTGTTGGATACAGAGTGTGTTTTTTAAGCTGGAGTTATTTTGGCACTTGCTTTACATACTACACGTGAAACTATCTACCGGAATGATATATATTAAGATTAATCCAGTTCACAAAGTATCTAAAAGTCTGAAAACGGGCACTTCTTGTGATTATTTTTCTGAGCTACGTTTTATTGCAGGAGAACGTTTTTGTTCTTAGAGTTTACCAGCTATTAGGATGGACCAGAATTTGTTCTGAATAGTAGTAGACTTTAAATTCAAGCTGTGGTCTTCCATTGCATTAGCCTAAATTGTTGTATTTGAAAATAAACTTGATTCATCATTGTAGGATGCCATGCCTCTAGTTTGTAATAGTTCTGCCTGAGTTTGCATTGGGGTATACTTTGCATTTGGCTTAAACCACAATCACAGAGCCACAGTTGAGATCATTCAAAAGACTTCAATCCGCACAATGATAACGAAAGTAAGTACATTTCAAACCAAAGAAAAATTATTACTAGGCTATTAATAAACTACGTGAAATAACAAAAAACTTTAACAATTACAATTATGCTTGTAAATAATTAATTAAATAAAATGTATTCAGCAAATTTAACTGGAAACATTTCATCATAATATGTGGTAGACATTCTGAAAATTGGATTAAAATGACTTTTAATAAGCTTAGTTAATATAAAGGAAAACTGAATATATTTTAAAATAAACTGATTGAAAAAGCCAGGATTTTTAGAGAAATTCATTTATCTCTTTGAAATCTTTGTATTGTGAACCAATCTATCCCAGCTGGGTGCTTCTTATTAATACCTGTCCTTTGGGATATCTCACCAGTAAATCAGTTATTCCTGAGCTAACACTGAGGAGGGGGAGGGGTATTTCTCAATCTAATCCCGCACACTTGTAAGGATGATCATGATATAAATGGCAGAAACACGAGCCAGGCAGCATTTTGTGCCCCTAGCCTCTGTTTATTGTTTACCTGGGAGCAATATATGGCAAAAAACAACTCTACTTTTAGTTCAATCTGCCTTGCCTTGTCAAGATGAGAGAAAGTGTTTATTTTATAAAATATCACCACCTTTTGTTTAAACTAACACTAAAAGAGCTTGTGTTGACCACTTAAACAAGACAGATTCAAATGTGCTGTTTTGCATCCCCAGTGAATTCCATGGCCAAGTCGTAAGTCTTTGCAAAATCCAATTTGAGCACATAACTTTGTATGGCTGTGTGAGCCCATTAGTCATGATTTTGCCACAAGCTCAGAACTTTATTTGAATTGGAAAAAGTTGCCCTAATTACAAATTTGCAACATATGTGGAGATTGGCAGCAAAAATCCCAATAGAGATACAATCTATTCAGCTGAGTTAATGAGATGAATATTTTTCCTTGCCAAAATGTTTACACGCTACAAAGTTTCTAGAACAGAGACGAGTTATTACATAGAACTCTTTCCAGTTGCAGACTACTCCTTTAGGGGACGCTTTTCACATTTGAAACAACCTGTTTTGAATCTGAGTAGGTAAGAGAGCAAAATGTCAAAATATTAATGGAGTTCCCTAGCTTTCGAAAAGTCTAGGATTAAATCTGCTAAAATTCAGTGAAATCTTGGAATGTAATCTTGCTCATTTTTTATACAAGAATGATTTTCCTTTAAAATAACATAATGAAAGATCGCATTTTGATATGCTCTGGAGACGTCAAGTGCATTATATCATTTGATTCATATATTGGGTCAGCTTACAAACAGATTTTTGCACGGGTTTCAAGGAATTATGGTGCAACTCCCAATAAGTCAAGGATAAGACAGACTCTTCACCCCGGTAATATTCTATTCTAATCTTGCAGCCAATATAGCTGTAACTAACATCAGCCAAATAATGGCAAAATTGCTCATGTATGTATAATCCTTAAACTTTACGCAAAGGACCAAATTAATATGAACAAATGCCATTGCATCAGCCTATTCCAAGAGATCAGAGAAATGGTAGGGGCACTATCCATCAGGAGAACCTCACCAAAACCTGCAATGATAATGAGTATCTTGTTCAATTAATTATTGCCTAGCATAAATATTTAGAGGCCCTCGCAGCTCGAGCCTGAACATTGTCCAGATCGTGCAGCATATAGTAGGTATGTTACAAAACTTACCTTCAGCGGCGCTGCAGTTCTGCCACTGGCCGTGTGCGCGACTTTGGCGCCTTTGAGAGGGGGGCAGGTTTAAAATGCCGTTTTCTCCTGCCTGTCGAAGTCGATCTTTGTCAGGTTGATTAGCTGCTGAAGAATAATCGATCCGACTTGCGTTTTATCAAGTTTTTTAAAAAACATCGCTGGATAACTTAATAGCAGGAGTAAAATAAAAATCGACTTCTAACGCCGTCAATGCCGACAACGGGATGGATCTCACGTACGGGACAAAGCAAGGTAAGCTGTTTATTTTACATATAAACGTGCTTCTTAGAATTACTTTAATCCACATTTTACGTTGCGAAAAGGTGATTTAGGCCCCATACGAACCGGCAGTGTTTTTCCTGCAGATATGGGGTTTAAATTCACCGCGAATGCAACGTTCCAATCAATCGCGTTCCACAAAATCCCACTCGCAAGATGATTTAAATGGCCATTAATTTACGGGAATTAAACACTAAATTCCTCCCATTTGGCCTATAAATTCACGACAATGAGATTTAAAAATCATGTTATATTGTGAATTCTTGTGTTAATGTTATTTGGACACTTAGGCTATTTAAAAATGTTAATCATTTCTTAAGAAATGGATAGATGTTTAGATCTAGCAATTGAATTTTGTAATTAGCTACAATTAGGTAACTAACTAATTATATGCTTTAATTTCAGGTCATCCAAGATTGTTTCATATTTGTTTCAGAATGCTTCAATCTATAATAACTGAACATTTCTTTCAGTTCTCTTAATTTTTAAGAAAGTTATGGGCTTTTGACTGTCCTCGATCACAGCTTTTGTGTTAAGTCAATGGAAAAGCAATAGGGAACAAGATGCTAATTTCCGAGTATGAAAATGGCCATAACCTTTTTAATACTGAAGATATGAAAATGAATTAGGTGTCAAATTAAACTTCTTTTTATGCTTTATCTGATGGGATAAATTGCAGACTTGATTTTTTAAACCTCAGAATTTTGTAACATTGCTACATATAGGAAACCAACTAACCTGGGACCAGGTAAGTTTCCTCTAGTTGCCCAAGTTTCCTCTCGCATCCCAAAGATATACAGGTTGATACATCAATAAGCCACTGTAAATTACCCCCAATGTGTAGGCAAATGATTGTATCTGGGGGAAATTTCTGTCGTGATGTAAACACGTGCCTCCAAATTTATAATTGCATATTGACTACGTTTTTGCTCCAGCTTGGTGGATCAACATTGACTAGAAACTGTACAAAGTGTTGACTGGAGCAACAGTGGTCCATTTGGTTACCTTGGTTTTCATCACTTCATCCAAGTTCCCTTCTCAGTCAAATTGCATCCTGACCATATCGCTAAACCTGAATTGCTATTGGGTCTAAATCTGAAATTCCCTCTCTAATAGAACTACAGGAATACATTTATCATGGGGACTTCAGGAATTCATCAAAGTGGCTCAGCACTACCTTCTCTGGGACAATTGGGATTGGGCAATTCCTGTGGATGAATAGAAAATATCAGTTGTGAGTTTGGGTCAACCTAGCACGGTAGCACCTCATATGTATTGTGGTGGGAAAGCGAGAGGGGCAGTATTTGAGGGATTCAGCAATCCATGTAGGGGAGTTCTATAGAAATTTAGTCAAAGGAATGAATTCGACAGAAGGCCTGGTTTGCCCATCGCGGAACCAGGAACCCACGTGGAGTCGTCCGAAGCTCGTCTCCTGCTCGAACCCGAAAAACGGGAACCGGGGAGGAGGGTGGAGGGTGTTGGTGACGGTGACAAAGGGCCAATTTCAAGATGGTGGCGGATGGAGGAGAGGATCAGTGCTGCCATGACAACGGGCCTTTAAGGCCTAGATAAGAGTGAACTCTTAATAACTTTGACACTTTGTTGGCACCAGAAACATGGCGACTCTTTGCGTACCATCTCGGCCAAGTATTATTACACCACAATCGTTGCACTTTTTTACATCTATAATAATAATAATAATAGATTTTATTTTAACGGCGCCTAATACTGAGGTCTCTAGGACACCTTACAATTTAAGAAACATATAAACATATAATCAGAGTAAAACAAGTTATAAAGACATCACAAATACATAAATTAAAAACAGAAATTCGATCCAAAAAAAGACAACAACAAAATTCAGAAAACACAACATGAAGGGAGAACAGCGGCAGCCAAACCGCGCCAGCGTACACTCTCCCTTCCGCCCGCCATGTTGGACATAGACTAACACAGACACTTAACACTACACACAAAATCATCCCCCCACAATGGTTACCACTGTGGGGGAAGGCACAATGTCCAGTCCCCAACCCAGTTCTCCCCAGAGTCAGGCCCATCGAGGCCGCCACAGTTGCCTCTACGGAGGCCCGATGTTCCTGGCCGTCGGGAGAGTCCTCGCAGTGGCTGGAACGGCCGGTTTCCCAGCGGAATCGATGGCACCTGAAGCCGACAGGGCCGCGCCGAGTTGGAGCCACGAGACTCCCGATGTTAAAGTCGGAGCCGCCGCCGCCCGCGGCTGGTCGCTCCGCAGACCCGCAGGTGTTGATCTCGGCGGTCACCGCATACCGGAGCTCCACCGCGTCGACCCAGCGCGACGACCCAGGCAATCTATGATTGTGCTTATCTATGGTATAATTGTACTGGATTGTAAGCAAAACAATGATTGTCACTGTGCTTAGGAACAGAGGCACCTGTGACAATAAAGGATCATCATCATCGTCATCTTCACCTTCAAATTAGAAATTGAAGAAGGACTAGAAAATGTCGTTAACTTGACTTTGGTGTAGTTTCAACTCACCGAATTGTCCTATGTCCTATGACAACAAAGGCAAAGCAACAGGATTCAAAAGGGTGTGGATTCTAACTTCTTCCTTATCCAGGGATCTTTCTCAGTAGGATCCAGTACCGCTCTTCCTACTGTTCATTTCCGTCTCCAAACTTATATCATGGTCAATGTAATTTTATGTAAAACAGTGGGGGAGAATGCGCTGCAAGTAATGGATGAAAGTGTTTTGAAGTCTGACTTGAAAAATGGAATGAGTGAGATAGATTGTCATATCTTTACAAAGAGGATTTAGGAATGTGTTAAGGAGAATATTTCGCACAAATGTAAACAAAATGGGGGAAAATATGCAGAGCAGCACCAAAACTGCTTGAAGGATTAAGGAGCCTTATTACTGTTGTCAAGACCGAGTGCATTAAGCAAATCATTATCTCAGTTCTGATGGACCAACAGAACAACCACTCTATTGTGGCAGGGCTAAAACTATTTATGTGTACCCAGCATGAGGCTCTTGGGATGGTTTAAGTTGCCAAGCTTACTGGGGAAAATCCCTGAATGAGGAAAAGTTTAGAGGTTCCACCCTTTCAAATCCTGTGAATACTCAATAAAACATATGCAGTTCATCTGGATCTTAGACAAGAGAGTGTGGGCTGCAGTGTGTGGGCATGAATCCCAGATAAAATGGAAGAAAATCAGTCTTTGCAGTTAATTTAATACAATTATTCCACCATTGCCGATGAAGCATTCAGCTGCCAGGGCCCCAAGGTTCAAAATTCCACTCCTAAACTTCCTTGTCTCTCAACATTGAATCTGTTCCTTGAAACCTGCCTTTTTGGCTTAGACATCTGATCTAACATTATTTTCATGCAGTCTATCATGAATATTTTATAAAATTGGAGCATAACTTCTCTGCTCTTGTATTCAATGCCCCGACTGAAACAGGGCAATATCCCACATGCCTTCTTATCCCCGTTGTCTACTTGTGTTGCCACCTTCAAGGATCTTTGGACTTACATAACAAGGTCCCTCTGTTGCTCAATGCCATCAGAACCTTAGCTTGCCTCAGTACCTTACCATTTACGGCATATGTCCCAGCCGCATTACTACTCCCAAAATGCATTACCTCACATTCATCAGAATTAAATTCCATCTGCCAATTCTCAACCTATTTCACCAACACATCTAAAACACATTTGAATGGGCACTTAGAGCGGATAGGAGTAAAGGGATAGGAGTCTAATGGAGGTAAATGAAATTAGTGTAGATAGGCATTGCTGTCAGCATGGCAAGATGGGCCAAAGGTCTTGTTTTCTCTACACCTCTATGATTCTATGGCATCAATATCATCCTCTAGCCTAAGATTACACTCCAAACTGTCAATAACTCTCCCAATCTTCGTGTGATCCGTGAACCCACAGGTTATGTCGCTTACATCCAAATCAAGTGTATTACAAGGGTCCCAGCACCAATGGAACATCACAAGTCACCAGCATCCAAACACCAATACAGCCCCCTACCATGGTTCCTGACAATGTACAATGCATAGAGTATCAGTAAATTCATTCACACTGGGTGATCCTTTCTTGGTGCAGTCCACTCTTGCAAAAAAAAAAAATGCCTTCTGAATTAACATGTAGCCTGTCACAGGGACCCTTGGGGTGGAATTATCCAAAGGTTCCAGTAGATGGAACCATATCCAGGTAAGTTTTCTTTCATTTATGTACCTGTCACTCTGTGATGAGTCCCCTTTGTTTACCCCCCAACATGAGAGACTACACACTCGCCACTACCACCACAATATAATCTTGATTCTCCTAACCAATAGCAAACCCGGTCTCATCCTCAGCAGCTAGTCATAAGACCCACTGATAATCCAATTCTGTTCCTTTCACCATCCCTGCCCCTTTATAGTCTTCTTTCCAATAAACCATCACAACCCCTGCGTGACCTGCAATGAGTAACCCACTTGACTCCCTCTCTATATCACCGTCGATATCTCTCATTTCCCTTTCCCCAGTCTGAAGAAGGGTCTGGACACAAAACATCACCTGTTCCTTTTCTCCAGAGTGGCTGCCTGACCAGCTGAGTTACTTCAGCTATTTGTGTCTTTCTTTGACTTCCTCGGCTTGTTTGGCTATGGTGCGTGATTGGGGATAGCTCTTTACGCGAGGTAAACAATCAAAGCCTGTTCTATTGCAGGTTATACCCTGTCCACCATACCTTGCTGGGTTAACATAACTTTCTGGAATTGTTTGGCCACAAACTGTGCAAAGCGAGAATGTGTCACTTAATGATAATGTATGCAATTCCTCCGTCAATCACAGCGGTATGCTACTACAATTAATTTTACACACCACCATTCTTCAGTCACTACATTTCACAGGAGAAATGATTAGTTTGCATTGTATAACCATTCATCACTACCTTTATCTTGCTGGCGAAATAAATCTCTTTCTGTAGTTTAAGTCATGAATTTGTGGGCTGTAATTTGCAGAATCTCTTCAAGCAAACATTGTTTATTCAGTAAATTGCCTACTCTCCTGCACAGTCTGAACTGGCTATTGGCTGTAAGTCCAACACTACCTTGAAATTAAAAAAGACACAATGTGCCAGACTAAATGAGCGGGTCAGGCTGCATCTCTGGATAACATGAACAGGTGACGTTTCGGGTCGGGACCCTTTTTCAAACTGATTGTGGTGGGGGCGGGAGGTGGAAGAAAGCTGGAAGAGGGGAAGGGCAGGAGAAAGCTTGGCAACTGATAGTAGATACAGATGAGGAGGATGGTTACAGGCAGATGGTTGGATAAAATGCAGGGGGACAAAAAGTGTGAGATAAGAATAAAAGAGTTGTGAATTTTAAAGCCAAAGAAAGGATGTAGGTGAAAGGGAATTGGGGTAGGGGGAAATGGGTGTGAGTCCAGGTGAGGCACAAAGAAGAGAGGAGGTAAAAGGGAAGAGGGGGTGGAGAATGAGGGGAGGAGGGGGTTAGGTTGGTTTCCTAAAATTGGAGAATTCGATGTTCATAATATTGGATTGTAAGCTATTGAAGCAGAATATGAGGTGATGTTCCTCCAGTTTGTGTGTGTCCTCCCTCTGACAACGGAGAAGGCCCAGGACACAAAGGTCAATATGGGAATGGGAAGTGGAGTTAAAATGGTTAGCAATGGGGCAATCCAGTCGGCATGAGCAGACCTTGCAATGATCGATCTTACAGTGATATTAAAGTACTCCTCTCCTGCTTCTCAAATGTACTTCACAAGTATTTGATTGGTTGCAACATGCTTTGAAAATAATGTTGTGAAAGGCACCAAAAATATACTTAATTTAATGTGCTTAAAATAAATTGATTATATTTTTATACTGTCTGCATTATTTAAATCAATGTCAACTGTTATTAAAATGGTTCTGATTTCATTTTGCCCATCATCCAAAAATCAGCTGAATTCCCTGTGCCAGACACATGTATTTAACAAAAGCAAAAACTGCTTGGATTAATAGAGATAATTAAATAGATTGGAAAATACCACTCTATCTACTTGCTGTTGTTTCCAGGGAGCTATGGGCGTGGACCCAAAGATCTCTCTGTACACCAGTGTTATTAAGGATTAACTGTTTAATTTCCCCTTCCATTTGTCCTCCTAAAGTCCAACTCTTCACATGTGCCTGGATTAAACTTCATCTGACTTTCCTCTACCCATATCTGTAACTGATCAATATTCTGCTATAACCTTTGACAGCCTCCTTTACTGAACACCAGTTGGACCACTAGACAGTTTTTCTGTCGGCCACAAATTCACAAACCAATCCATTTACATTTCGGACCAAGTCATTTATATATACTGTATTGCAAACAACAGAGATCCCAGCACAGATCCTTGCAGATCAGAGACTTCTGGCCAAACCTCCATCCTTCCATTTCTGCCTCTGCCTTTTGTGCATAAACCAGTTACGAATACAAATTACCAAACACTCTCAATCCCATGCATTTTAATCTACTGGATTATATGGACCAGACATTAGTCTACAGGATTAGACTGGATGAGGGACCTTGTCAAATGCTTTAATCAAACCCATATAAACAACATCCACTGCCCGACCCTCATCAATCACCTTCGTCACCTCCTTAACAAACTCAATCAAGTTTGCAAGACATAAAGAGAAAAGGAACTGCAGGTGGAAGAAAACAAAGTGCTGGAGTAACTCAGCAGGTCAAGCAGCATCTTTGCTTTTCAGGTCAGGACCTTTCTTCAGACTTCGTCGAAGAGAGAACTTCCTCAAAGCAGGCATATCTTGAGGAGATATTGCAGTGGAACAGTAAAATGGAGAAACAAGGAGACACTGATTCAGATTTACAGAAAATAACACAACGTGTTGGAGTAACTCATCGAGTCAGGTAGCATCTCTGGAGGACACAGATTGGTGACATTTCAGTTGTGACCCTTCTTCAAACTGTAAGACATAACCTGCCCTGGAAAAGGTCATGCTGACTATCCCTATTTTAGCCCATTCTCTTACAAATGCAAGTAAATTATATCCCAAAGAACATTTTCCAGTGAAATAGGTCATAAGGTCACGTGATAGGAGTAGAATTAGGCCATTCGGCCCATCGTCTACTCCCGTCATTCAATCATGGCTGATCTATCTCTCCCTCCTAACCCCATTCTCCTGCCTTCTCCCCATAACCTCTGACACCTGTACAAATCAAAAATCTACCTATCTCTGCCTTAAAAATATGCACTGATGGCCTCTACTGTCTTCTGTGGCAAATAATTCCACAGATTCACCAACCTCTGAATATTTTTTTTTTCATCTCCTTTCTATGCCCTCTAGTCCCAGACTCTCCCACTAGTGGAAACATCCTCTCCACATCCACTGTATTCGAGCCTTTCATTATTTTGTATGTTTCACTGAGTTCCCCCCTCATTCTTCTAAACTCCAGCGAGTACAGGCCCAGTGCTGACAAACGCTCATCTTGGGCTAACCCACTCATTCCTGGAATCATTCTTGTAAACCTCCTCTGGACCCTCTCCAGAGCCAGCACATCCTTCCTCAGATATGGTGCCCTAAATTGCTCACAATATTCCAAATGTGGCCTTACCAGCACCGTATAGAGCCTCAGCATTACATGTAAGACATTTTAGATTAAGGCCTGGTGCATGTCTATGGGGTCATGGTCCAAGGATAAGTAGAAGGAGGTGTCTGAGAGTTGTTGCCTGGCCTCAGTCCGGTAGAGGTCAGCGCGCCACACTACCATGGCATCTCCCTTGTTGGCGGGTTTGACGATCAAGTCGGAGGTGCTGCAGAGTGAGCGGAGGGGCTGTACGTTCAGGAGGGGAGAGGTTAAAGTAGGTAGGGAGAGTGAAAAATTTAAGGCGGTTGATGTCCCCCTGGCAGTTGGAAATGAAAAGGTCTAAAGAAGGTAGAGGGCCATCGGGGAGGTCCGTGGAGGGGGTCCAGCATTTTGTGTCTACCTCAGCATTACATCCCTGTTTTAGCAGACAAGCCCTCTAGTAGACAATCTCTCCAAAGATAGACACAAAATGCTGGAGTAACTCAGCGGGACAGGCAGCATCTCTAGAGAGAAGGAATGGGTGATGTTTCGGGTCGAGACCCTTCCTCGGACTGAGGGTCAGGGGAGAGGAAGACATAGAGATATGTAAGGGTAAGGTGTAAAAACACATCTAAGGGGATGATGATCAAAGAAAATGTAGAATGGTTCATTGTTAGCTGAGGGGAAGGTGACAACGAGGTATATAATCAGTAACATTTAATCAGGAGGACATTGCTTAGAAAAATGCAGATAGACATTATTATAATATTACAATTATAATAGAATTATTATAATATTGTGATTATTGTTTAACGTCATATTTATAAAATACATCTTGAGAAAGTTAAATATTTGTCACCATGTTGCATCATCCAGATGCACTCAAAAGTAATTGACATTTGTTTGGACATCATTAAACTGTAAATGGCAATGCCAGACAACAATTCATCTTAACAGCAGCGAACAGCCACATCATTTGTTTCTTTACGTAATGGCAGCGGTTGTTGGAATAATCGCAAGTTTATACCACCAGGGAGGGCCGCACGATGGCTGCCTTGCCAATGGTCTGTCTTCGTCTTTTTCATTCTTTGTGTTTTTAGTTTGTTGTAAAATGTATGTTTTAGCTTATCTTTAGTTTTTGTATTTGTGGAGGGTGGTTGGGGGAAACATTTTGAATATCTTTCCTCGACGGAGATACGACTTTTTCCGTGTGGTATCTCTCTCTGCACTGCGGCCTAACATCGTGGAGTTGACGGCCTCTTATTTGGGACTTCTAGAGCTCCAAAACTGCGGAGCCTGCGGACTTTAAAATCTTGGAGCGGGCGATCCCTTTGCCAGGGGTTGGCCTTTGACCTGCGGGAGCTGCCGACTTCAACATCATGGAGCTCGCGGTCCCTGGTTAGGGAGCAATTTCGGGAACTCCAAGCCGCAGGAGTTTCGACCGTCCCGATGCTGGAACTTAGATTGCCCCGACGTGGGAGCTCGATCGCCAGCTGCGGATGGTTCGACTCCCCCGACTGCGGGAGGAAAGGAGGAAAGAAGATAAGACTTTATTGCCTTCCATCACAGTGGGGAATGTGGAGGAGCCGCTGTGGTGGATGTTTATGTCAAATGTTTATGTAGTTGTGTGTCTTGTTGCTTTTTTGGTATGACTGTAAGGCTAACCAAATTCCTCATATGATGCAACTTGGCTAATAAATTACGATTATGATGATTATGATTATGAAGTTTAGTTCGGTTTGGAGATACAGCATGGAATCAGGCACTTTGGCCCAATGAGTTCATGTCGACCATCGATCACCCATTTACACTAGTTCTATGTTATCCACCACCCACATATTAGGGACAATTTACAGACACCAGTTAGCCTATGAACCCGCACGTCTTTGGAAAGTAGGAGGAAGTTGCAGCACTCGGAGGAAGCTCATGCGATCACAGGAAGAACATGCAAACTCCACACAAACAGCGCCCCGAGGCCAGCATCGAATCTGAGTCTCTGGTGCTGTGAGGCAGCAGTTCTACCAACAGCACCATGGTGCTGATTTCCTTCAAATAGCACCATGATTCCCTTGCCATCAAACCAAAGAGGGCAGGCTTCATTTTATTGTATTTGGCAACACAGAATCCATTCAAAAGGGTAAATTATGCCCTCAAATTCTGGTGCTAGGTGTGAACTGTAAATCTTATGCTGTAATGATGCTAGGAACAGAACACGGTGATCGGTGTTAATAATTGGCTATTCTTAAACTCAGAAGTCTTGGCTCAGACACAATTTTTATTATTGTAATCGCAAGCTTTCTCTAAGGCACCATCGCAGTATTCACTTTTGCCAAACACTATTTGAAAGGTAATCTACTGATATCAATCATTTGCAGAATTACTGGAAGATATACAGATTTCATTTTAAGCTCATTTCCATGCCTAAAATAATCTCTCCTCGATGTAAATGAGGGGAAGGCGCTATTAGTTGGATCATCCCATTGTCAATCATTGAATCCTCCTGATCAATCAAATGTCAGTTCCACCTCGATATAATTTGTAAAGTGTTTAGGAATTCTAACAATGGCAGGGGTGTGAAATTGGAGTTGAAAGAGCAATAATGCCCAGTGTTATTAACAGATACTTTACCCCAAAGACGTCCAGGTATGTAGGTTAATTGGCTTGGTAAATGTAAAAATTGTCCCTAGTGGGTATAGGATAGTGTTAATGTGCGGGGATGGCTGGTTAGCGCGGATCCGGTGGGCCGAAAGGGCTTGTTTCCGCGCTGTATCTCTAAACTGAACTAAACTAAAGTACACAGGCTGCTGAAAATGGATGGTATAAAATGGCCTTGAACACTGTCACAAAGGATTAAATCATCTTGACTGTTGACATAAAGACTCCTTTCACCAGCGACCGCAGAAAATTATGCATAGTTATTGCTGACAGTGAGTAAACCAATTTAAACCAGTAGCAAACCACATTTAATCCTGATACTAATATCAGCGTGGTATTGACAAAAATTACGTCCTTGTTGAATGCGTTTCTGAAACTAAGATCACGGGATCGAATTTCAGTTTCGTCATAGAGAATTTTGATGAAGAGTATCGAGAACTCTCCTGAAATCCCCAACTAAAACCCCATAGAAAATCATAGCATAAAAGGCTGTTAATTTGCTGAATGCAATTGCGTGCTCCTAAAAAGAAACTTGGCAGGATGTCAAAAGGCAGTTCAATGATGCTAAGACAAATGGCAGGGAGCAGGCCTTATTCAATAGGCTCACAATACTGTTGGAGATGGACCACCCAGTGACCAATAGCTCCCTAGAGGTGGTTCCATGAGTCTTATAGACTAAAGATATTCCTATAGATATTTAATAACATATCTCAAAATATACAGTTTTAATCATAGGCAAAGTAATTATGAGGTGAATTTCTATTTTATGTCCGTGATATACTGCATAGAGAAAAAGTGGCAAGGAAAAGTAACCACAATATGCCATCCACATTTTATTGAGTACCGTTTCATTATCTTCAGCAGGCCCTCATGATTGAGGATCTTGCTTTCACTCAACTTTTGTGAGTGCTGAGATGACTAACGATTCTTTTACTGAAGGGCCAAATGGTGGTTGACAGGGCAGGCAGGTAGGTACTTTGTTAGATGGTGTTTGCTCCTCATCACAGAACACCGCAGGCCCCGTCAACAGAAGGGTCACACCATAGTCCTGGCAAAACCTGCTGTGCTCAATCCATGGAGTTTGCGTTTGACTTTACAGTCCTTCAATTCTTGCTGAGGTTCTGTGCTGCAACTTAGAATTGCACTTCCTTTCACTCAATGCTTGTGATTTAATATAGCTCCATCTACTCATGGCATTAATCATGGCCTACTGCAGGGTTTACTTCAGTTTCATTTAGTTCATTATCACATATACAGAGTACAGTGAAAAGCTTTTTGTTGTGTGCTATGCAGTCAGCGACAAGGCTATACATGATTACAATCCAGCCGTCCAGTGTACAGATACATGATAAATGGAATAACGTTTAGTGCAAGATAAGGTCCACTAAAGACTGATTACAGATAGTCTCAGGGCTCCGATCAGGTAGATGGTAGCTCAGGACCGCTCTCAGGATGGTTCACGATGACAACTGGGAAGAAACTGTCCTTGAATCTGGAGGTATACGTTTTCACACTTCTGTACCTCTTGTCTGATGGGAGAGGGTAGAAGAGGGAGTGCCGGGGTGAGACTTATCCTTGATTATGCTGCTGGCCTTGCCAAGTCAACATGAAATGTAAATGGAGTCAATGGAAGCGAGGTTGGTTTGTGTGATGGTCTGGGCTGCGTCCACAATTCTCTGCAATTTCTTCCAGTCTTGGATGGAGCTATTCCCAAACTATGTTGTGATGCATCCCGATAAAATGCTTTGTACAGCACATCTGTAGAAGCTGGTGAGAGTTGTTGGGGACATGCCAAACTTTGTAAGTCTTCTAAGGAAGTAGAGGCGTTGGTGTGCTTTCTTGGCCATTGCTTTGATATGGCTAGTCCAGAACAAGTTGCTGGTGATATTCACTCCGAGGAACTTGAAGTTTTCAACCATCTCAAATTCAGTGCCGTCGGGGTATGTGTACTGGTTCACTTCCTGAAGTCGATCACAATCTCCTTTCTCGTGTTGACCTTGAGGGAATGGTTGGTGACTTGATACAGGGTTGCAAGGTTCTCAATCTCCTTCCTGTACTCCATCTCATCATTATTTGATATCCGACCCACTACGGTGGTGTGGCCCGCGAATTTATAAATTCAGTTGGATTTGTACTTGGCTGCACAATCGTGGGTGTATAAGGAATAGAGAAGGGTGTTGAGAATGCATCCTTGTGGAGCACCAGGGTGGAGGATTATCGTAGAGGATGATTTGTCACCTATCCTCACTGATAGTGGCCGTGGAATCAGTAGATGTGTCAAGTATATACAGACCTGGTTCAGTTGGATAATAATTCCTTGACTCTACAAATAATTATCTGGCAGCAACACAGACAGTAATGATCCCTGCTTAGTGATTTTCCTTTATCAGTTACTTGATTTTCCCTTGTCAGTTAATAGTTGAGTTACTGGACTAACAAACTGAGTGCTGAACCATTGATCTTGAGATACAAGTTGAAATCCCAACATGGAAATTAAGGAAAGTAAAATAATTATATCAATTTGGAATTAAAACAAAATTAATGGCAATAAAAAGAACCATGAAACTACTGTTATAAAATCCTTTCTGCTTTACTAATGAAGGGTATCTGCTAATTCTATTTGGATGATGCCTGGATTAAAGGTTTTCAGCTACAGCGAGAGGTTGGATAGACTTGGGTTGTTTTCTCTCGAACATCGGAGGTTCAGAGGACACGATAGAAGTGTATAAAATTATGAGAGGTATAGATAGGGTAGAGAGTCAGAACCTTCTTCCCAGGATGGAAATGTCCAACACCAGAGCCATAGCGATAAGATGAGAGGGGGGAAATTTAATGGAGATGTGCAAAGCAAGTCTTTTTTACACAGAGAGTAGGGGGCCCCTAGAACGCGTTGCCGGTAGTGGTGGTGGAGGCATTGTGACAGTGGTGTTTAAGAAGCTTTTAGATAGGCACATGGAAGTGCAGGGAATAGAGGGAAATGGATTATGTATAGGTAAAGGAGATCAGTTTAACGACATCATGTACAGCACAAACATTGTGGGCCAAAGGGCCCGTTCCTGTGCTGTACTGTTCTATGTTCTATGTTCTATGATGTGATTGAAACCTTTTGACAATGCAGATGCTGTAAATCTGAAACAAAAACAAAAGCTCTGAGAACTAGTGCGAGGTCAGTGTGTATTGCAGAAAGAGAAACAGGGTTAACATTTCAGGTTGGAACCCTTTGTGGGACCGTCAATGTGATTGATTCTTAACATGTCTTTGAGTTGTGGGAGGAAACCGGAGCACCCGGAGAAAACCCACGCGCAGACAGGGAGACAAACTACATGCAGACAGCACCCATTGTCAGGATCGGACCCGGGTCTCCGGTGCTGTAAGGCAGCAACTTTACCTCTGTGCCACCGTGCAGCTCTTAGATAGTACTTCTTTCAGGAACCTTACCAACTGTTGGACCCATGACTTGCTGGATGAGTTTATAATGCAGCAAACCAACTTCACAATTAACCAGCCAATGCACCTATTATTTCACTCTTACAATGAATCACAGATAATGCTACTCCTTGCCCCAAATCGCATGGGTGAAACCAATATACAGAGCAGGATGCATCCCGCCAGATTACAGTCACAGTTTAAGAATAAGAGGTAGTCCATTTAGGACTGAGATGAGGAAAAACTTTTTCACCCAGAGAGTTGTGAATCTGCCAATTCTCTGCCACAGAAGGCAGTGGAGGCCAATTCACTGGATGCATTCAAGAGAGAGTTGGATTTAGCTCTTAGGGCTAACAAAATCAAAGGATGTGGGGAGAAAGCAGTAACAGGTTACTGATTCTGGATGATCAGCTCGAAGGGCTGAATGGCCAACTCCTGCACATGTTTTCTATGTTTTCTATGTCTGTGTCTATGTTTTCTGACAGCACATGCACTGATCCTTGGGATCTGTTTCTCATGGAATTGATGGACCTTCAATTTTAGCACTATTAGGTAACTGCCTCTAAACAATTACACATTCCCCATTGTAAAAGATGTGGATTGTACCTCTAATATCAATAGTTGTTCAAACATAGACATTGAATGCTTCCAGCGATTAATTTCTGTTTATGTTCCCCAATGTAAGCTAGTTTAAGAACGCTAATATCATCTGAATATACTGAATTTGAAAATGTTATCATCCAATTTTATTTGTCCTTTTATTAATGCATATGGAACAGCAATCAAACTCATGAATATGCTTCCTGGAGGAAACGCCACGTCCAAATTCCCCTTTAAGTTGCCTCTAACCATCTCATCTGTGTTGCCCCAACAGTTTGTCAAAATCCCGGAGTTCCCTACCTATGAGCACATTGGGAGGCACTTCAACCTTCAGTACAAGACTGTGCTGCCAAGGGTGGCCATGGTGGCGCAGTGGTAGAGTTGCTGCCTCACAGCGCTTGCAGCGCCAGAGACTTGGGTTCAATCCCGACTATGGGGTGCTGTCTGTACGGAGTTTGTACGTTCTCCACATGACTGCATTAGTTTTCTCCGAGATCTTCGGTTTCCTCACACACTCCAAAGATGTGCAGGTTTGTAGGTTAATTGGCTTGGTGTAGGTGTAAATTGTCCCCAGAGTGTGTAGGATAGTGTTATTGTGTGGGGAACGCTGGTTGGTGTGGACTCGGTGGGCCAAAGGGCCTGTTTCCGTGCAGTATCTCTAAAAAAAATGAAAACTGTGCCTGTTCCAAAAGGTGGCACACCAAAGTTATTTCAACGACAGTCTATGTGGTGCAATTAGGAACGTGCAATAAAAATGTTCATGTATTATGTTTGTAATGTGTGTATAATACTTACTTCAGAGAATAATTTTTAAATTCTGTCAGAATAAAATATAAATAATGTATTCACAAGTTCTGTTCCAATGAAACCCCATTAAATGGACTAAAGATATAATTTTATTTCTGGGGGTTTTCCCTCATTCTGTCTGTTTGGCATAGTTACATTGTTTGTAAAATTTAATGTTTTCAAATAGTTTTCCAAATCCTGCATCATTGATTCTTCTAGAAACCTAAAAAGAAAGCTAAATATTTGTCAAAAATATTTAAAGATAAAATTAATATTTCGATTTAAAACGGAACTTTATAATTACTGGACTGCCCTTATTCGTGGTTCCAATTTTCATCTGATTTTCCCATCTATTTTTTTGTTTAATTTTATGTGACAAATTTATACTGAACAAGTTTGGGTCAACTTTAATTCTGATGATTTGGTAATTCATCATATACCTTAAAAATCCTGGAACTGTGTTACTTTATTTATTTATTTTTTCACTGTTTTTAACCAGCCGTTTCATGTCGATAACACTAAAGGCAGAACATTTGTTGTTTAAATAACATAATCACACAAAATGCAACTTAAGCCACGATCTTCTCTCTTACATATTTTTTTTAAAGCCTCAATTAGCAATGCAAGATGGCCTTTTCACTTTGATTTGAAGTCTTGTAGCAGAACTTTAATCCTGAAATAAATTAGTTACACCACTGAACAATTACAGAAACAAAACAGCATGGTGGTAGTTCAACAGAAACAAAGCAATAGAAGATTTCCACAACCACACCAAGTCCTGCAGGGAAGATCCATTCATCTGAATCAGCCATGTTCAAATTCACTAATGAACCCATTATTGATTCAGTGAAATACACAGCCTAGGATCTCAGCAAACATTGCACAATCCACTAGGAGCTCTTAAATACTGAACGTACGCAACTAGACATCTCAATTTAACAATGAGACATACATTAAACAGCATTAATAGCCAGGCACTTAATGGATCAATTCCCACTGTTTGTGTAATGTGGAAATTTTAAAAAGCCTTATTAAATGACAAGCTTTCCGTGGTTTGTGCTAATTAATTATACACTGCCGCCGACTGTTAATTTGGTGGGAAAATGCAGCCCAATACCGCAGCTTCTCGTTGAACTTTGCCTCAGAAGCACCTAATTCAGCAACGAGTGCAGCTGTGTTCTTCCTCTGAACAGCGACAGTATTAAATTAGCACACAAGGCCATCAGTTTAATAAGTGCTGTATCAGATCATTTGAATAAAGGCAAGATTAGTATTCTACTAGTGCACACAACTAAAAGTAGCTTACCTTTCAAGCCAAAGAGGGTCCTTGAACACATCTAACTGGTTAGGAGAGCCTTGTAATAAACAGTGAATGTTATAGTGTGTCAAGAGAGGCATTTTGAACCCAGCGCCCAACATCCCAGCAATTCTTCCCTTTTTTTATGTGAACATTTCATGTCAGTTCAGCAATATATGGAACAAAGACAAAGTATGGCTTCACATGATATTATGATTATTCCAGATGTTGCTGTAATTTTCTCTGAAAAATATATAAATTTGATCACTGCAGATTCAATGCCAAGGTAATAAAATCAGTCTTTAACTAGTTATCACCAAATGCCCACAACAACACTCTCCTGCTGCAAATATATAACACAAAACTGATTTCTGGGCACAGAAGGATTTTTTTTCATTCAATAAAAAACAAGGAATATTTCCTCCAACTGCTTAAATTAATTCTAGTTTGTAGGTGACTCTGCGAAATCAAATATCAAAATACATTGAACCCCGTTAAATGGCATTTTATGTTAGAATTGGCTAAAAGTGTGGAATTATGCAAAAATAAATTTTGATTTGCTTGCTTATATTTTTGAAGAAGGCAAGTTATTTCCTCCTTTTAAAAGTATTTTGTTATCTACAAAATATTTCTGCCTTTGTCAAAGTAGCTTGCAGCTGCATTAAGGGACAGGAGGGAATTTCTCTTCCAGGTCAATGGCCTCTAAAAATTAAACAATGGAATGCATTAAACTCAAGGATCACCAATATTTTCATAATACTTCTCAGAACACAGAATGCTGGAATAACTCTGCCGGTCAGGCAGCATAAGTGGAGGGAATGGATAGACGATGTTTCGGGTTAGGACTCTTACTCTAACCAGTTTCATAATAGTTTCATGTTAGACAGGACATAATAAAAACAAAATGAACATGTGTGGTGCTTGATATTAAAAATGGGCTTGCAAAATGAGCACAGCTTATATTAAAAGGCAAATGCTGCTTGCATTTCTAGAACTTTCCATTAGCTGTTATTTGAATGGAGATGCACACCTGCTCATACATCTGAATTAAAGAATGAACAGGTGATCACCTCCCAAGCTAATAGCCTAACACCGGCAATACTGAGAACGAGAAGGAAATTGAGGCGTGGGAACCAGAGGGGAAAAGAAAATTCATCAAGGATTTTGGAAGTCAAAACAAACAAAGTCTAGGTGCAACAAAATGATTTGGAATTAATGAATGATACAGTATATACCTCTCCAAGGAGTTTAGGAAATAAGGCAGGTAAGCGGGGACATAGGTGGACGTGTGCAATTATGATATCATTAGCAATTACGTAATCTTGTTTTAATGAGAAGCAGGATTAGCTACTTAGTATTCCTGGTTACAGGGATAGTAGTCATGTTGGGTAGGCAGGAAACAATGCAAGATTAAAGACACAATTAAACCTCAAACGAGGACGAATCTGGATCATTAAATGAAATTATATGTGTTAAATAGTGGTACAGAAAATGATATCTATGCTGTGTACAAAAGACAAATGAATGGCAAAAGACTCCCAAACTGTTAGATAAAGAAAGCAGAGCAAATATATGGGCACATTTCTGAGAAATGTAAAATGTAATAGGGCAGTAATTTTAGGCCGGCTCAGAAATCCTAGCTTTAACAGAAATAGGTTTGGTGTGAAAGGTGCAGAGGCACATAATTCTTAAGCATTCAGGAGAACATTTTAGCTGATCTGCATTGTGCCCAATAGAGATTCTGGAGTTGGTTTTATGGAACGAATCTAGGTGAGTTGAAGAGAAAACAGAAGGGGAGCAATTTTGTGTTAAATATCATAAATTATAGAAGCATCATTATCATGCTATTGGGCTAGTAATCCAGGAAAGTTGGACTAATAAACTAGAGATGAGTTCAAATCCCACCTAACAGATAAGGGCCTGTCCCACATGGCGATTTTTTTCGCCGACTGCCGGCGTCATTTCAGTGTCGCCAAAAGATTTTGAACATTTCAAAATCCAGCGGCGACAAAAAAAAAGTTGCAACACTTGAAAAAACACCGCGCGTCATACGTCATCACGCCGCATCACGCCGCAAATGTTTTGGTGACCTGATACGTCAGTCAATGATGCCAGCAGTCGCCGAAAAACTTGCCAAGTGGGACAGACCCTTTAGGAAGATTAATTAGTTAATTAATCATTTAATTAATTCAGTTAATTAATTATCTTGGAGAAAAATACCAGTAACTCTAAAGGTGGCCTTGAAGCTACTATTTTGTTGTTGAAACTTAACTAGTTCACTAGTGTCCCTCAGGGAAATAAATTTGCTATTCAAACCTGCTCTGGCCACCATGTGATTCCAGCAATGTCACGGAGTCCAGTTGAATAGCCCACCAAGCTCATTACTTCAAAGACAAAAATGAGTGAGAAATAAAATATAGACACAAAAAGCTATACGGTACGATACGATAGAGCTTTATTTATCCCCAGAGGGAAATTAGTCTGCCAACAGTCAAAACACACAACAAGGTACACAAAAACTTGAAAATAAAATTAAATTAAAAAGTGCAGAAGTATAGACACACAACAAAAGATAGACACCCACAAAAGTAACTCAGAGGGACAGGTAGCATCTTTGGGGAGAAGTAATCAGTGACGTTTTGGGTCGAGACCCTTCTTCAGACTGAGAAATAAATCCTAATGTTCCAGAAAGGAGTAAGAAAGCAAACTGTTAGCTTTGTTGTGGGAATGAACAAAAGGTAGAACGGGTAAAAAAAAAAATTCTCATTCAGATTTCCATAGGTGAGATTGTGCTTAGCAAAAGTAGGCTCAAGATACATCGATGTCAGGTCACTGGCCAAAATCTCAGACAATAAGAGATCAGAGCGAAGATGTGACTACAGGGAAGGGCGGAATTCCACACCTAGAACCCTCTGATATCCTGGAATATAAAGTGGAAACTTAAAGAACATGTTGGACTAAAATGGGAAGCTTATGGGTTAGATACTAAAAAATATAATACTCCAGAAATGTCAGTGGAATATATAAAGGGGAGGACGATAACAAAGTAGGAATGTGGGCTTGTTGGAGACTGAAAAGCTAACATGGATATGGAGGTGAATCATATTGGGTTCTGCATATTGAATAATTTACATCTGTCAATATAAAGAAAGGGATAACAATGAGATTTTAGTTGAAGAAATGATTGTGAGATTTGGGTGCAATAAATCAGTGAGGGTGACAATATTCAAAAGTACTTCATCTTTAAAAATCACAAATGCATGAAATGAATCTCTGCCTGTTAAGGGAAGCTAATAATACTATCTCCAATCATCTGATCATCTCCAAGGGTTGGTACAGTGTCAAGGGACTGAAGGATTATTGATATGTTGCTGAAGTTTAAAAAGGAATAAACTGAATAATTACAGAGGAGTATTTTACTGGGAGGTTTTCAGACAACAATGTTAATCAATTTAAAAAGCACATATTAATCAAAAAGAGCCTGTGTGCGTTTGTTAAGGAGCAACCATAACTGATTAACTATATTGAACGTTTCAGAAGATGACAAGAAGGGTTGATTAGTGTGGTCGATGTCGCCTGCACTGACTACAGAAAGGCTTTTTGACACGGATCCAAATGTTAGATTAGGCAGAGATGATAAACCACATGGAATTGAAGGGAGCATCAAGTTGATTCCCAAACCAGCTGATTGTTTTTGTTATGGGAAGGCTTTATGTGATTTATATCTGTTTGAAAATATTCCAGTTCTGAAATTATGTGGATAGGAGATATTAATTAAAATAAGAACCAACTTCAAAATGGCAAAACATCCTGATTACAAGTTAACTTGCAAGAATACTTATAGGCTATTGAAACCAGTCATCCAGTGTGGGACATTCTAATCAGTAACACTGAGGACAATAGATAAACGTGCAAATTAATTGTTCCTGATTGAAATCTCCCTGATAATATCCAAATCTCAAATATTAACATATAGTTAATATAAAGGTATATTCCTGCCACTGATTGCACAGTTTACATGGTCATTTGATATTCTGATGCTTGTGCATGCAGGTGGCCATCTCTCAACACTGTTATAAAAGAGCCATATTTGGGGTGTCTGGGTTTTGTACTCAGAAGATTCTAAACCATCCACATGAATTACGTTGTCCCTGCATAGGTGTTTGAATAGCCAGTGTACTCCTGTTGTAGTTTAGTTCAGTTTCGTTTAGAGATACAGCACGGAAATAGGCCCTTCGGCCCACCGACTCCACGCTGACCAGCAATCCCCGCACATTAACACTACCCTACACACACTGGGGACAATTTACACTTGTACCAAGCCAAATAACCGACAGACCTGTACGTCTTTGGAGTATGGGAGGAAATCGAAGATCTCGGAGAAAATCCACGCAGTCACGGGGAGAACGTACAAACTCCGTGCAGACAGCATCCGTAGTCGGGATCGAACCTGGGTTTCCGCGCCGCAAGCGCTGTAAGGCAGTAACTCTACCGCTGCGCCACAATGCCATATGTAATTCCGCAAAGATACATGTCTACGCTCAAAATGTTAAAGCTAGTTTAGTTTGGTTTGGCTTAGTATATTGTCACATGTACCGAGGTACAGTGTAAAGGTTTTTTGTTGCTTGCTATCCAGTCAGCTGAAGGACTATACATGTTTACCAACAAGCCGTCCACATTATACCGATACAGGATAAAGGGAATAATGTCTAGTCCCAGATAGTCCAATAAAGTCCGATTATAGATATTCCGAGGGTCTCCAATGAGTGACCGAAGTGGGTGATTATTGTAATTGAAACTGTAGTTAATTGTTTATTGTTGTCTTTGAATTAAAATAATATAAAAACTCAATGTGCTTTGAGCTTGGAAATTCTACCAAGAGAGTCTCCAAGAGAAAGAATGTTTCTCCTGATGAATAAAGACATCCATATCAACTAGATCCAACCTTTGAGCAGCTTAGTTCACATCTCTACAATAACAATGATTTACGCTTAAATGTAAGGGTGGGGTGGGATGCATAAAACTTTCACAATATGGAAATACAAAGAACTGCAAATGCAGGTTTACAAAAAAAAACGAGGCCAAATTAGTCATTTTGTTGGTAAGGTGAATCCTATCAACTGCTGGAAAATATCAATGGACTGGTCAGATAAGCAGTGAAATTGGAGGGCAATTCATTTCGATGAACAAAATAAATGATAATAAATGATATGATATTGAGAAGCATAGAGGGACAGAGCAGTTCATAGATACCCAAGGGAAGGTCAACAAGCTAGGGTACTTCTCGATTCACCTCAACCCCATTGTGGACACTGCAATTTGTCAATGGAACTTCCCCTTTGCGCTGTCTGTTGTACTCGAGTTTGACTTGATTGTATTTATATATAGTATATTTGATCTGTTTAGATATCATGCAAAACAAAGCTTTTCACTGTACCTCGGTACACGTGACAACAATAATCCGAAACCAATAGTTAGAGAAGGTAACGAAGAAGACATATAGGATAATTTCCTTAATATGATTAATAATATGATAATTCTTCACATGTTTAAATTATAATGTTTTATTCTTAATTGTTTACTGTATATCGTGTTGTTACTTGCGAGCAAAGCACCACGGCAAATTCCTTGTATGTAAACATACTTGGCTGATAAATTTATTCAATTCAATTCTATTCAATTCAAATATCAACAGAAATATTTGCAATAAATTTATCTCAGCTCAAAACACTAAGGAATAGAGGGATATGGATCACAATGGAGGCAGAGGGGATTAGCTTAACTTGGTATCATGTTTGCCACTGACATCGTGGGCTAATGTGCCTCTTCCGGTGCTCTACTGCCCTAAGTTCCAGAAGGAAGCTATTAAGTTCATGGGTCTAAGAACTTCCTTCTGATCCATAAATACCTAACCCAGGGAAGTTATGGTTAAAAGTATATTAGACACTAATTAGGACATACCTAATGGTTGAGGCAGATAGACTCATTACATTTACAAAGCTTGAAATGCTGCAGCATAAAAAAGCTATGGATTGGGGCTAACTAGTGGAATTAGACTGAATAGCTCTTTTTCATCCAGGGTGGAAAATTACTTTAATAACTTCCTTCCCAAACATTAACATCTACAATGCCAATGTGTGTTAAGCTACCACCATAGAGGGAGGGAGCAATGCTTAATATTGTGAACAGAAAACCATACTTTATTCTTATCATTGGCCACATTGAATTGAAAAAGTAATATTCTTGAATAAACTTCAGAATCAACCCTTTATGTCATTTACTGAAGGTCCCTGCATGCCCTCGATGCTTAAATAATGTTTTGATGTTGAGGACATCTTCTAGCACCTCTTCTAGCACTCAGCTCTGGCATAATTTCTGTAATAAACCTGCAATGAGTCAATTTTTTCTGATGAAACTCAATTCAAGTGGAGAATTGCAACTCCTCCACCCACCATTAATCTACACGAGGGGAAATGTATGTTACAACAGAGCAGATGAAATTTCCCCTTTGTTCCCTGCATTCATTCCAGTGTTGTTGTATTTTAGTAACTTGGTGCTAGAGATTGAATTTAATGGAAGACTGAGACAATTATGTACATTATCAAATATGCAATTATGTAACCTGTGAGGATTTGGTGGATGCTGAGATCCGAGAGTAAGTATAGTCTTATAGAGAGTATTATAACTTTTCAGAACTTTCTCAGCAATGAAAAGTACACAAAAACATGCAAAATAAATGAGCTCAAATAAACACGCTTGTATTTCCATTAAATTGTAAGAAAAAAAGATAAAAGTAAATCACC
This sequence comes from Malacoraja senta, assembly GCA_038087875.1. Taxonomy (NCBI): domain Eukaryota; kingdom Metazoa; phylum Chordata; class Chondrichthyes; order Rajiformes; family Rajidae; genus Malacoraja; species Malacoraja senta. The sequence continues at coordinate 114,005,439 of CM075977.1, read as the reverse complement.
ACGTTATAGAAAAGATGTTGTCAAGCTTGAAAGGGTTCAGAGAAAATTTACTAGGATGTTGTTGCCAGGACTCGAGGGACTGAGCTATGTGGAGGGTTTGAACAGGCTAGAATTGTATTACTTGGAACGCAGGAGGATTAGTGGTGTTCTTATAAAGGTGCACAGAGGAATAGATCGGGTAAACCCACAGTCTTTTGCCCAGAGTACGGGAATCGAGAACCAGAAGACATTGGTTTAAGGTGAGGGGGAAAAGGTTTAATGCAAACCCGAAGGATAACTTTTTTCACACAAAGGGTGGTGGGTGTATGGAACGAGCTGCCGGAGGAGGTAGTTGAGCCAGGTACTATTGCAACATTTAAGAAACATTTAGACAGGTACATGGATAGAATAGGTTTAGGGAGATATGGGACAAAAGCAGGCAGGTGGGATTAGTGTAGATGGAGCATGTTGGTCAGTATGGGCAAGCTGGGCCAAAGGGCATGTTTCCACGCCATATGACTCTTAAGTATTTAAAAACATAAAATGCAAATACTGGAAAACTGGAATAAAAATGTTAAACAAAAAAAAAACATTATGCCATTCAGGATCGGAAATGAAAAGATAGATTAGAGTTTCGTCAGAAGTATTCATCAGGGAAATCTTGTTGAAGGCAGACAGGCAGTCTTTCCAAATCAAGAAATGGAGTTGATTATGAGTGCTTGATTCAGGCTCTAGTATTATTGATGCACGCATCTGGTGGCAATGCAGCAATGGTCAAATATGCAAAGTGATTTTCACATGCAGGGTTTCTTTAATTAAAAGAGAAAGCTATGCTTGTTTATTATTGTGCGATATAAATTCACGGACAGGTCACTTTACATGTGTCGCATCCACTCTGATAATTGCACTCTTTTGAATCATCAGTTATTATCACTGTCAATAACAAGAAGATTAATGCAGTTACACAGCAAGATTAAAAAAAGCTCTAGATGTTGTGCTGCTTGTAATTGCTGATGCTGCAACATTTTCAGTCTATTAAAATAGAGCTGGGAAGAAGCAACAAAAAGGTGTTGTAAATTACAAATTTTAAAATGAAGTTCCTCTGTCCCATTCAGCAACAGAAACAAAAAATCTATTATTCCTCTCCACTCCACTAAAGTTCCAGGCTTTCGTTTAGTTTAGTTTACAGATACAGCGCGGAAACAGGCCCTTCGGTACCACCGAGTCTGCACTGACCAGCGACTCCTGCACATTAGCACTATCCTACACACACTAGGGACAACTTACACATACACCAAGCCAATTAACCTACAAACCTGTACGTCTTTGGAGTGTGGGAGGAAACCGGAGAAGATTTCGGAGAAAACCCACACGGTCACGGAGAGAAAGTACAAACTCCGTATAGACAGCACCCGTAGTCAGGATTCAACCTGGGTCTCTGGCGCTGCAAGCGCAGTAAGGCAGCAACTCTACCGCTGCGCCACCGTGGCCACCCTTTTTTTTGCAAAAGGAAAAAAGTATTCCTGACATAATTTCTGGCATAATCAAGCCAGGCTGTTCCAGTGACCAATTGCATGATTTTCTGACTGGAAGTCTGGCCCTGCTGCTTTATTCCCTTTGATTACTGTCCAGGTAATTGGTCAACCATAAATATTTTACTTACTTATCTAAATCAAATTTATAAAAACTCACTTAACCTTCAGGAATCGTAATGCCACTCACATCCTCTAAACACCATCAAGAAACAATGCTGTTTAATTGCTTCAATTCTGTGTGTTTAATAGGACGGAGTCATGTAAAAGGGACAAACGCAATGATTAAAGCAATTAAAAAGTTTGATTATTAAATCTCACACCCATTTATGTACATGATACATAAATGGTAAGTTTAATTTCAGTTAGTTAGTTTGCACGCTTGTTAAAAGAATGCTATAAGATAAATTGAACTACCATTAAACTATTTTAAGTAATTTTATAGCCCTGGTAATACAGTTCAATTAAAAGTACTGTGAGAAATTATCTAAGATCTTAGATAAGGAATAATTTTCACATGTTCTGTTTGTTTTGTTTTAAAATCATAATTGGATGTAGGTGGCTCACCAAATAGATCCAGAGTCTAGAATTATTTACTTGTTAAAAACACAGTGCATTCAAAGTGCTAAACCTCCTATTCAGACTATTAAACAATAGTTCTGGTCACCTTGTTTTAAGGATTGGGTTTTACAGTTAAATACAAACCTCTATATATCAGAACACTGCACAGTATGCTCCAATAGATATTGAAATTATTACATGCAATGAAATATTATTCAATTTGTGAATCCTTTTGAGAATCTATTTTAGATTATCCTTTTCTTTAGTTGCAAAAGCGTTTTCTTCATTGTTGTTCTGAGAAGTAGATATTAATTTGTTTTCCTATGTTTTTTATTCATTAATGCCAACAGATGCAATTTTGTGAGATCCCACATCACTAGTGAGAAACTTGAGAATGCTTTGCCATAATAACCTGTCCCTTAACACTAATAGATGGAAAATTACAAGCAGTCCACTTAACATTTTCCAATGAACAGGGGCATGCAAAGTTCCTTGAAAAGGGCCTTTGGAAATTTCAGCCAACCAAGTAAAATCATGAATAAATAGAGACTCAAATAGAGTCTATTGAAAAGCTCTTTGAAATAATACAAAGGAATAAAGCTTACAGCCAAAGCTTTTAGTGGATACATTACCAAGGCTTGCTTTCACTTTTTGGCATCTCTTTCCATCTCCAAACCTCTCCAGTCTTGCAACCTTCCAAGATACAGGGAACTGCAGATGGTGGAGATTGAAGAAGGGTCCCAACTTGAAATGTCGCCTCTCCGTATTATCCAGAGATGCTGCCTGACCCATTCAGTTACAAAGATGCTCTATATTTTCTTTCTACAATTTTGGCTTAAAGTCTCATTGATTGATTTTAAATTGTCTACAATGGTACCATTGTGACTCACCTGCCATGCCATTACCAGCAGAGGGAATCATAATTCTCAGTTAACTCGCATTGTAAACCAGGCACAGATAGTGAACAATCCATCAGACTATCAGCATTCCTCCAGAGTCAACTGAGCGGTTGCAAGTTTTCTTCTCACCTAAAAGCCAGGGGATTACACCAATTTAAGCCACCTTACATCTCATAAAAGAAGGCGTATTCTGGCTCCTAACCTTTCTGGAAATTATTGCACCTTAGCAAGAAACGAGGTAGAACATGGAAAATTTAATGTTCATGAGTTCTAGGAGCAGAATTATGCCATTCGGCCCATCAAATCTACTCCGCCATTCAATCATGGCTGATCTATCCTTATCATGTAACTACACACCATAAATGGATCGATATCATGTATCGTCCTTCTGCTGACTGGTTAGCACGCAACATAAAAGCTTTTCACTGCACCTCGGTACACGCGACAATAAACTAAACTAAACTAAACTGAACCCTTAACCACTGACACCCGTATTAATCAAAAATCTGTCAATCTCTGCCTTATGAAATATCCATTGACGTGGCTGCCTTTGGCAATGAATACCATAGATTCGCCACCATCTGACTATAGAAATTCCTCCTCAGATACTGGATATACTGTACAAATGCCAGGCATTGTATGGCAAATGCCAGGCATCGTGACAATGGTGAAGGAGGTGGAGTAGACAGTCTTCCTCTGTTTATGACGGCACACCAATTCATATGCCAGCATAGGAACTTTACAATTCCTGTCAGGTCTTCTATGCAGAACTCGCTGCTGCCATTTCACTGCTGCACTAGTTTAGTGTAATTTAGAGATACAGCACGGAAACAGGCCCACCGATTCCACTCCGACCGGCAATCCCCATAGAATAGCAATATCCTACTCACTAGGGACAATTTTTTTCCGAAGCCAGGTAACCTACAAACCGGCACGAGTATGGGAGGAAACTGGAGCGCCCAGAGAAAACCCATGTGGTCACGGGGAGAACGTACAAACTCCGTACAAATCGCACTCGTAGTCAGGATCGAACAGGGGTCTCTGGCGCTGTAAAGCAACAACTTTACAACAGCTGTTGGGAAGTTAGTCAGGACAAAGAAATCTTCCCATGCTAGTTACAGTATTGAGGCAGGAAAGCCTGCCATGAAAAGTGAGAAAAGAATGGAGATGGTGGCCACATTCGACTCTCTAATATCTAATATCAACTTTGTCAATGGGCCAGTAATCAGGGCATTCAGGTTACAAGTAGCTGTCAAATCAAGGTGAAAGGAGTGAAAGGAACTTGGATAATTAATTTATGTTACACTGGCAATAGAAGACTTGGACTGGGACTTCAATGTGCCCCTGAATCTTGGGAGAGAGATTTGCAAGTGCTACTTGGGAGGGGTTAAACAAAATTGGGGGGCAGGGTAGGGGTCAGGTTGAGTGGGAGGGGGTCCTAGAGCACAAATGTTTAGTTTAGTTTAGTCTATTGTCACATGTACCAAGGTACAGTGAAAAGCTTTTGTTGCATGCTAACCAGTCAGCGGAAAGACAATACATGATTACAATCGAGTCATTCACAGTGTACAGATGCACGATAAGGGAATAACGTTCAGTGCACTATATAGCCAGCAAAGTCCGATTAAAGATAGTCTGAGGATCTCCAATGAGGTAGATAATGGTTCAGGTCGGCTCTCTGGTTGTTGGTAGAATGGTTCAGTTGCCTGATAACAGCTGGGAAGAAACTGTCACTGAATCTGGAGGTGTGCGTTTTCACACTTCTATACCTTTTGGCCGATGGGAGAAATGAGGAAAATGAGAAGTTGGGGCCAAATACTATAATCAAAGAGAGCAAGTTTCAGATTAGTATAACCATAATGGAAACATGTTTCAGAGAAGTGCACAACTGGGGTCAGATGATATAAATGTGATAGAGGTACTGCGAAGAAAAGAGGAGGGAATACCACTTTAAAGAGGGTAAACATAACAATTCTTTGGGGGGTCGTCCAGTTAGGTTACAAAGGATAATAACTGAGAAACAAGTTATGATCACTTTGATGGGACTATATTATAAGCCCCCCCCCCCAATGTTAGTCTGCTGAATTAGAGGAACAGATGTATAGAGAGATCGCAGATAGCAGTGAGAATAATAGGGTATTCATAAGATCATGTGATAGGAGCAGAAATAAGGCACTCAGCCCATCAGGTCTGCTCCGCCATTCAATCATGGCTGATCTATCTCTCCTTCCTAACCCCATTCTCCTGCCTTCTCCCCATAACCTCTGACACCCGTATTAGTAGGTGATTGAATTAACATTGACTTAGTCACCCATAGTGCAAAGGGTTTGGACGGAGTGTAATTTGTTAAATGTGTCCAAGAAAGGTTCCTTAGTCAATATATAGAGAATCCTTAAGAAGATTGTGCATCATTGGACCTTCTCTTGGGGATTGAGGAGGGCAAGTGACTGAAGTGTCCGTGAGGGAGCACTTTGGGATCAGCTTTAATAAAAACGATTCACAAGTTAAGGTCCTAAATTGGGTCAAGACCAATTCTGGAGGTAATAGGGTGGAACTTGCAGAGGTCAATTGAGTGCAATAGTTTTCAGATAAAAGGACATGTGGCTTGTGGGAGGCTTTTAAAAGTGTGATAGCAAGAGTTCAGGGTCAACAGGTTGCTGTCAGGTGAAGAGGAATGTTGGCAATTTTATGGGATCTTTGCGCTGGCCAGGTAAAAGGTAGCATACATTAGGTTTCAGCAGTCGAGCTCAAGCGAATCCATTGGCAAGGATAAAAATGTAGGAGTGCACTTCAAAGGGGAATGCAAAAAGAGGGCATGGCATGGAGCTGGCAGGCAATGTAAAGGAAGTTCCCAAGAGATTTTACAGTGGTTGAGACAGGTAAAATAACAATATTTAAAAGACATTTGGACATTTATGCATAGAAAGGTATAGAAAGATAGAGGCAAAGACAAGCACATGGGATATGGCTTAGATACTGTATATACCTAGGTCAGCTTTGGGCTGAGAAGTCTGTTTCAGTGCTGTATTCATCTATGAAGAGACTGCAGAGAGTAGTGGACTCAGCCCAGTCCATCACAGGCACAGCACTCCTCACCATTGAAAGCACTGCCTCAAGAAGGCGGCATCTATTATCAAGGATTCCCACCATCCAGATAAGGTCCGCTTCTTGCCTCTACCATCAAGCAAGATATACAGAATCCTGAAGTCCCACACCACCAGTTCAGGAACAACTACTTTCCTACAACTATTAGGTTCCATATAGTTTAAAGTTATAGCATGGAAACAGGTCCTTCAGCCCACCAAGCCCACACCACCCATCGATCACATGTTCACACTGGTTCAATGTTATCCCATTTTCACATCCACCCGCTCCCTACATATTAGGGGCAAATTACAGAGGCGAATTAACCTATAATCCCACATATCTTTAGGAGGAAACTGGAGCATCTGGAGGAAATCTATGCATCACAGGGAGAACACGTAAACTGCACAAAGACAGCACCAGAGGCCAGGATTGAGCCCAGGTCTGTGGCACTATGAGGTAGCAGCTCTACCAATTGTGTCACTGTGCTGCAGGTTTTTGAACCGACCTGCGCAATCCTAATCCTATCTCAGTAATGGACCACTACAGCCCACCTCTTGCACTACCATAGACTAGTTTTCTTAATTGTGTACTTTTGCAATAATGCCTTTTTTTAAATATACTTTCGTTCACTGTGCATAATTTCTGTGTAATTTACACATCATTTAGGTAGAATTTGTTTTAGTATGTGCCTGATGCTGCTGTAAGCAAGACTTTCATTATACCTGTACCTCACCACATGTGCATATGACAACACATTTGACCTTTAATTGCTGTCTCATTCCCCAAAACATTTCTTGAATGATTATAACAAATGCCGTGGGTTCCTCGGAAAGCTCCAGTTTTTACCAGCAGTACAGGAAATACAAAGCCATTAGCTGCACCCCATTCACTGGGTAAATGGTAACTGTGCTGACATGAATCACATCTGGGACTGTCCAGATTATTTTCATAATGTTTGCTTATTCACCCAGAATCAATCACTTGCACAATCCAATATGTGCAAACCAGCTTTTATGTGCAATTTGCATACAGAAAATAAAACAATTGGTAAATGGCTCCAGTTAATATGCAACAGTGTTTTGTGCAATTATGTGTATTTCTGGTCCAGGCATGTTTCGGAGATTTTGATAGATCTAAGAAAATATGTTTAACAGAAAATGCTTAGCTGTGGTCCTCTCTGATCTTCAATAATGCCACCTTAAAGAGAAGGTCATGATTCTAATCCTAAGCACCCTGCCCATAATTAGATAAAGCAGTGTACATTTTCAGGAAGAGAACAGCGCTAAGTAACACTCCAATGTACAGCCTCAAAAATTATAAATTTCCCTAAAAAATGTACGAAAGATGACTTGCTGTGCACTTTTATCAGAACCCATATGGGAACTCAAGTATCCTAGCCCAATGTGCATAACACATGGGCTATTGCTGCTATAACTCAATCTTGTACAGCGAGTTTGAATTGGATGACTCAGTGCTCTATGCACTACCCTTTCACCTCTACGTACTGGTTTCAAGTCAAGCTTAATGAAGTAAAGGTCTCCTCTGACTAACAGCTGCATGAACCCAACATGAAATGAGTTTGAGCAGTTTCAGTCCAATTCCTCTTGGGCATTGACCTGCAACAAAAAAATGCCCATAATTTAGCGCTAATTGGCAACCTCATTCAGAGAGAATAGCTGATGTGGGAAATGGAAAAATATCACATCGGAGCAGTGTGAGGTACATTGTTGAAGTACAGTGAAGGGAGCATTTCTGGAAGTGCTTAAAGTTGATACTGGGTGTCTGAAATGAAATGTGTTCCAATACCCAGTACTAACCTCCCTCACCTCCTTAAGGGGAAAAAAATCCAAACTCCAGATGCGTTGGTTTCTTTCTATAGTTTTTGACGGTGAACTTAGAATATTTATTTTTGTTTGTTGTTCATTTCATACTTTACTAATTTTACTATGGTTATTTATTTCAATAATCTACAACATTTCAATTATATTGTAATATAATTTTTTTTTACATGCACAATGTGTGACATACAATAAAGACAGACACAAAATACTGGAATAACTCAGCAGGTCAGGCAGCATCTCTCGAAAAAAGGAATAGATGGCGTTTCAGGTCGGAACCCTTATTTAGACTGAAAGTTTTGGTACATTTTATTTTATGTTTTATGGAATTTTTACACCAAAGTATAATTTAGTGACTGAAAAACACTCTGTATTTATTTCAGTTTCATGTGTGGCCTGATTTGTGCATTAAAGTGAATAAGTAAACTTTACATGAGATTGTCGTGAGGATGGAATCACTGCCACCTTCAACACAGCTCTCACCTGACAACTTTCTTAACTACTATTCAGGAAGGAATTAGATACAAGGATTGCTAATGGAGATAAATTATAATTGAAAGATACAGCACTCACAGCGGAACACTCACTGATGTGGCTGGCAGTCTCAATTGGCTATAACAGTGGTGGAGGTGAAAGTGAGAAAAAACAATTCCAGTTGTTAAATTGGGATTGAGCCTGTCTTTCCATGGTCAGCACGACATTGTTAGTTAATTCACACATGATTTGCACATAACATGTCCTCAAGTAAACAACAGGGACACAAATGTGGTGCAATTCTTATACATGTTTCCACATAAGTATGTTTCTTCTCTTAAAAATACATAGAAACTGTGCTCATTTCCTCACTCTCAATGTGGGGAAATCAATTCCTGAATAATTTTTTGCTGGGATTTTTATTTTCATTAAGACTTTTATTTTTATTAATACTTTTATTTTTTAAATACTCAGCAGTTTATGATATGTTTTACTTAAGTACACAGAGACTAACCAAATTGCAAAGTAACAATAATATAAATTTAACAATAAACTTGGAAAGATAAAAAAACATTATGACACAAATATTTGGAGATACATTTATTCCTTGGGTGAACACAAAATTATTATACTAAGGTAAATTGCAAATGGGCTCCAAATCACAAGGAAGTTTTGTAATTTTATGAGAGGAGATCATGAATTAAGTATCTTCATTACCAAAATCAGCCAGGAAATTTCACATGGATGTGTAAACTCAATCATAACAATATTATAATTATATTCAAATATTTATTCATGTGCATTTATTGTTATTCTAGTTTCTGTCAATACTAAAGCTAGCACTGTTTGTGAAAAAATATCTGATTGGAAATTTAAGGTGGATGTATATATCAAAAACTTTTCAAACTAGGTTGGTAATAAAGAACCTTTTTCATATCTCATGGTGTGGAATTTAGCTTTCCATGGTAGGGAATTTGGCTTTCCCAGCCAATTAGGAAATATATCAACCAATTGGTGTATATACGTAAATAGAGAGATGCCCCTGTCCCACTTGGGAAACCTGAACGGAAACCTCTGGTGACCTTGCGCCCCACCCAAGGTTTCCGTGAGGTTCCCGGAGGTTTTGGTCACTCTCCCTAATGGTCGAAAGTGGTTTCCGCGTAGTCGAGGCTTCTTCTATGTTCCTGCGATTATTTCAACAAAACCAAAACCGGCTTCGACTAAAAATAAGTTGCCGTTTGGTCGAAGCCAGTGGAGTGGGGTCGCTATTTACTTACAGGCAGTCAAAGGCAATCTCCTTCGGCCATTTTGATTGGCTCATTGGAGTTTTCAGCAGAGATCCTATAAGATCTTTGGTTTTCACGACCTAAAAGATCCGCCGGAAGGTAAAATGCCCGCTAAATTTATTAAACTTCTTAAAACTGTCTCCCCCCCTTCTCTCCCCTTCTCTCTCCCCTTCTCTCTCCCCTTCTCTCTCCCCTTCTCTCTCCCCTTCTCTGTCCTTCTTTCCCCTTCTCTCTCCCCTTCCTCCCTCCCTCCCGCGCTCTCTAAAGGACTTACCGTGCTCTGTGGCAGCCATTTACCTTCCTCTTCATCGCGCAGACAGCGCTCCTCCGCTGTCCCTGGCCCCCACCTTCGCGATGTGTGTGTGTGTGTGTGTGTGTGTGCGGTCGGTAGCAAAGATCCTGTAGGATCTTTGGTCAGTAGATGCAGCTCACGCTTCGGTCGAGGCTTTCCAGGCGAGTGACCAAAACCTCTGGTGACTCATGGAAACCTTGGGTCACCAGAGGTTTCCGTTCAGGTTTCCTAAGTGGGACAGGGGCATCACACATCTATCAAGAATTTGGTAAGACACCTTACGTATGCATGAAAATTGCAAATAACTTTTTTAACAAGGATGTGGATATTGTAAAAGGTGCACAATTTAGTCAGTGCGTGGCACCTCAATGATCGTGTATGAAAGAGCATGGATAGATTAGTGCCTCCATTAGGATGCTTGAGGGAGGAAAGGAAGATTGTGGCGTTAGAGCAATTAGAGTATTGCGTACAATTCAGGCCACCCCACTAGATGAAAGATGAGGAGGCTTTAGAGAGGGTGCAGAGGATAATGTAAGGATTTTAGCTGCAGGGTGAGGTTAGGTAACCTTGAATTGTTTTCTCTGGAAGGTTGGAGATAAAGGGGAGACTTGATAGAAGTTTTTCTAATAGAGGTATATAAAATTATGAGAGGCGTAGATAGGATAGACTGTCAAAAACCTTTCTCTCAGGGTGGAAATGTCCAACACTCGAGACCATGGTTATAAGGTAAGAGCTTAATGGAGGTGGCCCATCCCTGTGCAGTACTGTTCTGTGTTGGAACTCAGGGGATAGGGTCAGAACGGGGCATTTGGGAAGTCAGAAAATTCCCAAGGTTTGGGGTGGAGAGCGAGCTTTAAGATGAGGTAGACAGATAGTGTTGGATTCACCTGTGGCTATCTTGCTCTCAAACAATATACAATTTTGGATTCTGTAGGGTGTGATGGCTTCTCATGCGCAAATAATAGCAGCATCCAGGACATTGCTATCATGTCTGACTGGGTGAACATTAGGGCAGGGCTCGGACTAGGCGAGACATTGTGATAGGGTACTCATGCAAATAGCTTGGATGGGGCAGACATTGTTGTGTGTATCGAAAGGGTTTCATGGAACAATATGAGGATAGTTGGAAAATGAGCCCAGCAGGGTGACTGGTGTTTCAATGGAAGAGGATTCAATGGAAGGGAACAATAATTGCAAATCTAAGAGCTGTTATCAGGCAACTGAATCATCCTACCACAACCACAGAGCAGTCCCGAACTACCATCTACCTCATTGGTGTCCTCGGACTATCCTTGATCAGACTTTGCTGACGTTACCTTGCACTAAATGTTAATTTGTTAAATGTGTCCAAGAAATGTTCCTTAGTCAATATATAGAGAATCCTTATCATGAATCTGTGCACTGTGAATGGCTTCATTGTAATCATGCATTGTCATGCAACAAATTACTTTTCCCTGTACATCGGTACAAGTGACAATAAACTAAATTGTAATTGTAAAAGTTTTGAGATAGTTGTGATTAAGTATAACTTTGGGCCTTGCAGGAATATAATGAAAGAATGGGTCGGCTGGGCTTGTATTGACTGGAGTTTAGAAGAATGAAGGGGGATCTTATAGATACATATAAAATTCTTTAAGAGATTGGACAGGCTAGATGCAGGAAAAATGTTCCTCATGTTGGGGGAGTCCAGAACCAGGGGTCACAGTTTAAGAATAAGGGGTAGGCCATTTAGGACTGAGATGAAGAAAAACCTTTTCACCCAGAGTTGTGAATCCATGGAATTCTCTGCCACAGAAGGCAGTGGAGGCCAATTCACTCGATGTTTTCAAGAGAGAGTTAGATTTAGCTCTTAGGACTAGTGGAATCAAGGGATATGGGGAAAAAAGCAGGAATGACGTACTGATTTTGGATGATCAGCCATGATCATATTGAAAGGCGGTGCTGGCTCGAAGGGCTGAATGGTCTACTCCTGCACCTATTTTCTATGTTTCTATGTTTTTATATACCAAAAGGGATTTCTTGGAGTGTAATTATTTGGAATTTTCCACCCCAAAAAGAGATTCAGAGGCTGTGAATGAACACAGGCTAAGTCAAAGTCATAGTCATAATCAATGCTTTGATAAGCTGATTGTCAGATTGTTCGAGAAGTGTTGAGATGAAGGTCAGCCCTTATGGAATGGCAAAATAAATTCGATGGACTGGACAATTCCTTCCCAAATTTGTAATGGGTATATATAATATGTACTAGACTAAGTGGGAGCATCACACGGGAGTGCTGGTCCCCCAATGCAATATTCCACCTCTGCACCAATTCCAATATTGGTGGCCAGTGTGGGAGGGGTGGGGGGTGCATTCTGGAGCACTAGTATGGGTGTTGTGGGCTGAAGGGACTGGTTTCCAGAGGGATAGTATTGACATGGATTCTTGGGCTGCCAGCTCAGTCACTCAAGCCTGTTGTGCTGGCAGCTCACTCACTCACGGCTGGTGGGCTGGCAGTTGACTCACGGCTATTCCTCGAAATTCCATTTCAAGCAGGGTGCAAGGCCACCAAATTCAAGTGCAGTTTCTTACCACTTCAAGCAGGGTGCAAGGCCACTAAAGACAGCAAGTCATGACCTCTCCCTCCTCCATCTTGCAGAGACTGAGCCACGCCCACACTTCTGGGTTTTATAGTCCCTCCCACCAGAAGGGGTGTGGCCCTCATGGCGTGATTGACAGGAGAGATAATCTCAACATTTTTTAAACACTAATAACTCTTTTATTTTTCATCGATGGGAAAAATCTTCAACACCTGATGAGCGGAGGGGGGCACTGAGTAAGATGGCCAAAAATCACAGCCGTACGTGGTAGCATTTTTACTAAAATCAATATAAAGCGCAAACAGGAAGTGGTCATGATTAGACTTTTAATTATATAGAAGGCAATGCAACTTTAATTAGGCAAGACAACTTTAATTAGGCAAGGGAACTTTAATAAGGCAACACAGCTTTAGCATTTCCAAACCAAAGGCAACACAGCTTTAGCATTTCCAAACCAAAGGCAACACAGCTTTAGCATTTCCAAACCAAAGGCAACACAGCTTTAGCATTTCCAAATCAAAGGCAACACAGCTTTAGCATTTCTAAAACCAATGGCAACACAGCTTTAGCATTTCCAAACTATGTTTTCAAACCACATTAAGGACACTGACAGGTCAGTAAAACCACTCACAGTTTAGTAGACATGTGTTATTCACAGCTCAGACTGAAAGATGTGACCTTCTCGCTTCCCCCATCTTGCAGAGACTGACTGAGGCACTCAACACTTCCGGGTTTTATTGTCCCTCCGGAATGGGCGTGGCCTTCAGGAGAGAGAATCTCAACGTTTTTTAAACACTAATAATTCTTTTATTTTACATCGATGGGAAAAACCCTCTTGTCCTGAGCAGCGGAAGGGGACTCTGAGTAAGATGGCCAAAAATCACAGCCGTAAGTGGCAGCGTTTTTTCTAAAATCAATATACAGAACAACAGGAAGTGGTCAAGATCAGACTTTTAGTAATATAGAATTATGTGTGTTCATGGCGAATGGATGGTCAGAGTCTGATTGTATGTACTTAGAGTCTATTTGGTAATTGTGTGCAGTAGGGCTGGCTCCAAATCATCTTGGACCCCTTTGTCATTGGACCAAGACCTCATTCTGGTAATCAGACATTAAAAGACGTAATACTTGAGAATCTTCATTCCAAATTCAGCTTAGTTTATAGATACAGCATGGAAACAGGCGCTTTGGCCCACCGAGTCCACGCCGACAATCGATCACCATTTCGCACAAGTTCTATGTTATCCCACTTTCTAAACCATGCCCCACACAATTCAGGACAACTTACAGAGGCCAATTAACCTACAAACCCGCACGCCTTTGGGATGTGGGAGGATGCCAGAGCACCCGGAGGAAAACCACACGGTCAAAGGGAGAAGGTGAAAAATCCACACTGACAGCGCCTGAGGTCCGGATCAATTCTGGGTCTCTGGCGATGTGAGGCAGCTCTATCAGATGTATTACTGTGCCACCCAGCACATACAGTACATGACAGCAATATGGGAATAACTTCACTGCAACAACTGCTGTTGTTGAGAAAGTGACTCACCCCCACCTTCTTATGTGCAAAGATGACAGAAAATTATGTTTTGGCCATGGGGTTTTGCAATCCCATGGGTGAATTAAATAATCAACAATATTCATTGGACAATCATCTTGAATGCCACAATTGCCTGCGGACTGTCTCCGGATGCCTACGAGCCACCCCAGTAAACCAACTGCCTGTCCTCGCTGGCATCGCCCCAGCCAACATCAGACGAGAAGCAGCCACGCTGGCCCTCTCTCGAAAGGCGCAGACCAGTGAATCCCACCTCCTCCGTCAGATCGTCACAGAGACACCACGACGAGTGCGCCTCATGTCACGGCAACCCTTTGCCACGTAAGCCCAAGAGCTGGTCTGCACAACTCCGGCTGACGCTTCTAAGGCCGCCTGGGTCAAGACGAGATGGAGAGGCCAGTGGAAGTCAGCGGAACCATCTAGGCTACACCATTACATCGATGACCCCATGGACGTCCCTGGCCAGGACCTGCCCTGAAAGCAGTGGACAACCCTCAACCGCTTGAGGACAGGCATCGGACGCTATGGAGTAGCGATGAAGAGGTGGGGCTTCGTGGACAGCGCCTCCTGCGAGTGTGGGGACCCAACACAGACAGTGTAGCACATAGTCACCAGTTGCCCCAAACACCGGCCACCAAATGGTGAACGAGGTCTGATTGACCTGGACGATGACACGTTGGCCTGGCTCGCATCAACGGAGCTGCAGGTCTAAAAGACATACGACAGAAAAAGAAGAAGAATGCCACAAGTCCCTGATATTCTCTGAATAAAACTGCTCATTTCACAACAGTTTATGCCAATTTGTTTTGTTTTTTTGTCAAAGCACTGGCACTCAGTAGGAGTGAATATTGTGCATGATAGTGTCATAAACACAGTAATATGTCCTGAAGCATTTCATACAAGCTAAAATCAATAAAGGCACAGTCAGGAAATGTGCAAACTTATTATCACATGCATGCCAACCTATAATATTCCTTTCCAGATATAACATTAGTTGTAAGGGGATGTAATTCGTGCAGAGGGACTGGATAATCACTATAGCATGCAGATTGACAGTTTTTCATGCACACCATGATACTTTTGGCTTGAACCTTAGTTAAGTCTACAGTGGTAACGCCAAAAAAGGTGACAGATATTTATTTAAGTGGTACAATAAAACTGAAGCATGCACAAGAATTTTGCCCACTTAGGAAAGGACTAGGAAAGGACTCTTTGGTGTACACTTGCAAAATTACAAAATTCTCAAAGCTTTCAAACACTTATTATTTCTAGTTCTATCATGTGGCTGAAGTGCAGACTTCTGTTATTCATTTTTTGTTGGCACATTTATGAAAACTTGTTGTGTCAAAGTAATAGCTTAATTTACGCCAGCAGTAACTAAAGTTTACGAGAAGCTCAAAAGCCAAACATTGCCTGGAAAGCTCACTGTAATTAAATCGTACTCCAAGATTTCAAAACAAAGATCAGAATTTTTTTTTTAAATGTTTAAAAAGTTTGTGCAATAAATTCTTTATATGTTCTATGCTGATCTGTAAGTCAGGTGAACTTTAATGATTTTACTGGTCAAGAGAGGAGAACAGGAAATGCTGTGAGATTACTGACATCAACAATTGTTGTTAGACCTGATCTGGCAATACCTACTGAGAAATGGTCAGTTCCAGATTGGTGCCATTTACTGGAAGAAAATATTTTTCATCAATGGCACAGTGGCTCAGCTGGTAGAGCTGTTGCCTCCCAGTGCCAGAGACCCAGGTTCGATCCTGACCCTTGGGTGTTTGTCTGCGTGGATTTTGCACATTCTCCCTATGACTGCGTGGGTTTCCTCCCATATCCCAAAGATGACAGGTTTGTAGGTTAGTTGGCCTCTGTAAATTGCCCCCAGTGTGTAGGAAGTGAATACAAAAGTTTGATAACATAAAACTAAAATGAACGGATGATGGATGGTTGGCCTGGACCCGGTGGGTGAGTCAATATTCTAACAATATGGATAGTACTACTGATGACGGTAAGGACACCTCTGGTCAATCATCTTCAGCTCCACCTATCCTAGCCTGATCAGTCATGTATATTAACATCCGACATAGTGCTCACCAAGCTCTTAGTAGACAACTAATGAATACACCTTCCTCGCACATTCCTACTGATTACAACAACTTCATGCCACAATGGCTTCAAGTAATTTAAGGGAAATCTACATAAGCATCCGAGGAAAAAGGAATAGAAGGAAAAGGTAGTAGAAACGGAATGGTATTCTGACAATTAATTTGATGCATAAATATAAGCACAGAACAGATGGACCAAATAACCTGTTGCTGTGGCCTCTTTCTGGGTAAATCTATGCCAGTAATTTCAATGCTATATTTCAGAATTAGCATGTTTTATGCTTATTCCGTAAATAAGCAAAAGCCTTCAGTTCCAGTTTTATATTAGATTGTAGAGATGCAGTGCAGAGACATGCCCTTTGGGCCACACTGACCAGGGATCACCCTATATACTAACACTATCCTACACACTAGGGACAATTTTACCAAAGCCAATTAACCTACAAACCTGTACGTCTTTGGAGTGTGGGAAGAAACCGGAGCACCCGGAGAAAACCCGCACGATCACAGGGAGAACGTACAAACTCCGTACAGATAGCACCCATAGTCAGGATCAAACCTGGGTCTCTGGCGCTTTAAGGCAGCAACTCTACCGCTGCACCACTGTGCCGCCCTACAATTTGTTTGCGTAAATTCAGTGAGGCATTGATGGAATGCTATTTTGGTGGAGATACCATATTTCAGATGAAGTGCGAAACTGTAGTTGTGGCTTTTCAAAACAAAACAGAATGAAGTATTATTTGGAAGAAAGAGGTTCTCTCAATGTCATTGGTATATTTGAATCAGCTGACCAAAACAGATTGTCATGCAGCTCATTTGGCATTTGGCTTTGCAGAAATTGATGCCTCTACTCCCCCACTGTGTGAATAAATGTCAAAAATATTGAATTTGTTGTGAAGTTCTCTGAGATATCCTGAGGAGCTGAATGGTGCTTCATGAATTGCAGTTCTTTCTACATCTCTGTTTCCACTTGTATTCACATGAGGCAGGAACTGACCAAGATGGAGAAAGTTACTCATGGAGTTGACAGTGAATTGGCAAAGGCAAACATTTAAAGAGCTCATGGATAAACTACAACAATTGAGGTAGACATGGTTACCAACATGAAAAAAAAACATTTGGATAGGTACATGTTTAGAAAAGGTTAGGCCAGATATGCATGCAAATGGGACTTGCTTAAATGGGGTATATTGGTCAAGATGGGTGATTTGGACTGAAGGACGTTGACATGTTGTCTGACTGTCTGTAATTGTTTGTTCCTTCCTGGAACAAACTACGAAGGGTTAGTCAATCGTGGTTAACAAGAAATAGGGCTAGTATTTATTAGATCCAAATGCAAAACATATAAACTGGCCTTAAAAAGCAGGAAACTGGTGGACTAGGATCTATTTAGAATACAATAAAGATGGACCAATAGGGGAAGGGGAATAGAGTAAGCTTGAAAATAACATAAATAGTGACATTTGAATATAAAAGGATTGGTGAAGACAATTGTAGACAATTTACAACAAAAAAAGGTAAATTTGGTGAATCAAAGAAATGTGGGTGGCACAGTGGTGCAGTGGTAGTTTTGCTGCCTTACAGAGCCAGAAACCAGGCTTCGATCCTGACTACGGGTGCTGTCTGTAACGGTGTTTGTACGTTCTCCCTGTGACCACATGGGTTTTGTACGGGTGCTCCAGTTTCCTCCCATACCCCAAAGACATAAAGGTTTGTAGGTTAATTGGCTTCTGGAAATTGTAAATTGTCCCTAGCGTGTAGGATAGTAATAGTGTACGGGGCGACCACTGGTCGGCATGGATTCGGTGGGACGAAGGACAGACCAATTGAACAAAGGAAAACGCAAAATAACTTGCCAAAAATGGCCAGGAACTAGCATCTAGAAATAGGGAGGAACTGACAGAAATCAGTATTAGTAGGGAAATGGTGTTAAGTAAATTGATGGGATCGAAGGCCAGTGAATCCCCAGGGTCCAATAATCTGCAATTCAGTGTACCAGGTGCCACAGGTTAACGATATGGGGAAAGCCATTTAGGACTGAGGCGGGGAGAAATTTCTTCATTCAGAGTAGTGAACCTGCGGGATTCCACAGAAAGCAAAGGCAGCAACAGTGGGTAAAGGGATCAAATGATCATGGGGTGAAAGCAGGAAAAGGGTACTGAATCTGGTTGACATCCGTGTTCATCATGAATGGCAGAGCAGGCTTGAAGGACCGAACAGCAAGCTGCTGCGATGAATATCTACGTTTGCATCTTGCTTCCAGACCGACTTTGCCTGCTACATCACATGCCGTCCAAACGGCAGATGGGTGAAGCTGAAATGCTTCTAAAATATTCACAGCCTTTGTAAAGGCTGCTTCAAATTAGCTCAGAGTAGCTTAAACATCAGCTGCTACTTTATCGGTGAGCTCTCAGTTTAGGTCAGGAACTCACCACAAATAATTTATTACTGCTGATTCCAGAAAATTCAGGCATTCCATCTGGTGGGAATTTGTAGAGTGCCATGCATGCAGCTTTACTGCCACAATGAGAAAACATATCCGTGTATTTCTTGTTCTTCAAATTAAGTTATTCTCTGCGTTGTGCAAGAGGACTGTAATAATATAACAAGGGAACACCAAGATCCATTTGAGACTATTTTCCTACTGTAACTTCCTCCCCTGCTGCTCTTTATAAAGAGCACCCAAAATGTCAGCTGCAGCCTCATTTGACTCTTGGATAGCGCATCGTAAGAAAAATTGATTACCAAAAAGCAGTGTTAATGACAGATTTCAGACAATGATTAATAAAGCAATTTTTTCTTACAATTATGCTACCAATGAAGGCATTAATTTTTACATATTTATATTACGCTTGTTACACAGGCCTCAGCCTTATTAATATCCATTTGGCGGCACATGTACAGAAACAACTGAGGAAAACCTTTACACATATCTTCAGAGTAAGCAAAAAAAAGCTGAAATGTCATAACAGTGCAGCCATTTTCTTTGGGAAGAGGCTGGAAAACTTAATGTTTTAGTTTATAATTTAGTTTAGAGATACAGCGTGGAAAAAGGCCCATCAGCCCATTGTGTCCGTGCCAACCAGCGATCATCCGTACACTCTTTCTATCCTGCACATTAGGGACATTTTCAGAAGCTATTTAACCTAAAAACCTGCACATCTTTGGAGTGCGGGAGGTAACCAGAGCACCCAGAGAAAACCCACGCAGTCACGAGAGAGAACATACAAACTCCATACAGGCAGCACACATAATCAGGATCGAACCAGAGTCTCTGGCACAGTGAGGCAGCAACTCTACCACTGCACCGCCACAATATAATGTTAAGAAGGTTAACATTCGAAGAATCAAGAAAGGAATAAGCTTGCCTTAATTAATTAACATTTGCTTGTAATACTAGAATAATTCTTCAAAAATAGCGATGTCTCTTTGAAAGAATCTTATAGTGCGATAGTCATGTAGCACGGCAAAGGCCTGTTCTGCCCTACATGTTCATACCGACCATGATACCCCATCTAAACTAATTACATTTTCCCACCTTTAATCGCGGTGCCCAGGGAACCCTCCCAGAGACTCAGCAGATCTCGGTACCAGTTACCTGCCCGCAAATCCCAAAGATTCGGCAGACTGCGGTACCGGGAGCGAGTCACTGGAGACATCAGATGCAAGAAGCAGGGGCCAGTAGACAATAGACAATAGACAATAGGTGTAGGCCATTTGGGCCTTCGAGCCAGCACCGCCATTCGCTGTGATCATGGCTGATCATCCACAATCAGTATCTCGTTCCTGCCTTCTCCCCATATCCCTTGAGTCAGCTATCTTTAAGAGCTCTATCTAACTCTCTCTTGAAGGCATCCAGAGAATTGGCCTCCACTGCCTTCTGAGGCAGAGAATTCCACAGATTCACAACTCTCTGGGTGAAAAAGTTTTTCCTCATCTCCGTTCTAAATGGCCTTATTCTTAAACTGTGGCCCCTGATTCTGCTCCCCCAACATCGGGAACATTTCTTGCCTCTAGAGTTTCCAATCCCTTAATAATCACATATGTTTCAATTAGATTCCCTCTCATCCTTCTAAATTCCAGTGTATACAAGCCCAGTCGTTCCATTCTTTCAGCATATGACAGTCCCGCAATCCCGGAAATTAACCTCGTGAACCTACGCTGCACTCCCTCAATAGCAAGAATGTCCTTCCTCAAATTTGGAGACCAAAACTGCACACAATACACCAGGTGTGGTCTCACTAGGGCCCTGTACAACTGCAGAAGCACCTCTTTGCTCCTATACTCAACTCCTCTTGTTATGATGGCCAACATGCCATTAGGAGGATGAACTGGAGTAAAGCCTCCGACGCCTTCAAGGTCAGCTGCGGGAAGTGCCCCCAGGACACAAAGATGGCCGGGCAAGGAGAGGGACGTCGGTTCGCCGGCCGATCCGGTCGAAGGCGACGGTTGAAAGCCTTGCAGAAGCCTGGGGCTTACCTGGATATGGAGCTGCTCCAATGGATTGGGTGCCGCTCCAGTAGACTGAATGTGCAGGCAGACCGGACTTTGGAAATGGTGCCAAAACTTGGCGGTGCCTGCATGTGTAAATATGCAAAAAGAATTTCACCGCGCAGTTGCACATGCAGCAAATAAAACACCATTGAAATTAAATAACATTGATATAGATCCCTGTAAACCTTTCCAAAACATGTACCATCTATCCAAATATCTTTTAAATGCTGTTATATTACCTGCCTCAACTACCTCCTCTGGCAGCTTGTTCCATACACCCACCACCAAAGTTCCACATAGCCACAACCACAACCCATAACTTGCACTTTATTTTCATATTTCATCTTGCCCCTTACATATTAAACCTATGTCCTCTGGTTTATGACTCCCCTACTCTGGATAAAAGACTGTGTATTTACCCTATCCATTCATCTCATTATATCACATACCTCTATATGATCACCCATCAACCTCCTGCACTCCAAGGAATAATGTCCCAACCTGCCCAACCACTCGGGACAGCTCAGGCATTCAAGACCTGGCAACATTCTTGTAAATCTCCTCTGCCCTCTTTCCTGCTCAATGCAGGGTGACCAAAATTGAACACAGTGTACCAAATGTGGCCTCACCAATGTCATATACATGTGTAACACAATGTCCCAACTTCCATACTCAATATCCTGACTGATGAAAGATAATGTACCAAAAGCCTTCTTGACCACCCTATCTACCTGTGACACCACTTTCAGGGGACTGTTTACCTATACTCCTAGATCACTCTGCTCTACAAAACTCCCCAGTGCCTTATCATTCACTGTGAAGGTCCTGCCCTGCTATGACTTCTCAAAATGCAACACCTTGTACTTATCTGCATTGAACTCCATTTGCCACTCCTCAGCCCACTTGTCCAGCTGATCAAGAGCTTGCTGGACTTTTAGATAAACATCTTCACTATCTATGATACCACTCACGTAGATATCATCTGCAAACTTACTAATCATGCCCTGTCCATTCATATCTAAATTATTGATATAAACCACAAAGAGCAATGGGCCGAGCACTGGACCCTGACGCACACCAAGCAAAACAGGTCTCCATTCCGACAAACATGCTCTAGCACCACCCTCTGCTTCCTACAATGAAGCCAAGCCTTCTTAAATCTCAAGGCAGAAGCTAACACTCTCCTATCAAACCAGTTGTCCTTTACAGTCAATTCTAAAATACTCAGGAAAAGTATGAGAGTTAGTTCAGAATAATACCCTATTTGCAAATCTGCAATATATTTAAAACGTGCCAATAAAACAGCACTCTAATAAAAAAAAGGTCTTAATCTGTTTAATGTAAAATAATATGTTCGATTACAGTTGTTAAATGAGTTACTTGGTAGCAATTTTATTTTAATGCCGTAGGATATAAAGAGTTAAGCCGATTTTCTGACACCATTTCTAATCACTATTATTTGGAGTTAATTTAAAATGTGCATGGAATAGAAACAAATAATTATCTTTTACGAGTTAGACAAAATGTGAACACCACCTTAAGTCAAAAATCTAATTTGTGATTCAAGTTTTGCTTCGACCACAATTTAGATGAGATCCATGGATAACCGCTGAATAGAAACAGGAGTTAACATATCAGTGCAGTAATACAAAAGCAATCAGAATGGATTGTTTTTAATGTCAGGAACTTTCTATTGCATGAAGTCATTGGTTCAAATGGAGGGCAAAGCTAAATCAGGTCTTACTTCTAAGCTCCCAATTTGTGAAGAGATCTGGCCTTCAGTAAATGCAAGCTGTAAAAATAATATTTCTCAATGAAGCCAACTTAGAAAAGGATAAGAACTGCTGATGTTTATGGTCAATTTAACAAATGTAGTCTGCTGGGAATGCATATTAGAAAACCAGGGCCAAGCTCACCGTGAATTTTATATTAATGGATGGAAAATCCGAGAACAAACTTGCAATTTCCTGATGTGGGATTTTATTGAGTGAAACTCCCAGGTAGGTACACACATTAGCAAATCTATCCTGACAAAACTGAGGATTAAGATTTGATTGAATAGATTTTGTGGGCTAAACAGGATTTTAGAAATTCCATTCACAGTCATATATTCTTCACAATTCTAAATGCAAGTTATTTTCCAGTATTATCTAACATATAAATCATACCTTCCCTACATCAGTCTTGATTTCTCCACTCACTTTCTCTCCTTCCACCAATTTTACCATACACAACCTCGCTGGAGTGTAGAAGGATGAGGGCCTCATTGAAATGTACCGAATAGTGAAAGGCTTGGATAGAGTGGATGTAGAGAGGATGTTTCCACTGGTGGAATAACCTAGGACTAGAGGTCATGGCCTCAGAATTAAAGGAAGTTCCTTTAAGAAGGAGCTGAGGAGGAATTTCTTTGGTCAGAGGATGGTGAATCTGTGGAATTCTTTGCCACAGAGGGCTGTGGAGGCCAAGTCAATGAATGTTTTTAAGGCAGAGATAGATCGATTTTTGATTGGTACGGGTGTCACGGGTTATGCGGAGAAAGGAGGAGACCGGGGTTATGAGGGAGAAATAGATCAGCCATGTTTGAATGGCAGAATGATGCGCCGACTAGCCTAATTCTGATCGTATCACATGACCTTATGGCAACCTTAACCATGTGGAACACCACAGCCTATCCCACACACCGCCTATCCCAGCCAACATTGTTTTATATTTTCATTCCAGTCATCCATAGTCTTCCCAAGTTCCACGTTACCTTAACCCAATGGGAGGGTGAACAGAAGAGGTGATTTTGAAGTTTGTTTTGGGCTGAAAGTTCAAGAAGATGCTGGTAGTATTATGATTTTAGTAAAGAGAAGTCAGAATGGAATAGCTATTCCATAAATAAGGAAGCAATACATCATATTCACTTAAGAAGACCTCAACACCATTCAGATATGGATGGGAAACATTATACAACTCTAGAACAATGAGAAAAATTGGCATGTCTCCAACGACTCTTACAAACCATAGAAGAGATATTGTCAGGTTGCATCACAGCCTGGTTTAGGAACAGCTCTGCCCACAACCGATGCAGAGAGTTGTGGATGTCATATGATGAAAGAATGGAAAGACTGGGCTTGTATTCACTGGAATTTAAAAGGATGTGATGAGATCTTATAGAAACATAAAATTATTAAGGGATTGGACACGCTAGATGCAGGGAACATGTTCCCCATGTTGGGGGAGTACAGAACCAGGGGCCACAGTTTAAGAATAAGGGGTAGGCCATTTAGAACTGAGATGAGGATAAACGTTTTCACCCAGAGAGTTGTGAATTTGTGGAATTCTCTGCCTCAGAAGGCAGTGGAGGCCAATTCACTAGATGCATTCAAAAGAGAGTAAGATAGAGCTCTTAGGGCTAGCGGAATCAAGGGATATCGCGAGAAGGCAGGAACGGGGTTACTGATTGTGGATGATCAGCCATGATCACATGGAATAGAGGAGCTGGCTCAAAGGGCCGAATGGCCTACTCCTGCACCTATTTTCCCTGTATCTATGTTGCTCAGGTCGTTATTTAGTGCAGACTCCCCACCATTAACAGCATCTACACTTCTTGCTGCCTTGCAAAAGCAGTCAAGGATGTTTCACACCCCCAGCTCTTCCTCCTACTCCTTGCTCCCATCAGGCAGAAGATATAGCAACTTGAAAAGGCCTACAACCAGACTTAGGTTCTTCCCCTCTGTTATCAGAGTTCTGAACGGTTCTTCCATAAGCTAGGATACAGTCCCAATTCTCCAACCTACTTCATTGCAGACATTGGACCTCTTCACTGGAATTGTTATACTACAATGGCGAGAATTATATTCTGCATTTTGTACCTTCCCCTTAGCTCTACCTATTGTACTTGAGCTTGACTTGATTGTATTCATGTATTGTATTAACGGATTCAATTGAATAGCATACGATCAAAAGCTATTCACTGTAACTCAATGTTTGGCAGTAATAAACCTAGACCTTTACCTAAACAGAAGGAAAACATTCAACTGCATTACTTCTGAGGAGCCCCTGTGTTAAAATCCTGGGGAATCACCACTGAGAAACAGTAAACTGAACCAGCCACACAATGCATAATTATAAGAGACTGCATCAGCAACTGACCCCACCTCCAGACATCCCAAAGTCTTTTCACCATCTATATGGCACAAGCCAAGAGTATATTAGAGTATTCCCCACTTTCCTGCATAAACCCATATCTAACAAAAGGTTTAACACATTAAAAACTACCCATCTTTCACACAAAGCAATCACTCCCACCACCAAGGTATGTTATGGGTGCAAAGCAAACCATCCAAAAATTAACTGCAATTACTTACCAAGACGCCTTTGACAGCATCTTCCAAATAGGTGGCCCCTACCATATTGAGGAAATAGGACATGCATAAATATTATCCATTAGAGATCATTTTAAAATGTTTGTATTCCTCCATTATTAAACTTCACATTAAAATGAATTGTGGAGACAGTTCAATAAAACAATGACGTCAGTTGAGGAAACGAGACATGCACCATCTTCTTAGGCTAATTAGGATTGACCAGTATGTGCTTGCTGTGACGTTGAATAAACCACATTGGAACTGTACATGTAAAGGCAGAAGCAGGCATTTAGAAGGAGTCATGGTGAAAGATTCTCTCTCCTGGGAGAATTTCTCAGGAGAAACTCTCTGAACTCAAAGTCCATTTTATAACAAGGATAACAGCAGCTCAATAAATACAAATTCAATAGCTACAATATTTTTCAACATTTTCGATTATACACACCTATTTTTCAAGACCTACTCATTAGAGCGGCCAGATTAGTGCAGCTGGTAGTTTTGTTTTAGTTTTTAGTAGAGCTGCTGCCTCACCACAATGCCAGAGACCCGAGTTCAAACCTGACCTCAAGTGCTGTCTCTGTGGAGTTTACATTTCTCCCTGTGACCACGTGTGTTTCCTCCGAGTGCTCAAGTTTCCACCCACATCCCAAAGACATGCAAGTTTGTAGGTTAATTGGGCTCTGTGAAAAATGTCCCTAGTGCGTGAAGGGAGAGGATCAGAAAGTGGGGTAACATAGAACTAGTGTGATCCATGGTCATGTAGATTCGTGGGTCACAGGGCCTGTTTATATGCTGAATCTCTAAACTAAACACGTTTACAATGGGAGCACATCTCAACTGAGAATACCGTTGAACAGATTTGTTGAGACAAAGTAGTTCACAGAAATAGTGGACAGAAACCCTCAGCTTTCAAAATCAGAGTTGTAAGTGCTGTCTCCCAGGGTATGCAAATAACACAATTCTCTTGTTTCTCTCATTTCCCACTCCCCTGACTCTCAATCTGAGGAAGGGTCTTGACCTGTTCCTTTTCTCTAGAGATGCCACCTGCCCCGTTGAGTTACTTTTTGTGTCGATCTTTGGTGTAAACCAGCATCTCCAGTTCCTTCCGACACAAATAACCCAATTATTAGGTTGACAGAACTAATATGCCAATTACCATTTTTGATGTAATAAGTGATAAATTAATCAGTCTGGTCTGGAACCGTAATAATTGTATATTCCCATTCTATTCGATGATTCTGTCCTTCTCAAGAATCAGATTGGGTGTTTGTTCAATGGAAAAACCTAGGAATTAATACTGTGGGAGACCTCTATAAGAAGGGGACTTTCTTTTCTTTTCAAGAACTACAGGAGAAATATCACTTGAACGCAAACAATCTTTTTAGATACTTTCGAATCCGAGATTATGTGAAAACATACACACAAGATTGTCCTTTTATAAGTCCAGATATATTAGACGATCATCAGTCTGAAGAAGGGTTTCGGCCCGAAACGTTACCTATTTCCTTCGCTCCATAGATGCTGCTGCACCCGCTGAGTTTCTCCAGCATTTTTGTGTACCTTCGATTTTCCAGCATCTGCAGTTCCTTCTTTAACACATATATTAGACGATTGTCTGAATAGACATGCCGATACAAGTAAGTTGATATCTTACATTTATAACACTCTTCTAAATATTGACACCCCACCCTCTGAGATTTATAGGCGAGCATGGGAGGACGAGCTGGGTTTACCTATTTCAAAAGATATATGGGAGGAAATCCTACTATACATACATTACTGTTCTTTAAATGTCAGGCATTCCCTGATACAATTCAAAATATTGCATAGGTTATACTGTTCAAAGACCAAATTGAATAAGATTTTTCCAACTGTCTCCCCTATCTGTGATAAATGTCACCTCCAAGAAGCTACCTTAACCCATTCCTTCGCATCCTGTATAAAAATACAAAATTTCTGGATGGGAATATTCGATATCATCTCTAAAACACTTAAAATTCAACTGGAGTCACATACAAAACTAATAATTTTAGGAATGTCAGAGGGCTGTTCTAAGTTAACGACATTCCAAAGACGTTTCCTTGACTACGGCTTAATAACTGCGAAAAAACGTATACTCAAATTCTGGAAAAAGATAACAGTCCCCACAGTGAAGATGTGGATCACAGAAATGACCGACACTACATCTAGAAAAAATAAAGTTTGTTTTGGCTGATAAATCAGACCAATTCTCCAAAACATGGTCTCCTTTCACTGAATTTCTTCAACAATAGAATGGTTGAACACATATTTAAAACCGATGCTTGGGATGGGTGAGCGGGGGGGGGGGGGTGGGGGGGAGGGATGGATAGTGGGACATATCTCCGTTTTTTTTTCCTTTTCTCTTTTTTTTTCTTCTCTCACTTCTTTGGCAGTTCAGGAGTCTTTTCTTCTCTCTTTTTTGTATCTCTCTTCTTTTTCATCATTCTTTCCTTTTTAATTTTTTTTTCCCGATTTATGTATCAGTTTATAAAATGTTTAAAATGAAGCTGTACGAAAATTGTATCATTGTTATGCCGATTGCGTTATTCTTGTACAATTGCTTCTAACAAAATAAACATTAAAAAAAAATAATAATAATCAGATTGGGGCTAGCTGCAGCACAATCATAATATTCTTCCCATTTTGTGAAGAATTGATCATTGCTTTGTATAAATGCCAAAGATATGGCAAGCCTTCAGGTGCGAGTGAGAATATATAACCCATAGATTTTGAAATTGCAATGGAATAATAAAAATCAATACAGATACCACAAAATAGGTTTCCCTCCAAACCTGTAAAGCTGGTGCACAAATTTGAATAAAAGGATTCATACTGAGCCTTTAATGTAGGAAAAATAACATCCCAAGGTGCTTTTATGCCAAATAAGTTTACAAACACTTGATCAAAGTTGTAAGAAAGTTCTTAAAGGAAGAGATCAGAATTTCATGAGGGAATTCCAGAACTTAGAGCCGAAATGATTGAACATCATAAGCGGTGTAAGTTGGATGAGAATACAGAAAGAGGGATGTACATGACCATAAATGGAAGTATAAGAAAAATCAATTATCTTTTTTTAATTTAACCTGCTTGGGGTTGGACCTTCAGTAAACACAAGATTTTGGACAGCATCAGTATTATGGGCTTAGTGCATAGTTGTTAAAGATAGATTTTAATTGTCACAACTGAGTAAATATATATTTTTTCGTCACTGCGAATGAAGACCAGCAGGCCGCCATAAAGAAGGTCCCAGCAGCCCACGGCCTGCAGGGGGGGAAGCTCAGAAGCCACCAAGCACGGTCCCGAAGAGTCAAGGTGGGGGAGGCTGGCGACGATGGACGCAAGGATTGGGCCGGTGGAAGAGGGACCGGGTTATTGCCTCCAGCGCCCTCTAGGTCGGCTGCAGGAGGAACCCCCAGGACACAAAAGACAATCAGATGAGGAAAGGGACGTCTGTTCGCGGGCTGAGCCAGTCGAGGGCGACGGAGGGGGCCATGCAGTGGCCTGCAGCTTACCTGGATGGGGAGCCATTCCATTACATCGAGCACGTGAACTGAACATTGGGCTTTTTTGCAAATGGCACCAAAATATGGCAACTGGTGCATGTGTGATCCATGCAAAAAGAATTTCACAATGCAATGCGCACTTGACACTAAAGAACAATTAACCCATTGAACCATTGTACTTTTCTTTTGCAGTTCAGCTTCTTCCACACCTACACCACATGTTATCAACATGAGAGACTGCTTCAATTGGATTTGCTAATCTATGTCACATTTTTTAATGATTTGCTTGAGTGAAAGTGCGTGATTGTCCAAGATTCCCTCACTTCAGAGGCTCTTCCTTAAAGAGGGCCAGGTTGATAATTGACCGCAACTAGTTAATAATATTCTTCCCTCAGCCAACGATAAAGGGGAGCATCAATGAAAATTTGGCAGCATCCCATTAAAAATTACTGCATTCCTCACATACCTTATCGACCCTGGAACCTGCATTAATTATCACAGCAGGTGCATAGACCACATTTTATTTCGCCCACATGGCTTTCAGTTACAAGACTGAACAGATTCACCCTGTTCTCTATGTAGGCGATTTCAGTTTACCTTCTACAAGCCTTAACACAGACTGATGAAATGATGATGACTGCCCCACAAGCAGTTGCTGACCTGCTGCACATTCGGACATTGATGCAGGTCTCGTTTACAATTTGTGAACAGCTTTATATGGAGCTTACGAGCCTTGATGAGCACATGGTACTGTCAATAATGTCCTGGATTTTGGGAAATCCTGCGAGTCGGAAGAATTGTAATCCCTTGTTTGCCTTCTCTAGTTTTTCCTTTGGGAAGGTGATAAAGGAGTATTCCCTGTTGAACAAAGCATCAGTGTCCTGCTGGATGCATCTGTGCACTATCGATTGATTAACTGAAGCTGCAGAGAGACGTCCCCTATGGCTGTATAAAAACAGATGGAAACATCAAATTTGAAAATGGTTGTGACCTTCGGCAGCAGTTTGAAAAAGGTTCTGCAGCAGATGTCACGTCTAGTGACTCCCCACCACCTCCTCACTCACGTTTTGTGAATATTATTCAATGGTTCCAAGGAACCACTGCACATGTCTGCAGAAAATGCCAGAGTACTTCCTGGATTTTCAAGAAATCTTTTTCTTCTGGGATAGAGAGCCCCGAATAGCATCAATGGCATTTCTCCTCAATGATCTACATTGCGAGTATAGAATGCATGGGGTTTGAGGGCCCATGTTAACTGCTCTAATACTGCATTATTTGAGTCAGGGCGGCATGGTGGCACAGCGGTAGAGTTGCTCCCTCACAGCACCAGAGACCCGGGTTCGATCCTAACTACAGGTGCTTGTCTGTACGGAGTTTGTACATTTTCCCCATGACCTGCGTGGGTTTTCTCCGGGATCTCCAGTTTCCTCCCACACTCCATAGACATACCGGTTTATAGGTAAATTGGCTTGGTATAATTGTAACATTTTCCCTAGTGTGTGGAGAATAGTGTAAGTGTGTGGGGATCACTGGTTGGCACAGACTCGGTGGGCCAAATGGCCTATTTCAGCGATGTATCTCTAAAATAAACTAAAATGAACTAAATTACAAAATGTCCACAATTGCAATGACAAATTATTCTCATTATTTATTTGATAATTATTATTATCATTATTATGTGTCCATCATAAAACTACAGCCCCAATTATACAATATACAAATGGGAGCAGTATGTCCCTGGATTTCTTCATGATCTTACATGGTTACAGTCTTCCAATAGATACAATCAAACAGGTTATATAAGCAGTTAATGGAAATGTAATCTGGAGACTCGTGCAAGTTGAGCTCATGAAGGATGATTACAACCCAGACTGGTTGCATTAAACTTTAATTTCTATGTAATCACAACTGAATGGAAAATCTACCTCTATCCCAAGTCTTCCAGCACAACTTTGTTGGTTCACCTTCAATACTTTCCACAACTTTGGTCCATATATGGTACAGCAAATGTCAACCAAGCTGAAACCCATTGTATAACCTCCGTGGAGAGATGTTTAGATGCATGACATTGTTAAATAAAAGATCAGGTTAAGATGATATTGAACAAATTTTACGAGCACGTTTTCCAATCCTATCATTAAAACGAGCATAATTAAAATTATCAGCTAATGCAATATAAATGTTTTGATAAAGTTAGTTACAATTGATCAATATTAAGAACATACCTCTGCAATGATGTGTTTCGAGCACATGTGGGAGAAATAGCCATTTGGTTGTTTTAACCTTCAATCATTGTTTTGTTTTAAGTATTAACAGCAATTATCATTAACATTGAAGTACTTACCTGTGACCGCTGCAATAAATCTTGTTAAAATAACCGAAACATACTTTTTGCATGCAGCAACCTGTCACCTAGAATCAACATCATCTGCACATAGTTAAGATGTACTGTGCACAGATGGAATTTATGGGACATAACTACTCCATTCCTTTCAGAAATATGATGTACAAGTAATATATTTACATTTTAAATTCACTAATATTAACATTCTTGTGCACTTTTCAATTCTTATCATTAATAACAAAATTAGTTGGTAATTATTTTTAATGTTTTGATCGTCTTTCAAAACATCTAGAAGAAAACATTTGATTGGAATAGCCCACACCAGGATTTCTTTTGATCTTTTCACATTTTTCGGAGGAAAAGATTTTGAAATACAATGTTATCACACTCTCATTTTGGAATGGGAGGGAATCCGACAGCAGATTTGTTAAGGGGTGAATTGTTCACAGGGCAGTTTGAATTGGGTTCCTTAGATCACTATTAGTTAGAAATCGCAGGTAATTCCGTCAAGCTGTAAATCATGAAAATGGGAACAAAGTGTGCTAAATAACAATTTATTGCCTTCCTCCGTGTAACATTCGGGTTACCTGTGTGTTCGATCCTTGCCTCCCTGTGACCCTGCACAGTAATTTCATTTTGACATTTGTTGCTCATTCGCCTTTAAGCTGAGGCTTGAGTTTCACCGTCATTACACACATGTGTAAATAATTATCAAAATTTCTCTCCCTCACTCATTTTGACTAATTGCTCAACTATTACCATTTGTGGATTTTACAGAGGTACATTGTACACAGCATGCTACTGCATTTGGTTCTCATTAGAAGGGCTTCTCATTAGTAACTAATTGGTCGTGATTCTGAGATATATTTTTCTGTTATTGTAAAATGGAAAAAATATCTTCAGCAAAGTAGTCTCAGAGTTTAAGCTGGTATTACCCATACATAAACATAACTGGCCTGTGATTAACCTCAAAGCCAACTGATGAAAAAAAATTGAACTTGCAACCAAAACTAGTTGTGCGACAAGGACATGTAACTATACTATGTGCCAAACCACTACTCCCATTAAATATACTATACAAAGTGAAGCAAATTATATTTTTCTCTCATCTTTCTGGTGTTTTCTGTTTTGACAGTACCTCTGAAGGATTTTTCCATATTAAAAACACATTACACAGAGAGCAAATTTTGAAAAAGACCCAAAAGATCATATCTTATAAATTCAAGTGATGAGACCATTTTTTAAATGCAACAAATGACCTATTTTAAGAATAAAAACAAAATATGGGATTAAGCATAAGTTCATTAGACATAGTAGCAGAGGTAGGCCATTTGGCCCATCGAGTTTGCTCTGCCATTCACTCATGGCTGATCTAATTTTACCTCTCAACTGCATTCTCGTGCCTTTTCCCTGTAACCTTTGACACTCTTCCTAATCAAGAATTTATCGATCTCCACTTTAAAAAAAACATAATGAATGATAGCATGCAATGAAGTCTTTGCACAGGCACTTCTGTGTATGCAGGTAGGGTGTAAAACTCACTCGGGTAACTCACTCATTGGCTCCACTGTGAATTGATTCATGTATATAGTCAGTTTAAAAGAAAGCAAGAATATCTTGTATTTGTGTCATTTACAGTGGATCACCAATTACTTGCAGATTTTTTGGGATGACATAGAAGACTGAAGGAAGAGAAACAAAACGTTCATATGTGTTTGTTCCCTGTGAGCTTATCTGGGCCACTCTCTGTCTCAATGTTTTGAGAACAAAATGCATCCAAAAAGCAAGGTCTAAATTAACGAATACCTGCTAATCCAGGCATAATTCTGGTAAATAGACACAAAATGCTGGAATAACTCAGCATCTCTGACAGTAGGAATGGGTGATGTTTCGGGTCAAGATCCTTCTTCAGACTTGACCCGAAATGTCACTCATTCCTTCTATCCAGAGACGCTGCCTGTCCCGCTGAGTTACTCCAGCATTTTGTGTCTATCTTTGGTGTAAACCAGCATCTGCAGTTCCTTC
The DNA here is from genome assembly GCA_038087875.1 of Malacoraja senta. Taxonomy (NCBI): domain Eukaryota; kingdom Metazoa; phylum Chordata; class Chondrichthyes; order Rajiformes; family Rajidae; genus Malacoraja; species Malacoraja senta. Next base: position 113,972,513 of record CM075977.1, on the reverse strand, counting down.
CTACACATCATTCTGGTAAACCACCTCTGCACCCTTTCCAGTGCCTCCATATCCTTCCTGTAATGAGGCAACCAGAATTGATGTCATCCATCAAATTTTGCCTCAATATCAAGGGTTATTATTTTCACCTCACCTCTTGAATAATACATTTTTTGAGCCATAAAAATCCTACAGAAGGACATTTGGCCCATCGTATCTATGTCTATTGAATACCAGAATAACCTCACCTACCAGAATAATGTTGACTGTTCTGCCTGCCGTGGCTCTTAGTACAAACATTTGTACATTTGGAATTATTGAGGATTACTCTCTCTCCCATCCTCTCAGGCTAAGTTTGGGATCCCTATCATTCTTTGACTTAAAGAAAACTTGCCCTGTTGTTTTTTGACATCACTGCAATGGGAAAATGTTTTTCTTATTTATTTTATGTCTGCCCTCTTAATTTCACGCACATCATTGAAGTTTCCCACAGCTTCCACTTATCCAAAGCAATCAAACTAGCCTATCCACCCTTATCTCTGGTTACAGTTTTTCAGTCCAGACAGCACCCTTGTGAATCCCATCAGCAGTTTCTCCAATGCAATCAGATAGTTCCTGTAAAAGGAGTGATTTGAACTGCACTTAGTACTGAAACTGTGGCCAACTGATGTTGAAAGCAGTTCTACCTCTCTCTGCCCTTATATTTTATACCTCAGCCAATAAAAGAGACCCTCCCACATACCTTAAACGTCTCATTCACCGCTCCGGCTACATTTAAGAATTTGGGTTCACCCTCAAAGTATTCATCATTTTGACCCATGATTGGACCAAGGTTGTAATGAAATCTGGAATTAAGTGGTCCTCACAGAGTCCAAATGTGGTGAATGTATTTTGCCAAGTGAATTTGATTTGATAGTAATGTCGATGATAGCTTTTTTCAGGAGACTGATCGGGTAGTAACCTGCTGAATTGGATTTGTTATGCTATTTATGGACAACATGCACTTGGGTAACTTTCCACGTTGCAGTAGATATAACTGTAATATAATAGCTTGGCAAGAGGTAAGGCTAGTTCTGAAGTTCACGTCTTCATTATTATAATCGCTATATTGCCTGGTCCTGTTTTCTTTTCTGTATTCAAGGCCCAAAGACACTTTTGATTGTTTGGCTAAGCTGAAGGTTGATTAGAGCAGGAAGCAAGGATGGATCATCCATATTGTACTTCTGGCCAAGAAAGGTCACAAAGAAGTATCTTTGTCTTTGATATTAACATGTATTTGGAGATTCATTCTTCGGCTGTTTAATTTTTCATCACCATTCATGTTCAGAAGAAGCAGAACTGAAGAAATTTGATCAAATCCATTGGAGATAGACAAAAATGCTGGACAAACTCAGCGGGTGAGGCAGCATCTATGGAGGGAAAGAATAGCCGACGTTTTGGGTCGAGACCCTTCTTCAGACTTATTCCTTCGCTCCATAGATGCTGCCTCACCCGCTGAGTTTCTCCAGCATTTTTGTCTACCTTAAATTTTTCCAGCATCTGCAGTTCTTTCTTAAAAATCCATTGGTGAGATCTCTTAGCTCAGGGATTAGTATTCCCCCTTTTTTGTCATCATATGCAGTATATTGTCCTATGTTGCAATTTTGGCAGCTTCCTCGTTGCAATGGTAGAGTGATGGTTATGCCAGTTTGTGTGGTTACAGGTTATGGTGCAATACAATTATACTGTCAGAGTGCTCCGGGTGCCGAGCTTTTAACTAAAATGAAAATGCTGGATAAACACAGCAGGTCAGACAGCATATGTGGAATAAACCGCAGTGAGCAGATTTTGCTAAATAGAAGCTAATTTTAACTGCCTAATCTTTTCTGAGTCTATCCCATTTTACACGATGGCAGTACTTGAAAAAAACTTGGTTGATATATACACATAGGTTTTTTTATGTGTGTGCATATATATCTACACACACACACACACATACATATATACATGTGTGCGTGTGGCTGGATATATATGCACACACATTAAAAAAACTATGTGTATATATCAACCAAGTTTTTTTAAAGAACTGCCATCGTGTAAAATGTGTATATATATCGGCAGTAGACACAAAATGCTGGAGTAACTCGGCGGGTCAGACCCTACGTCACCCATTCCTTCTCGCCAGAGATGCTGCCTGACCCGCTGAGTTACTCCAGCATTTTGTGTCTACCTACGATTTAAACCAGCATCTGCGGTTCTTTCCTATATATATATATATATACACACACACCAAACACATATATATATACATTTACATATGCATATACATATGTGTGTGTATTAATCGGCCGACACACACACACGCACACACACACACACACACACACACACACACACACACACACACACACACACACACACACACACACACACACACACAGAAATTATATCACCTCCACCAGACTATCTAATGTCATGTTCTACATTCTAATCACTCTCTGCATAAATACATGTTGTCAAATTTTGGGCCTAAACTATGCAGCTCAAGCCTCAACTGCACTCCCATGCAGGTCCTGCAACCATGCTTAACTTTTGCAGCTACATTTGTTTTATTCTCTAAATACCATTGTCAACTGAAATGAGTTCAGAAATGACTTTACAAAAAACAAGAATAAATTAAAATATATAAAAATGAATGTAAATATAATATATTAAACCACTATATAGTTGGCATCCATCCATCTGTGAGTGATGGTGCTGCTTTGATGTTTTCCTGTTTGGAGAAGGGAATGTATCATCTAAGTTTGCCTTTCCTGCTGTGGCTGACAAAATGGAAACGACTAAAAATAATTTAAAATGTTAAATATGAAAACTAAAGAAAAATAAACAAAACTTAACCTTTCCTACCCTTCATAATTAAATTGAGTGATCCCATTCATGAGATTAAATAATGGATACAGCAACTATGGATGGCCTAAGGATGAAGACCACGACACATAGTAGTCCTACACCTTGGATCAGGAAGATTCAGAAACAGCCCTGGTCTCACTGTTATAGAGTCATAGAGTCATAGAGTGATACAGTGTGAATAAAGGCCCTTCAGCCCAACTTGCCCACACCGGTCAACATGTCCCAGCTACACTAGTCCCACCTGCCTGCATTTGGTCCATATTACTCCAAACTTGTCCTATCCATGTACCTGTCTAACTGTTTCTGAAATGTTGGGATAATTCCAGCCTCAACTGCCTCCACTGGCAGCTTGTTCCATACACCCACCACCCTTTATGTGAAAAAGTTACCCCTCAGATTCCTATTAAATCTTTTCCCCTTCACCTTGAACCTATGACCTCTGGTCCTCGATTCCCCTACTCTGGGCAAGAGATTCTGTGCATCTGCCCGATCTATTCCTCTCATGATTTTATACACCTTCATAAGATCAAGGTCACCTCAATGTTGTGCCCAGTGTCAGAACACAAGGTCACTGGTACTGATATCTGATCTTTAGCATGTCCTATATTTCAGCAGTGAGATGCATAGAAGTTATGAACCCCTTGACATGTAGTACAGTCATATCAATAGTTCTGTTATGAATTGCTGACCAAATGTAAATATGATCCAGTTCACTGATTAAAAGTAGTTTAAAATACATGATACAATCCATTCAGCATTGTAACTAAGCTTTTGATCATTGAATTATATTGTGGCCGGTGCAATTTAACCTTTACATGTTTAGCTTCATTTCTTTGGATAACATTATATAATTCAAAACATTCTGGTGAATTGAATCAACGTTCAGGATTAGGTTAATTTTACATTTAATGCTTCATTCCAGCATTGACCTCCATTATGTTTAGTGAGAGACGTGTTATTTTGCTTGGCAATGTTGTATTTTCGGAGGGGAGAAGCTGAAGAAATGAGGCTCACTTCACAGTACAAGGAGAGAAATTCCACATCTTACATTTACCTTGCACATCAAGGGCCTGGTGTAAAATAAACCTGCCATTGACCTCCAGGAGGCTCAGCCACTGAAACAGCCTTAACAAGACATTAAACACAGCAAATGTGCTCCTTAAACCATTACCAGCTGCAGAAGGCAGCAACAGCTCTGCAAAAGAGCCTTGCAGACAGGATTTCCAAGAAGAAACAGAAGTCATAAGATGTTCCATATCTCAACATCCAGAATTCTATCCATTAAACAGAAAAAAAAAATCTCATATGAAGGTCTTTATCAGGTCTCTCCAAAACCTCAGCAATGCTTCAAACAGGTTGAGTTGATCGGAAAGGATATTATTGCTATTGCTATTGATTGCTTTGTTTCATAGGAAAGAGTTAGATTGCAATTTTTCCTCACATTTGAAATAAATTCTTCAGAATCCATCTTCAAGTATGTGGGACAGATTTTGTCATGCAAACCTGTATTATTAACCATTCAAGCACAACAATCATATAATTAATAAATTTGACCTCTGTCCTGTCCCAATGAGACCCTGCTGTATGTGTCTCATTTACCTTGCTTCTCTCACTTTCCCTGTCTTTGACTTTGTAGTTCCAATCACTTTAGTTTGGTGCTCTGATTTCTTTACACATGTTACTTTAATTGCATCCTGATGCATGCCCAAATGAACTAAAACATAAATTAATTCAATTGCTGCCAATTTTGTGAACAATGAACAACAACCATCACACTGTATATTTGATCTTAATTTGCAATCTCTACAATGAACCTAATTATGTTTACAAGATAGCTCTTTACATAACACTCTGATTACTTTCCTGTATTACAAATAGGCACATATGGCTAGGAATGCAATAGCACTAAACATACAATATGTGTAGTAGTTCCTGGATCCAACATTTCACTCCTTTGAAATCAATGGAATTGTATACAACTGCTAACATATTGCACAATTAAATGTTGAAACAGCAAATTAATTTATTCTTTCTTATGTATCGTGCAACACCATTGAAGATTGTATCCAAAATTATGCCATCTTTGAAAAGTGTTTCACATGAGCCCTCCTAGCATCTTTAATTATGCACAAATCCTATTACTACATTGCTGCACACCAAATCTAACATGGACCAACACAATTTACTAACATCTTTAAGGATAATTATTACTAACTTTGTTTAACAAGATCTTTTTTTAATAGAAACTAATAATATTTCAAATGACGACTGAAAATAGAAACGTTTTTTTTCATCATCAATCCACCACCTGTGGGTGATGCTCTTTTAAATTCATAAAAAATTACTTTAAAGCAGTTCATAAATTATTTTATCGTTATAATGGATACAGAAGAATCAGTTCCCTGATATTTTTAAAAATCTTTTATAGCTTTCTCTTTGCAGCCTTCAGTTTGGTTAATTTATTAATTTTTGAAGCCTCTTCAAAAACCTGCTTTAGAAAAATGTTTAAAAAGCATCTTGTAAACTTGAGTTGCATTGTATGCAATTGTGCATAAAATTTATGTTAAAATGTGGAAAATTCATGCTGAAAGATAAGCAGAACAATTGGCCGGTAATTGTGTGGCAGGTAGGATCTTGTTTAGTTATTTTTTTTTTAATGTCGTTCCCTTCAATATTTTTAAATTCTGATTCACAAGCATTTTGTAACTATGCGCTCATTAAGTGAGCTGCAATCAATTAATTAACATCTCTGTTGCTCCAGGCTTTTGCTTTTAGTGTTTCAATAGTCTGGTATATTTAATCATCTACAAAGGAAATATGTGGCTCAATGAACTTTTATCATAAGTTACATATTCTTTTCTTGGTTTAGCTAATGTTTTCATGCAAATCCACAATCTTTATGCCTCCTGAGGAATAGAACAGCGACGCTAAGAAACAGTTTCTTAATGCCAGAAGAATTCAATCAATTATTAGTGATCATAAAATATTTTAAATAGGTTGGCTTCGCTTCTTACAATCTTTAACAATATCATTTAAGTTTGACATGATTTTTGTTATCATGAAACTATTGCGAGACATTATTATCATTGTGTGATTAGCAACATGCTTGCACCATAATTTGTATTTTCTCATTAATTACTTTGTTCAACAACCCACTTTTAATCAATAATTGTATTGTAAAGACTGTTTAGTTATTACATAGAAAAGCTACAATATTTCCTTCACAGCCAGAACCAGTAAATTCACATTCAGGGATAATAGTTTCATAAAATTAACATTCCTTAAAATGTTTTAAAATGTTTTTTAAATTACATGAGAGAAATAAATGCTGATAAAGAAACAAATTAATCTGTCTTTCACTGAAAGAAAGCTAAGTTGGTTTTAAATATTTTAAACACTAATAAATGAAAATACTTGTTTTCAAAGGACATTTCATTTGTACTGTTTAAAAAGTTGCAGATACAAAATTAGATGTTACATTAAGAAAACCAGATTGTTGTTTCTATTTGTTTCGCTCATTTCTTCAAAAGCAGCAATGGCGGGACAGTGAGGTTGCCATTGAACTTGATTGTGATCCTACGATGCCATCTAGTGCCCACTGCTACAGTTGCTTCATGCCTTATTGTCCCATTGTTAAACTTTAAGACTGCTGCATTTGGTAAATCAAAATTATGAAAGAATTGTTCTTTCACTTATAAATTGTAAACTTAAAACTGTCGACATTTATCTATCTTAAAAATAAAAATCAGCCACACTGTGAGGAACATTTATTGCTCAAAGGTAAAGCTCATTTTAATTTTGCTCTATGACTGAAGAAGATCTGAATAATTCTCTTACAAAATTAACATACTGTTTAAAAAGAATAAAACTGAAACAGTCCACTGAGACATGACTATAAGACAATAACCTTGTCATAGGCAATAATGTACAGAATTGTCACTGTCAATCCAAGGGAGTTAAAAAAGACTGTCATTAAGCTGACAGTACTCAGCGTATCATCTTTAACTGACTGTTTAAATTATAACAACCCCACCTTCTGTCAGTCCCTGCATTCAGCGATCAAAACGACTAACCTGTCTGCTAAAATCAATTTTTGCTTCAGTAATATTCTGCATTTCATAGGTAGAAGCCATTTTCCTTTTCAAATAATCACATTAAAATGCAGTACTCCTGTTCTAGTAGTATCCAAAGATTTTATATTAAATCTACCGCGACCAAATGCTTTCTCGTGTGATTAACGATTAAACTCATATTTCTTAACAGTGATTTTCTAATTTATTTAGTGGCATGTCTGTTTCTTTTCTCCCAGGCAATAAAGGGTCAGCTTTTGGAGTGTAAGAGATAATTGGTATTGCTGGAAAAAACCATGATGCCTTTTGCATTGTCTTAAGATAGTATATTAGTATTTCTAATGTGGAGAAGAAATACTGTCGGAAAGGTTTAGGCATCATATATTTTTTTCCATTTCCTCCTCTTTTCTATCAACAGCATTGTTCTACAAGAAATATAAAAGACACGTTTCTGTAAAAAAAAATAGAACCAGTTAAAAGAAATACAAAGATCCATATATTATATTCAATCAAACCCTTCTAATTGTATTTTCTTTACTTATTGTTGAGGTGGCCGACAAGATCTGCAGTAGTGAAAAAAAAAAGCATGTTTTTCGGCTAAACATTTTATTTGCTTCCTTTGACAATTTCCCCCAATTCCCCCATGGATTGCAAGCGTTTCTGCCGGGGGTAACGTTTAAAAACCATCTCACATTGCAAGGGAGAAGATGGACTGCTTACGACAACGCAGACAAAGTACATACAAAGTGTTGTTGAGTGGAGAGTTGGCCCAGTGACAATGAAGGAATAATATTATGTTTGCAGGTCAGGGAGGTGTATAACCTTATGGAGAATGGTCAGATGGTGGCACTCCCTCTGCTTGCTGACTTTCTCCTTTCAGATAGCTGCCAGTTTTAGGAAACATAGAAACATAGAAAATAGGTGCCGGAGTAGGCCATTCGGCCCTTCGAGCCAGCACCGCCATTCAATTGGATCATGGCCGATCCTAAATCAGTACCCCTTTCCTGCTTTTTCCCCATATCCCTTGATTCCATTAGCCCATAGAGCGATATCTAACTCTCTCTTGAATACATCCAGTGAATTGGCCTCCACTGCCTTCTGTGGCAGAGAATTCCACAGATTCACAACTCTCTGGCTGAAAAGGTTTCTCCTCAGCTCAGTCCTAAATGCCCTACCCCTCATTCTTAAACTGTGACCCTTGGTTCTGGACTCACCCAACATCGGGAATATTTTTCCTGCATCTAGCCTGTCCAATCCCTTAAGAATTTTATATGTTTCTATAAGATCCCCTCCCATTCCTTCTAAATTCCAGTGAATACAAGCCCAGTCGATCCATTCTTTTATTGTCTGCCAGAAGAGGAAGTGCAGTTAAAAAAGCCTCAATAATTACAATGCATTTTGTAGATGGTTGTGAATGAGATGAGCATTTCAGATGGTGGTCAAAGCATATTGATCAAGTGGATTGCTTTGTTCTGGGTGATATTTCAAATTTATTTGTCTAGTTGGACGTGCTCAACCAGGCTAATGAAGAATACAGTATTTAATTACACTCATGTGTCTTGTAGATGGTGGCAAGACCTTGGGTAATCAAATGTTAAGCCATTGTCCACAGAAAACCCAGCTACTAAATGCAATACTCTGAATACCTGCATAAGTTCAGGATACAAGTAACTGATATTCACAACCTGAATTTGGAGCTTAGTCAGATATTAATTTACCCAAAGGATATTTGGACAGTTGTTTGTCAGACCAATAACCGCAGATGCTGGTTTAAATCGAAGATAGACACAAAATGCTGGAGTAACTCAACGGGACAGGCAGCATTTCTGGAGAGAAGGAATAGGTTCAGGCATGTGATCATAAAGTCATAAGGTCATAAGTGACAGGAGCAGAATAAGGCCATTCGGCTCATCATGTCTACTCCGTCATTCAATCATGGCTGATCCATCTCTCCCTACTAACGCCATTTTCTTACCTTCTCCCCATAACCCCTGACACCCGTACTAATCAAGAATCTATCTATCTCTGCCTTAAAAATATCCATTGATGGCCTCCACAGACATCTGTGGCAAAGAATTCCCCAGATTCACCACCCTCTCACTAAAGAACTTCCTCCTCATCTCCTTCCTAAAGGAACTTCCTTTAATTCTGATGGTATGACCTCTAGTCCTAAACTCTCCCACCAGTGCAAACAACCTCTCCACATCCACTCTATCTAAGCCTTTCACTATCCGATACATTTCAATTAGGTCCCCTCTGATCCTTCTGAACTCCAGCGAGTACAGACCCAGTGCCCTCAAACGCTCATTACATGTGATTGGAAAGATATTGTCAAGCTGGACAGGGTGCAGAGAAGATTTACGAGGATGTTGCCAGGACTCGAGGGCCTGAGCTATACACTAAGACCTGAATCTCCCAGTCACTAACCATTTTAAAGGGCCTGTCCCACTGTACGAGGTAATTCAAGAGCTCTCCCGAGTAAAAAAAAATAATCAAACTCATGGTAAGTATGTAGAATGTACGTAGCAGGTACGTCGGAGCTCGGGACGTCTCTTAGCGGCTGGCAACGCTAACGGCAGGTACTCGGGAAACGCGGTAAGCTCGTGAAGACTCGTGAAACTTTTTCAACATGTTGAAAAATGTCCACGAGAGCCCCGAGTACCTACGAGCGGCTATTACCGTAATTCTCCGACTTCGAATCATGGGAAACTCGGGAGTACTCTTGAATTAGCTCGTACAGTGGGACAGGCCATTAACTCTCCTTCGCATACCCAAACTGACCTTTCCGTCCTGGGCCTCCTTCATTGCCAGTGTGATCACATGCAATCAGGAGGAAAACACCTCATATTCTGCATGGGTAGCTTACAACCCGACAGTATGAACGTTGGAACATTGTATTCAGACATTTTAGGTAACCAACTGAACCCCACCCCCTCAACTGCTTTATAAATTGCAGTTACTATATTATTCGTGTTAAGAAGGATTCTGTTGAATGCAAAAGTTGAAATTCTTTTTTTTTTTTTTTTTTTTTTTTTTTTTTTTATTTTTTTTATTTTTTTTATTTTTTAGAAGTACGGTAGATTACAGTAATGTACAACACGTATATATTAATACATTTTTTGTACCGCTTCACTTTTTTAAACTTTAAGAAAGAAAAAGAAAGAAGTAAGAAAAGTTGAAATTCACCCAATACTTCTCCCAGGAAGATGTTTTCCACACATTGTTATGTCCTTGGCTACGGACCTCTCTATAAATTACCCGAATAACATGGTGAACAGGAGATGGAATGTGATATGTTAAAATTAACAACCTCAGCATTTCACAGCTTATCACAATGAAGGAATTATTGTTAAGTCTTTTACGAAGCAGTCAATCTAACTAATAATCGTTAAAAAGAACACCAACTGTGATATGGGATATTCATAATATTCATGAATGTGGTTGTGATAAAAAAAACAATAAGCTTCCAAAAATGTAACTTAAATCTTTGTGGACAAAAGTAAACCACATCTACAAAATAAAGCTGAACTGTAATTAACAAATATCTACAATTCATAAATATGAAGCATGAGTGTACATTTTCTATAATCCTTATTCATAACGTTGAATATTAGCAGAAAGATTACACATTTTGATTGGCTTCCCCTCAGGGATAAATCCCAAGAGGGTCACGCAGTCGAAGAACCTTGTTTGAATCTGAAAGCTCTCCGACAAGAGATCTATCCACTAATGGTTGTAATGCAGTCCCCAGCAGCTTCAATGCTAGAATAAATGGGCAGAGAGATGATTAATACACTGCTGTTCTCTCTCATGCAATAACCAGGTCTCTGATTCCAACCCAACACAGAATCCTTTGAAGATTTCATTGCAAGCAAACTAGAATTTTACAGGAGGAAAGCAGTATTATTAAAGACAATGCATCCTGACCGCAGTCGTGGAAATATAATATTTAAGCAATGGTTGACATTGTTGTTTTTCACACGTGGGGGAAATGACCAGCCAAAAGCAAAATCTTCACGTTTACTTCAGACAAAAGTGTGATAGATATTATAAAGAGAGTAACATAAGTTAATCATTAGAAAGAAAATGGGTCAAGACATTGATTAAACAATGGGTGAAATATACATTCTGTATGCAGATAACAGGGGCAATCAATAAGGGCAAAAACCATTTGGTTCTTGAACACTACATAACTTTAACCTCAACTATGAACTGTAGACTACCTTTGGTTGCATTAAGGACTTTGGGTTGTTTTTGCACTTGTATTGAGTTATTCATTTATTGAATTTTTGTTAATTCTATATTATCCATGTTCATTGTGTTTACAGACCTGCTGTACTGCTGTAATAAGAATGTCATTGTTCTGTTGTTGGTACATATGATGATTAAACACTCTTGACTCTTGACACTGTGGTAAGATAGGTTCATAAGTGATTGGAGCAGAATTAAGTCTACTCTGTCATTCAAGCATGGCTGATCTATCATTCTCTCTTAACCCCCTTCTCCTGCCTTCTCCCCTTAACCTCTGATACCCGTACTAATCAAGAATCTATCTAACTCTGTCTTAAAAAATCCATTGACTTGGCCTCCACAGCCTTCTGTGGCAATGAATTCCACAGAGTCACCAGCCTCAAACTAAATAAATTCCTCCACATCTTTCTACAGGAACATTCTTTAACTCTGAGGCTATGACCTCTGGTCCTAGACTCTCCCACTAGTAGAAACATCCTCTCCACATACACTCTATCCAGGCCTTTCACTATTTGGCAAGTCTCATTGAGGTCCCCCGTCATACTTCTATACTCCAGCAAGTACAGGCCCAGTGTCGTCAAACACTTATCATATGTTAACACACTCATTCCTGGGATCATTCTCGTAAACCTCCTCTGGACCCTCTCCAATGCCAGCACATCCTGCCTCAGCAATAGGGGCCCAAATTTGCTCAAATGCAGTCTGACCAGCTCCTTTTGTAGCCTCAACATTACATCCCAGTTTTTGAATCCTAGTCCTCTTGAAATACAGTAAATATGTTCCGTACTACCGATTCGACTTGCAAATTAACTTTTTGGGAATCCTGCACCAGCACCCTCAAGTCCCTTTGTGCCTCCGATTTCTGGATTCTCTCCATATATAGAAAATAATCTATGCCTTTATTCCTACTTCCAAAATGCATGACTCCACACTTTGCTGTGCTGTATTCCATCTGTCACTTCTCTGCCCATTCTCCCAGCCTGTCCAAGCCCTTCTGCAGAATCCCAGCTTTCTCTACACTATTTGCCCCTCCACCTATCTTCATATCATCTACAGAAAGAGTGTAGAACACAAGGCATGGAAGGAGACCTGTTGCAAGAAACAGTGGATGGAGTGTGGGTACCTGAAATCCTGGTAGGGTCCGAACTGGGAGGCCTGGAAATGGAGTTGAGCTCCTTCAGCACTTTGTGTCCTGCTTAAGCACTTGTACAGATCCAACTTAATATACCTCTCAAAATTTCACATCCATTACAAAAGAAACAACAGTTGTTAATGTAATACTTATGCAATGCGTACAACAGACAGTACTGAATCAGTAGCAGTTTCCTCCAGTTAACTGTTGAAAAGACCAAAACTATTACATTTGATCTCCATTGCAATCTCCATTCCCTAGACATTACTTCCAGCCCTGTTGGCATTACAAGGGGGAGCCGTCGAGTATGGCTGCTCAGCCTGCACCTGTCCGTCCTTTCACCCTTTTTTTTTTAGTATGTTAAAAAGTTTTGTTTTGGAGGTCTAGTCTTTTTATGTGGGGCTGGGGGGGGGGAGGGGGGAACTGTATTTCTCAGTCCCTACCTGGTCGGAGATGCGGCTTTCCTCTGAGCCGCATCTTCGCCCCTTCCTCGCGGCCTACCAACGGGACTGGAGCGGCGTATCCTGCCGGGACCGGCCAGAACCTCAGCTTCGGCGGCACAGCGCTGAAGCACCATCACGGAACGGGCGATGCCTTACCCGGATCGCCTTGCGATAAGCTCTGGAGTGCTGAGACCGCTGACTCCTACATCGCGGAGCTGTGGTTGCGGAGCGTCCAGCTGCGGGCGGCGCTGACTTTCAAACACCGTGGAGCCTGGGATCTCTCGCCGAGATCGCCAGTGTCGGAGCTCCAACCAGCGCGGCCTGTGGACTTCGGGAGCTGCGGTCTCCGGGGAGGAAGCGGCCGTTCCGGACACTCCAAGCCACTGAAGAGTGTTCTCCCCGACGCCGGAGCTCCATCATCCAGCGAGTGGGCCTGTAACATCGGGGCCGCCATTGCGGCGACTGCAGAGACCTCAAATAGGCCCCGACCACGGGGTGAACAAGAAGAGGACTGGACTTTGTTGCCTTCCCTCACAGTGGGAACCATTGTGGGGGGATGCTTTTATGTTTTATGTTAAATTCTTCTTTAATGTTGTGTCTAAAAGATGGCTGCCAGAAGTGAGAGTGAACGCTAGCGCGATTAGCTGCCGCTGCTCTCTCTCCGAATTATGTATTATTGCTGTCCCTACTACTTATCAAATTCATGGATATGTTGTTTTTGTTTCATTTTATTTATATATTTGTAATTTGCTTGTTTTAACTGTAAGGTGTCCTTGAGTGTTCTGAAAGGCGCCCATAAATAAAATGCATTATTATTATTATTATTATTATTATTATTATTATTATTATTATATTTGACATTGACAGGAATATTATACCTTATATACATATTATGATAGCATCATCAATTTTTAACTTTGTAACATTGTCTAACCACTCCATTATGACTTCTGCTCTTAATTTGCTGAAATCTCTGCCTCTTCTTTTGCTTCCTCCCAATTTGAGTATTTCAATGCATTCTTGGCCATCATTCACTGTCCTACCCTCCATAAACCACAAGGTTAGACTTTAGACTAGAGATACTGCATGGAAACAGCCCCCTTTGACCCACCGGGTCTGTGCCGGTTACAGGGAGAATGTACAAACTCCAAACAGACAGCACCCATTTTCAGGATCGAGCTTGGGTCTCTGCCGCTGTAAGGCAGTAACTCCATCACTACGCCACTGTGTCGATGTAAAGTTGAATTCACCTATCAGCAGTGAAGTTGTTGATAAATATTAACTTTTGGCTTGGCATTAAAATTCTTGCTGTTGTTTTCATATCCCTTCTTTGCCTTATCTGCTTCTCCTCAAACCCTTGCAACCCAAAATAATTGAAATCCTCCAATTCTGCCCTTTTCAAAAGCACAATGTTTAACTGCCCTATCATTTCTGGCCACTCTCCAAGAACTAAAGTTCTTGCATGTCCTCCACATTTCTCAGAGTCATATAGGTTTAAAGAACAAACACAGGCCCTTTAGCTTACCGAGTCTAGACCATCTATCAACCACCCTTCTACACTGAACTATTCTGATTATTCTGTATTTAATTTTATTCTCCCCACATTTCAATCAACTCCCTCCACCAAAGATAGATACAAAATGCTGGAGTAACTTAGTGTGTCAGGCAGCATCTCTGGAGGAAATGGATAGGTGTCATTTCAGGTTGGAATCAGACCACCACCACTTATCTGCACACAGGGCAATTTACACTGGCCATTTAATCTACTAATCTGTTTGACTTTGGGATATGGGATGAAACTAGAGGATCTGGACGACAGCATGCAGTCACAGGGAGAAACCATTGAATGTCAGGACATAACCAGTTCAACCAGAACCAGCTGCTTCACCGTTAAGTCTCTATAATGGTGTCCATTAAAATCTGACATCCCTTTGTGTTTCAGCATCAAAGTTTGGGTCCTACAAAACAACCCATGATGTTTTATATCATCACATAGAATTGTATTTCCTGGAAACTGGTTTGTGCTTCTAAAGGTTTATTACCCTGTTGGTGTGCAGCCGTCCAATTAATCATTTCTATGGGCCCACTACCAGAAACATCAACAGAATATGAAACCATGGTGTTGCACACTCCAAATGTTCCAGGAAACACTCTACTAGTGCAGAGAATCAATGGGAAATGACAATCAGATTAAATAGTTTCCAATTTGGGATTGGAGAGAGAGTTAATAGTAGTTGAAGGGGAATGTTGCACAGACATTGAAGGGAAAGGGGGTGTAAGATCAAATTACAGGACTGAGTGCTGGATGCCCAGAGTTAGATTGGTGGAGTAGGAACTGTTGTTGAGACTGGAGGCAGGCTTTGTCGCTGTTAAGAAATAATCAATAGTCGGTGTGAGGGCTGGGAATGACAGATCAGTAAAGGCTACTGCGTTGTGCCAGACTTTAGCAAAGATGCGTAGGTTACCCTTCAATGTAGGGTCATTGCTTGAAAGGCCAGTGGGTGGGTGGGGGGGAGGTGTGGGTTAGTAATTATTTTAAAGGGTGTGTCCCTGGCATCAGTCAAAACCCTGTCCAGAAATATCTGCTCTTTGTGAATGGCCTGAGGACAAGGAAGAGATATCCAGGAATCTATTGCACACCATTGAACAGATGCACATATGACCCAAAACAGAAATCATGTGTTGAATGTGAAAAGCACAAAGATATGGCACTACGCTAGCCTATCCTTTGGCCTATATACCTTTAAATACAAGTTGTTGTGAACAGTAAATGTTGTAACATCCAATAGGGTATGATTTTTAATTAATAAGACGAGTGATGGAAGCAGCAGAATTGGTGATGAGGGACTGAAACAAGTTCCTATAATAAGCTCAATGGAACAATAGTGCTCGCTGGGATTTTCCAATAGGCTCTTAAACTTACCTGAAGTGGTCTTACTGAAATGAACTACATTCAGTGCACATCACAATGCACTGAAATTAACTCGTGAGATTTTTGATCCACTTAAAATATAACCAGGCTTTGTACCCGTTTCACTCAACTGAAGTGGGCTTAAGGAAAGCTCCACTTGTGATAAAGCTCTTGTGCGAATCTGAAGCTATTTAGCATTTTTATCTTCAAGTTTTACAATTTGTTTTTAGTACAAGCTCCCATTACTAATTGTTGATGATTTTAATACAAACTAATTTTAATATTTTTTCTGAAAGTATAACAAACATGTAATTGTCATTTCAATTGTTGATAGTAACCAGCAAAGAGCTGTAAAAGTACAATAAACTGGTACAGATATTTTGACGATCTATATAATGAAGAACAGTCCAGTCCAATCTTTACTTCACAGCGTCCTGATGTTCCATGTTTCTCTACATTTGTCCTACTGCATTTTTTTTTAATGTTAATCCTTCATGACTTTGGCATTATTGGTAAGTTTGATGGAATGGAGAACATAGGTGGTGAATGAAACTGCAGTCCCACTCAGGAAATTCTAAGTCATTATTTTTAAAGGGAAAGATTCTGCAAAAAAATATTTTTCAAACTCTCAGAATTAAGTTCTCTCCTAAGGTTCTGACAGCTCAAAAGTGCAACTACCAAGCAATTCAGCTTAAATTGACTGACAGGCCTGTTAAAGGCACAGAGTGAACCTTTCCTTACAGATATTTCCACAGTTTAATACTGATAGCAACAATGAATCCCTGGAAGGTACACAAAAATGCTGGAGAAACTCAGCGGGTGCAGCAGCATCTATGGAGCGAAGGAAATAGGTAACGTTTCGGGCCGAAACCCTTCTTCAGACTGATAGGGGGTGTGGAGAAGAAAGGAAAAAAGGAAAAAGGCGGAGGAGGAACCCGAGGGCTGGAGGAGGGGAGGAGACAACCAGATGGCTGATGAAGGGGAGGGGACAGCAAGGGCTAGCAGAATTGGGAGAATTCAATGTTCAAACCCCCAGGATGTAGACTGCCCAAGCGGAATATGAGGTGCATTTCCTCCAATTTACGGTGTTGCTCGCTGTGGCCATGGAGGAGACCCAGGACAGAGAGGTCAGATACGGAATGGGAGGGGGAGTTGAAGTGCTGAGCCACCGGGAGTTCAGGTTGGTTATTGCGGACCGACCGGAGGTGTTCGGCGAAACGATCGCCAAGCCTCCGCTTAGTCTCACCGATGTAGATCAGCTGGCATCTAGAGCAGCGAATGCAATAGATGAGGTTTGAGGAGATGCAGGTGAACCTCTGTCGCACCTGGAACGACTGCTTGGGTCCTTGAATGGAGTGGAGGGGAGAGGTGAAGGGACAAGTGTAGCATCTCTTGCGGTTGCAAGGGAAAGTACCAGGGGAGGGGGTGGTATGGGAGGGAAGGGAAGAATTGACAAGGGAGTTACGGAGGGAGCGGTCTTTGCGGAAGGCAGACATGGGGGGAGATGGGAAGATGTGGCGCGTGGTGGGTCACGTTGGAGGTGGCGAAACTGACGGAGGATCACTTGTTGTATGTGACGGCTGGTGGGGTGAAAGGTGAGGACTAGGGGGACTCTGCCCTTGTTGTGAGTGGGGGGATGGGGAGAGAGAGCAGTGTTGCGGGGTATGGCAGAGACCCTGGTGCGAGCCTCATCTATGGTGGAGGAGGGGAACCCCCGTTCCCTGAAGAATGAGGACATTTCAGATGCCCTGGTGTGGAACGCCTCATCCTGGGAGCAGATGCGGCATAGACGGAGGAATTGGGAGTGGGGGATGGAGTCCTTACAGGAAGCAGGGTGGGAAGAAGTGTAGTCCAGATAGCCATGGGAGTCGGTAGGTTTGTAGTGGATGTCGGTAAGGAGTCTATCACCTGCGATGGAGATAGTGAGGTCAAGGAATGGTAGGGAAGTGTCGGAAATGGTCCAGGTGTATTTTTGCTCCCAGGATGAGGCGTTCCACACCAGGGCATCTGGTCCAAGTTTCTCATTATGTGACCAGCTGAATCAAATCACCTCTAAACTTCTCCAATGGAAAATCTCTTCACTATCGGAGCCTATCTCCATGATTAACAGTTGTTAGATTTGGCGTCATTTCAGTTATCTCCCTTCTACGCCAGTATGGTAATGTAATCCAGTCAACACCTGTGAGGATCAAATGTAAATACTACACCATCAGCGATTTATTTTCTTTTGCTTTGCTGGTCACAGCAATGCAACCCAAATCATCAAAAAACTGTTAGCAACCTCACACAACCTCACAAGTGAACAGTGGGTCGGCCTGGATGCCTCTGTTTTATCAGGAGAGTAGAGAATATAAAATTAGAACAAGCGAAATAAATTTATAAAAGGGTGTGGGGAAATTTATAAAATTATCAGGGGTTATGGGGAGAAGGCAGGAGAATGGGGTTCGGAGAGATAGATCAGCCATGATTGAATGGCGGAGTAGACTTGATGGGCCGAATGGCCTAATTCTGTTCGTATCACTTATGACCTTATAACTTGAATGGATAGAGGATGGTCATTGGGAAGGCAGGGAAGCATTGGGAATCATAAAACCGGAAACAAGTGCAGCATAATAGAATTAAGGCAAAAAAAGAGAGAGCAGAGACAAAGAGACAGAGAGACAGAGAGACAAAGATAGACAAAGACAGAGAGACAGACAGACAGACAGACAGACAGACAGAGACAGATAGACAGAAAGGGAGACAAACAGGGAGACAGACAGGGAGACAGGGAAAGAGAGAGAGGAAAATAATAATTTCAATGAAGACTTCAGAGAGAGAGAGGTGCAAAGAATGGAAGCAGTAAAGAATGGAAATCAAATGGACATACAGTAGAAAAGGACATGAAAGAGAATTTTTAAGTTTCATTTGTATGAGAAAACTGTTGTCCAGGGAAATGGGAGAAACCCTTGATGGGAAAGGCTATTTTTGACAGAGCAGGAGCAGAGTGCTTTCGCTCATAGCTGGCATCTGCATTATAAAGATATTCTTTTATGAAGATAGTTGGCCTTTGAAAGTGGTTCAAAAAATTGAACATTTTACAAGATGTAGCCTCAGAATAAATCTATTGTTTACCAGATTCTGGCTACTGAAAGTCCATTCATCCAGGGCAGCACAGTGGCACAGCGGTAGAGTTGCTGCCTTACAGCGCCTGCAGCGCCGAAGACCCGGGTTCGATCCCGACTACGGGTTTTTGTCTGTACGGAGTTTTGTACGTTCTCCCCGTGACCTGCGTGTGTTTTCTCCAAGTCCTTTGGTTTCCTCCAAAGATGTACATTGGCTTGGTATAATGGAAAATGTTCCCAAGTGTGTGTAGGGTAGTATTAACGTGCAGGGATCGCTGGTCAGTGCGGACTCGGTGGGCCGAGGGGGACAGTTTCAGCGCTGTATTTCTAAACTAAACTAAACTAAATATGCAAAGTAGAAGCGGTGCAGTAGCTAGGCATCTACCAAAGAGGCACTACGGGAATATTCATAAGTCTCTTGAAAAGTATAATAAAACTCAATGATTTTTTTCAACAATGGCTGCACCTGCAGAAATGTATGCCTTTCCAAATAAAACTCCGTCACTTTCTGACACTTTGACCATTTGTTGTGCGTGGTTGCTAGGAACAGGAAGATTGGCCACCTGCGAGTTAACATAAACCATATTGTCGAGACATCAGTTCTAAAAGTTCTTTAGTCCACATCTGGAACTCTAAGATATGAGCAGGTAAGGATTCATTGGAAACCTTAGCTGAGTATAAGAAAGGTTTACTTTAGTTTAGTTTAGAGATACAGCGCGGAAACAGGCCCTATGGCCCACCGAGACCATGCCGACCAGCGATCCATGCACATTAACACTATCCTACACACTAGGGACAATTTTTACATTTGCCAAGCCAGTTAACGTACATACCTGTACGTCTTCGTAGTGTGGGAGGAAACTGAAGATCTCTGAGAAAACCCACGCGGTCACGGGGAGAACGTACAAACTCCGTACAGACAGCAGTCCGTAGTCAAGGTCGAACCCGGGTCTCCGGCACTGCAAGCGCTGTAAGGCAGCAACTCTACCACTGTGCCACTCCGCCGCCCAGCACGACAAGCACAATAAATGTAAAATGGACTGAAGTAACCTAGACACAATTTATTGTGCATTTAGCTAGTATATATTTCAAGAGGGCTTGTATACAAAAACAGGGATGTAAGGCTGAGGCTCGACAAGGCGCTGGTAAGGCCACATTTGGCATATTTTTAGCAAATTTGGCATATTGTGAGAATATCTGAAGAAGGATGTGCTGGCTCTGGGGAGGGTCCAGAGGAGGTTTATACGAATGATCCCAGGAATGAGTAGGTTGATGATCCCTATGATGAGCGTTTGTCGGCACTGGGCCTGTACTCACTGGAGTTTAGAAGAATGAGGGGGGACCTCATTGAAACATACAGAATAGTGAAAGGCTTGGATAGAGTAGATGTGGAGAGAATGTTTCCACTAGTGGGAGAGTCTAAAACTAGAGGTCATAGCCTCAGAGTTAAAGGACGTCATTTTAGGAAGGAGATGACGAGAAATTTATTTAATTAGCGTGTGTTGAATCTGTGGAATTCTTTGCCACAGAAGGTTGTGGAGGCCAAGTCCGTGGATATTTTTAAGGCAGAGAGAGATAGATTCTTGATCAGTACAGGTGTCAGAGGATATGGGGAGACGGCAGAAGAATGGGGTTAGGAGAGATAAATCAGCCATGATTGAATGGCGGAGTAGATTTGATGGGCCGAATAGCCTAATTCTACTCCTATCACATGACCTTATGACAAGGAACTGCAGGTGCTGGAATCTTGCATCAAACACTAAGTGCTGGAGTAATGCAACGAGTCAGGCAGCATCTCTGGAGGACCTGTATATGCAATGTTTTGGGGCAGGACTCTTCAGACTGAAGTAGTCGACTTTGTGCCTATCTTTTCAAAGGGTTATTATAGAATCATAGAAACATTGAAAATAGGTGCAGGAATAGGCCATTCAGCCCTTTGAGCCAGCACCGCCGGTCAATATGATCATGGCTGATCATCTAAAATCAGTACCCTGTGCCTGCTTTCTCCCCATATCCCTTGATTCAGTTAGCCCTAAGAGCTATATCTAACTCTCTCAAAAACATCCAGTGAATTGGCCTCCATTGCCTTCCGTGACAGAGTATTCCACGGATTCACAACTCTCTGGGTGAAAACGTTTTTCTTCATTTTCAAAAGTTTAATAATATAATTTTACCACTGCATGGTTTTTGATCAGTATTTATTTAAGAATATTAATGTCCAGTTGATACACAAGGACCCATAGGAGTGGGTCAAATAGTTTGAGATTGAAACTTGAAACATAGACCAACTTGTTGCCTTGATAAACATAGCACAATAATTATTCTAAGAATGACGCATGGGTGAAAATTAAACTCAGTAATAGCAGTGACTTTGTTGGCCACCGTGCAACATTACCTTTTTGATGAAGACAAGACACAAAATGCTGGAGTAGCTCAACGGGACTGGCAGCATCTCTGGAGAGAAGGAATGGTGATGTTTCAGGATGAGACCCTTCTCCAGCATTTTGCGTCCATCTTCGGTGTAAACTAACATCTGCAGTTCCTTCCTACACGTTACCTTTTTGGTTCAAGCTAAGTAAATATTTTATCTCATGAGCTGCTATCAACGAACGACGGACCTACTTAGCCTGGCATCATGTCAAAATTTGAAATGTTCTAGTTAAGAATGTTATATGTATCAGATTTACAGTGTTTTGATAAGTGACACTGGACAAGAAATGCACCTTTCTTAAGCTGAAACTCATAATAAATCTAATATCAAGAATCAGTTTATTGTCAGTGATCTTCCAATGACGATGCTTTTCGCCATCAGAGACCTGTCAAAACATGATATGCGAAATTGTTATGTCACATTACTTATCATGATTTAATACAAGTCAAACAGTACTATTTTAATAAATCAAAATAGTAGGTCTATACCATAATGATTTTGTGGTATGTTCATTCTGTTATTGTGATATATAACCTTATTCCTTCAAATGATTTACTGTCCGTGGTATAAAAGTATCAAAGATTGCAAGAGACCAGGGACTTTTTTTCTATTAGGCTTTACAGTATCACAGATCTGATGATTTGCAAATGCCTTTTGTCTATTTTTCAGAAAGAGAAGTTTGTGTCTGTGTCTTTGCAGCCTCTAGTGATTTCTTGGAGGACTTCCGAATGTTCATACAGCATGAAAACAGACCTTGCGGCCCATTGAGTCCACACTGGTCATTAAGCACTCTTGAACACTCTTCCCACATAACTCCCATTTTAATCTCCCCATATGAGCAAAACTTCCATATTAATGTTACCATTGACCTACGCGGTACGGATAATGCAGCAGCCAATTAAGCTACCAACATGTATGTTTTGGATGTGGGTGGAAACCTGAAGAGCTGGAGGAAATCCACATGGCAACAGAAAAATGCACAAAATCCATAGATAGCACCAGAGGTCATGATTAAATTCAGATCACTGTATTACCTGCACCACTGTGCCACCCAATGGGCCAAGTTAGGATGTGAACAAATTGCATTGGCAGTTATAGCAAGTAACTAAAAGTAACTAGATAGTCCAAGAAATTCATCAGAGCCCACGGCACCATATGCTGGGTCTTTGCGTAGTTTGGCAATGAGTGGTTTGGTCTGGAGCCCATCCTTTAAAACCTCAGTAGTTCCTGAGACCAAAGACAGCGGGCATTACTGAATAGACTGCATACACATTCCTTGCAGGCTATACCTTTTGCATAGCGTGCAAACAAAAATAGATGAGATTGCAGATTTCACATAATGCAAAGATAATGTGTTTAACGAATTAAGTGGATTGCATGCAAACCAAAGTGAGCACTACAACCATGACAATGCAACCACAGAACATGGACCACATGGTAATTATTTGGCACAGCAGAGTAACAGACTGTGTGAGAAAGTTATATCATCAAAAAGTATCAAGAGAACATCACAAGAAATTATGTTGTGACCTTTATCACAGCAGCGTGTTACCTATTGCTTATTTTTTCTGCTCCATGGATAAGGAAAAGACATTTGCTTTACTTATTTCAAACAACCCATTAAATATTTACATTTTGCAGTGAGCATCATATGCTTGTCAAAGGGGTTAGAGAGATCCTATAGAGATTAATTTAAGAAGAGTTATGTACATCTTTCTAATCAATAAGAGAGGTATGGACAATGATAGCAAGATGGATGGAATTTGAAAAGACAGTTAACAGCCGACTATGCCAATAATCATCTATAGACTAAGTTAATTCAGGATGGCAGAATTCCTTTCCCATCGGATACCAAGAATCCAATTATTTTTTATGAAAATATCTAATTTCATGGACCTCATAATGGATCCTAGCTATTTGATTTGAGTCTTATTTTAACAGATTTCACTGTAAATACCCAGTTGTTTTGGGCAAATTTAAACTTTTATCTTCAGATCAATTGTTTTCTGGATATTAGTCCAGCAAATTATCCACATAGTGATTTTAAAACCTTTGCATAATTTGGATGGTCGAAATGATTTCACAACCCCCTCCCCCACACAGAAGATTTGACTATATTTTGCCTCTGTTACATAAAAGGACAGATAAAACATTCACAGCGTGACATGAGGTAGCCGTAAGATAGATCCACATACTTTTTTAACCCCTGAGTAATCCGTTACTATAAAATACTCCCCATGTAATTTTTATTCCTGGCATTAACCCTTCTAAAATGCTGAAGTGAAAGTTCCATTTTGTGATATAAATAATACCTTAAAATATTTGGTTATTGCTAATCGGAATGAATCTTTTCATTTTTAATTATTCATGTCATCTTCCGTATTCTTCAGCTACGAGTTGTAAAAAAAAATCTCCTTTTTTTTTCATTTGACATAGTATTTGTTTGACATGGAACTGATTGTGTAGACTGAGTGTAAGGAAGCCAAATGAAAAGGAAAATATAAGCCAAGTTAGGGAGATAGAAAAGGATAAATAATGCACAGACCAAAACCAAATTCCTCCCCATACGACAAAGGAAAAAATGCCACTGTCTTGATATTTTATTTGGATATTCATAGTGGATTTTAATGGCATGGAAATTAATACACTACATTCCAATGATTATCACAATGAATGATAGTTGTTTTATTTCAACTTTCCAGAAGAAAACCTTGATTGAAATTTGACGAAGAAATCAAAAATGTTTTGCAGTATATTCCCTTGTGCCCTGTGACACATGATGAGAGTTTGACCTCGTTCACAAACTAAGGCCAAAACTTCTCAGACCTCAAATCTATGAAAGGAAGCAGATCAACTTTAGGGGTATGCCTACTGTGAAGATTTGCAGGTGAAGATTTCTG
The DNA here is from genome assembly GCA_038087875.1 of Malacoraja senta. Classification (NCBI taxonomy): domain Eukaryota; kingdom Metazoa; phylum Chordata; class Chondrichthyes; order Rajiformes; family Rajidae; genus Malacoraja; species Malacoraja senta. The sequence goes on along the minus strand of CM075977.1, from coordinate 113,948,403 downwards.
CATCAGACACTGTTGACTGCAAGTTATCTTTGTTAATCAGAGTGATCTTCAACTATCATCAAAGTTTCATCGTTAACAAAGTTAACTGTAGAGCTAGTACTGTGGATCAGCTATCCATTAGCTGAACATAGGCATTCAAAATGGTGAAATTTCTTACCCGTTGCCTAAATGTCATTTATTATAGGATTTGTGACAAGCTAAAGAGCAGAAACCAGATGGTGTGCAAAATTTCTGCCCTTTCACACATTCCCTCCTCAAAGTTCTCCTCCAGAAGGTTGGCCTTGACACATACATGCATTAGCGATATACTCTGCAGCTTTTTTCAAATAGGCTCTTTATTCCTGGAAGACTGTCAATCTAAAAACCTCCCTAATGACACAATTGTGTCTGAAATGTTTTCTTTTTCCCTTCGTATCTATTTGAAATGCACTTGAACAAAACAGTGGAATTTACATTGGCCATTTCCATGAAATCAGAGCTTATTTGCAATTCACATGAAATGCGACAGTTCCAAGGCTGCTTTCCTCCACACGCATGCTGGCAAGCCAGTATTTGCATTTATATTTTGCCTTTCTCAAACCCTAGTTTACGAAATATACCTAGGGCTGTAATGGAGGGAAACACGCAGCAGCATTCAGTTTTGCAAACTGTGGATCCACAAACGAGTATGTAATCAATTAATTAATTATATTTGAGGTAGTAATTTTAACCTGGGAATTTCCCAGCTCTTCTTAAAAAGTGCCAGGCAATTTTTATGTCCACCTGCATGGATAGACAAAGGCATTTATGATGATGCAGAATTAAACAAATATGTTAATCCAGATTATATATAAATGTCTCCTGAACAGAGATTGAATCCTAAACTCAGAGCCAAGAGCAATACGATTGAGTCTAGGATAGCACCTGAAAAATGCTTGAAGAAACGGAAACAAATTTATGAACATGGTACAATGGTAAAATTGCTACCTTACAGCACCAGAGATCCGTGTTCAATCCTGATCATGGGTTCACTCTGTACGGAGTTTGTACATTCTCCCTGTGACCGCGTGGGTTTTCCCCGGGTGCTCTGGTTTCCTCCCACATTCTAAAGATGTGCAGGTTTGTAGGTTAATTGGCTTCGGTGGGCCGAAAAGCCTGTATCTCTAAGCTAAACTAAACTAAATTTCTTACTGTGAAGGGTCTAAAGAAGGGTATCGACTTGAAATGTCACTCATTCTTTCTCTCCAGAAATGCTGCCTGTCCCGTTGTGTTACTCCAGCATTTTGTGTCTATTATCTTAAAATTCTTACCGGGCAATAGGTCTATAAACCACAATAGATTTTCCAAGAGAGAGATCTCACCTAATTTTATGTTCATACTAGACTAAGTGGGATCCGTTGGGTCCCTGTCACATGGGAGGCCTGGTCCCCCAATGCAACCCATTCCCCAATGCAATATTCCACCACTCACCCGTTCCCCCAACGCAACCCGTTCCCCCAATGCAATATTCCACCACTCATGCATAGCCCCCAACTGCGCAGGTGTGGCTCATTTCCACTCATCCCCCAGCACTCCCTCCCCCTCTTTACCCTTCCTTTTCTTTCCCCTCTCCTCATCCCTTCCCCAATCCCTCCCTCACCTCTCCCTCTCTCCTTTCCCCTACCCTCAATCACTCCCTCTCTCCCTCCATAACTCCTCTCCCCTCCCTACCCCCCGCCTATCGCTCTATACCCCACCTCCACCGCTCCTCACCTCCCCCTATCCCTCCATTATACCACCACACTTCCCCCACTACCTTCCTCTCCCTCTATTCCACCTCCTCCCCCAAATCTCATTCCTCACCTCCCCCACTTTCCCCCCTCTCCCTCCCTACCCCCTCCTCTCTCTCAATCCCCCACTTTCCCACCTCACCTCCCAAGAACAGCGATGAAGTTGTACTTGAGGTGGGGGGGGGGTGAACATCCTGGAGCTGGATGAGGGTATGAGGCGGGGGCTGTTGGGGAGGGGGGGGGCAAGCGTCCTGGAGCCGGTTGAGGGCTTGAGTCGGGGGCAGTCGGGGGTGGGGGGATGAGCACCCTGGAGCCACGGGAGGGGGAGGGCTTCAGGCGGGGACTGTCGGGGGGGCGAGCGTCCTGGAGCCGCGGGAGGGGGGGGCTTCAGGCGTGGACTGTCGGGGGGGCAGTGTCCTGGAGCCGTGGGAGGGGGAGGGCTTCAGGCAGGGGCTGTCGGGGGGGGCCTGTGTCCTGGAGCCGTGGGAGGGGGAGGGCTTGAGGCGGGGAACCCCAGCTCAAGGCCCGGGGCAGCAGAAATAAAAATAGAAATAAACGTACCCATGGACCCGTTGTGCGGGGGAGAAAAAATGGCGCTGTAAAATTCTGGAAAGGCCCCAACTGCGCAGTCGCAGCTGAGGACCTGTCTGGTGCCCTTTGTGATGCCTGTAAAGATGCGCACGGGAACTCTCCCCCAACTGTGCATGCGCGGGTGGGGGCTCTGTTTTAAGTTAATTCTTTTTAAACATTAATAACTTTTAAAATATACCATCGATCTGAACAAAACTTGTTTCATTTAAAGCACAGGACAATGGTGAGTAGGGTGGGGCAAAAATCGTAGCACTATTGTGTACCATGTTTGCGCAAATAGAGGTAAAAGAACAAACAAACAAGAGAGTTTTAGTAATATATAGATGTTCAACTATATGCTCTCTGGTTGTGGTAGGGTTGTCAGTTGCCTGATAACAGCTGGGAAGAGACTGTTGCTGAAACTGGAGGTGGGCCTTTTCACACTTCTATACCCTTTGCCCAATGGGAGAGAGAAGATGAGGGAGTGGCCAGGGTGTGAAAGTGTCCGAGGTAAAATCTAGTGCCATGATTGGATATCTGATATTAATATTATCACTAAATGGAGCAGAAACTCACCTGTAAGATCAAGAATACAGAATCCTTATTGACAACTATGCCATGTTCTCCAACTGAAAGCAATGGTCTGCAAAATTGTATGTAAAATTGAAATACTGCCAGTAACAGGCAGACTGCAATGGAAATTACTTCCCATTTCTTATCACACTCTAAAATGTAAAACAAGTCACTACCATGCCACTAAAAATCCAAACAATAGACACGCTAGTATTACAAGATTAACTGAGCTGCTTTTATGACAAGCCAGAGGTCTCGTGTTTTGTATACCCTCCCACTACCGGGCCGGTTGCTCCACTACCAGAGACTGTGTCCCCCGCGGCCTCTCCACGGCGTTCAGTGCCCAGCTCGCCTACGTCACCACCTCTACCCGGCGGGTCTCCGGTGCTGTCCCCTGTCACCTCCCCTGTCACCTCCCCAGTCACTTTACCGGTGAAAGGAGGAGATGCAGATTCATACCGCACATGTGCCGGATGTGATATGTGATTTATATTACCAAGAGTTATATTACCAAGCCTAATATGTGATTTATATTACCAAGAGCTTGCCTACGTATTTCAGTCTGTGTAGCTGCTAGTTAAGGTAGCGTCCTGCAGACCGATGCTGTAAGTGGACTTTAATAAACGTATTGTATCTTGACGTGTGTACGACTCGACTAATTACACCATGGTATCAAAGGGCAGATACTAGCATGGATAGCAGGTTGGCTGGATGGCAGAAGACAAAGAGTGGCGATAGAGGGGGATTTTTCTGGTTGGCTGCCAGTGACTAACGAAGTTCCGTAGGGCTCGGTGCTGGGCCCACTACTTTCACGTTGTCTATTAGTGATTTGGATGAGGGAATTGATGGCTTTGTGGCCAAGTTTGCCAATGATACGAAGATAGGTGGAGGGGCAGGTAGTGTAGAGAAAGCAGGGACTCTGCAGAAGGACGGATAGGTTGGGAGAGTAGGCAAATTGAATACAGCATAGCAAAGTGTAGAGTCATGCATTTTGGGAGTGTGAATAAAAGTGTAGACTTTTTTCTAAATGAGGAGACAATCCAGAAATCGGAGGTGCAAAGGGACTGGTGCAGGATTCCCAAAAGGTTAATTAGCTAGTCAAATCGGTAGTAAGGAAGGCGAATGCAATGCTAGCATTTATTTCAAGGGGGCTAGAATACAAAAACAGGGATGTAATGCTCAGGCTGTATAAGGCACTGGTCAGACTGCATTTGGAGTACTGAGAGCAGTTTTGGGCCCCATATCTGAGAAGGATTTGCTAGCCTTGGAGAGGGTCCAGAGGAGGTTTACGAGAATCCCAGGAATGATTGGATGAACACATGATGAGCAATTGAAAGCGCTGGATCTGTACACGCTGGAGTTTAGAAGGATGAGGGGGAACCTCATTGAAACTTACAGAATAGTGAAATGCTTGGATAGAGTGAATGTGGAGAGGATGTTTCCACTAATGAGAGTGTCTAGGACCAGAGGCAATAGCCTCAAAATTAAAGGACGTACCTTTAGAAAGGTGATGAGAAGACAGAGGCTGGTGAATCTGTGGAATTCTTTGCCATAGTTGGCTGTGGAGGCCATCAATGGATATTTTTAAGGCGGTGATTGACAGATTCTTGATTATTGAGGGTGTTAGGGGTTATGGGGTGAAGGCAGGAGAATGGGGTTGATAGGGAAATATAGATCAGCCATGATTGAATGGCAACATAGACTTGATGGGCCAAATGGCTTAATTCTGCTCCTAGAACTTATGAACTTGTGAATGATTCTATCACAATTTATTCCATGATAACTAAATCTAAAGCATTTCATAAATTTAACTCCACTTCCCATTCCCGTGCTGACCTTTTTATCCTCAGCCATTGCAGAGTGAGACAACATGCAAACTGGAAGAACAGCGCATCATATTCTGCGTGGGTAGCTTACAATCCAACAGAATGAACAGAAAATTCTCCAATTTCAAGTGATACCATCCACCTCCCTTTCTTTACCATGCCCCCACTCACCACAATGCACACATTTCACCAAACATCATCCACCCCCCCCCCAGAAACCTTGTCCCTTTCTCCTCTTGCATATGTTCATCTTCCAATCTCAAGTAATCTCTTTCCCTTTTATCCCCCCCCCCCCCCCCATTTTTACCTCCCCCCCCCCCAAGCCTTCAACCCATATCCATCTCTTCAGCTTGACATTTCACTCCTCCTCTTCTCTCATTATCTGACACACCTTTGTCTTCTTTTCACCTCTTGTCTTTAACACTTACTCCACCCATCTGCCAATCAACACCCCCTCACCAATATACACACATCACTTGCCAGGCTTTACTCCATTCTCACCTCTCTCTGCCAACTTTCTCCCCTTTTCTCCATCAGTCTGAAGAAGGGTCACGACCTGAAAAGTCGTCTATCCCTTCCTTCCGTAGACGCAGCCAGAGTTCCTCCAGCATTTTGTGTTTTACTCAACGTAGCCAATGCCTCGGCATCTGGGGCAGAAGGCAGTCAATGCCAGCACTGCAGTGAAAGCTCTGACTACTGCCACTGCGGTTGCCAGAGCCCAAGGAGTGTTCAGAATAATAGGACTCTCTAGCAAATTGTTCCCCCAACAGACTACTAGGATCACTCCAGGAAATGGCAATGACAATGGAGCTCTCTCAGCTTCATAGCATTTGCAATTCTGGCAGTCTCCCTGCTGTACACTGTAAGTAGGCAGAGCAGACTGCTGCAAATCAAGCTGAGGATGTGGTTTGGCACCTTACAAGTTCAGAGCATCTACAGAGTTGCAAGGCCCTTGCAACTTCTTCTGCTGAAATCAGTGTTGAATAGCCTGCCGCTGGATTGGGAGAGCATTAGGGCAGTAATACCACGCAGAACACACACTAAGGAGATGCATGCAATAAGTAGGTGATGATTGTGTGAGATTTTTGTCATGATTGGATGCATACATGCAGCTCAGAATGTTGAATGGACTTGTGCTTTCAATTTTTGGAGACTGATGCAGGAATGGAATGTCGTGCATGACTCCATGTGGTGAGATTAATTATCCTCACATAAAACTATACATGAAACTAGTGTCTTACAAAAAGGTATTTATAAAAATACAATGGTATGAAGGCAGAATCGAGAAAAGTGGACTAGGATAACAAATTAAAAGGGAAGACTCTTGATAAGTAGAGGAAGACATAAAAGGAGATATTTCATAATTCAAGATATATCCCATAGAGAAATAATCCACGAGAAGGGTTTTACATCCGTGGCATAGCCAGAAAGTTAAGGATGGTATCAAAGTGAAATAAAATACATACGGTGTTGCTATGATTGGCAATAGTCCAGAAGATAGAGAAAATTATAGAAATAAGCAAAGGTGACAAAAAGGTTAATAAAGAAGACGAAAATAGATTACGAAAGCAAGCTAGCAAGAAATATAAAACCAGGCAGTAAGAGCTTCGACAAAAATATAAAAACAGGAGAGAGAAGCCAAGGAACATGTTCGCGTGTAAGAGAATAAAGATTGGTGAGTTAATATCAGGAAATGAGAAAACATTGGACTTTAAACAAATGTTAGGATTATTATTTGCATGGTGTTCTGCTTCACTACTATAATTATGTAGTTTGTTCAGAACTTCAATTTCACTGTTAATATCTGTTAGTACAGAGCAGTATAATGTTTATTTTGTGTACTTAAATTCATACCTAAAGAGGTAAAAATATGGGTATTATCACATAGATATCTTCATTTTCTGTATGTTATAGATGCATTTCAGTTCCAATGTTTTAATTGTAGTATCAAGTTTTCATATCACAGCCTTATCCTCTGTAGCAAGATCAGGCACATTGGTCAATTTATATCACTAGGCAATAACAAAGAGTGGATGTTCCAGTGTTAGACAGCATTAGGTCGACACCAAGGTGTTTTATTTATTTATCTCTTATCTCTTTTTAAACTGCCCTAAGGTACTCCTCTCTCCACACAGCCCACAAAATCACACATGATGAAAGATTGACAATGCAGCAATGTAAATGACTGACTATTGGTTATATCTTTTATTGTCTTGAAAATGAAATTGGTTTTGCAAGAACTTGCTCTCAGTATACTGTCTTCACTAAGATGGCTTTAACCTCAGCCCTCTGCTGGAAATTGAAAAGGTGACTAAAGCAAAATAGGATCAAGTTAATTCCCCAATCAAAAAATGAATACTTTCCTGAGGTTTAGCTGCAGAGCTCTGCAAAGAAATGAGGTGCCCACCCAAAGGAGACAAGAGACTCGTTGATTTAAGGAAATTGAGGTTTTAACAGCACTTTCACTAAGGCCTGGGCAGGAAAACCACAATGATTTTCTCACCAACAAATCTGTAGTATCAGGAGGTGGAAAGAAAGAGGCTCTCCAGGTAAATCATCCCTTGGACCAAGATGAATCAAAACCCTCTTGTTTTCTGTAGAACCCAGCAGGTAGTCAAGGGGTGACCTAATATTTCCCTGTGGTCAGCCTCTTCTGGATTCTCCTGGTTCAAGAATGGCTTCTTCCCATGAACTATCAGGCTCGTGAATCACATTGCATAACCTTAACCACAAGCGAGATCAGCAACGACCTACTGTGAACTTTGTATATGTTGCTGTATGTAGTTCCATTGGGCTGGTTACCCAGTGTTGTTGATTAGTTGTGGTATTATTGATCATTGTATGTTCATTTGTTTTGTTGTTGTAACGTGTCAGTAAACTTGTAGCAAGTGAGAATTTCATTGTTCTGTTCCCAGTGCATATGACAATGAAACATTCTTGACTTGATTCTCATCTATATATCTTTCTTATTCATCCTCACAGCTCGCAACACATAATCTAGTATAATCAAGAAAAACTGGAGATGTTGGAAACTTGAAATAAAAAGGAAAATGTCTGAATTAATCAGCAGATCAGGCAGCATCTGTGCAGAGAGAACCAGAGTTAATGTTTCCAGTTGATGATCTCTCATCAGAATTTTACCTCTCCTCAATACCTCAAAGTCATCCATCTGAAATATTAATTTTATCCACAGCTGCTGCCTGACCTGCTGAGCATTTCCAGAATTTGCAATTTCTTCAATACAATACTCCTTATAAACATCAGCAGTCATAGTAAAAAACAAATCTAAGATTATGAGCAAATAAGCAATTCAAATCCTGAAGTAAATCCATTAAAAATGCTGCATTCACCAGTGCAAATGGATAGCATTGCAGCAATTATAATCCTGGAACTCTGGAATAGTTGTACACCGGTCACTGAAGGTTGGCGTGCAGGTACAGCAGGCAGTGAAGAAAGCTAATGGCATGTTGGCCTTCATAACAAGAGGATTTCAGTATAGAGAGGTTCTTCTGCAGTTGTATAGGGCTCTGGTAAGACCACATCTGAAGTATTGTGTACAGTTTTGGTCTCCTAATTTGAGGAAGGACATCCTTGTGATTGAGGCAGTGCAGCGTAGGTTCACAAGATTGATCCCTGGGATGGCAGGACTGTCATATGATGAAAGATTGAAAAGACTAGGCTTGTATTCACTGGTTTAGAAGGATGAGGGGGGATCTTATAGAAACATATAAAATTATAAAAGGACTGGACAAGCTAGATGCAGGAAAAATGTTCCCAATGTTGGGTGAGTCTAGAACCAGGGGCCACAGTCTTAGAATAAAGGGGAGGCCATTTAAGACTGAAGTGAGAAAAAACTTTTTCACCCAGAGAGTTGTGAATCTGTGGAATTTGTGGAGGCCAAGTCACTGGATGGATTTAAGAGAGTTAGATAGAGCTCCAGGGGCTAGTGGAATCAATGGATATGGGGAGAAGGCAGGCACGGGTTATTGATTGGGGACGATCAGCCATGATCACAATGAATGGCGGTGCTGGCTCGAAGGGCCGAATGGGCTCCTCCTGCACCTATTTTCTATGTTTCTATGTTTCTATGAATAAAATTTAAAAAAGTATTAAAACATAGGAATAGAAAACGGCAGAGTTACACCTGTTTCAGCTCATTAAACAGCCTCAAATCTCACCATTTTTGACAACTGAAGACAACTGGTTCAGCTGCCTGGGGCTCACTGAACTATCCCTCAGAATGTTACTTTTTGAACTTCCAAATGCACAAATCACATCAATGGAACCGGTTCTCCATTATATACAGTAAAACGAGAAGCTTTATTAAATATGTATGCACCTGTTGTAGTTTTTACTATTGACCCCTCTAATTAAAGAATGACCCCTGTGGATGTTAAAAATGAAGCTTTCCAATCAAATTCCAATTTAATAATTTCCACACGGTGATGAAAACCAGTACTGGAGGTCGTTGATCGCTTTAATTCTATGACTGTAACTCCCAAGATGGTTATTTCTGAAATTTAGAAAGAGCAAAGCAATACATAACCTATTATAAAACTATTCTAAATCAATAGCTAATTTCTCAGTATTGATTATTATTTAGACATTTAAAATTTACCCTTAAGCAACAATATAACTTTATACTGTAGAATGAGTTCCCAACAGATGCTTATAAGTATTAAAATTATTGACTACTGGCAGAAGATCAAAAAATGTCAACCCATCTATTAATCGTTATAAAAAATAATTTATCTACGCTCATATTTTATTGTTAACATCAAAACTGAAGTTGTTTATTAAAGCTTAATCATCATTTCTGCAAAAAAATGATTCTATAAATCTCTCCAATCATATTTATTGTAATTTGTTTCATTTGTTGGAAACAGAACAAAATTGCTTCAGTGGTACTAATTATGATAACTTTTTATTTATGGGTAGCACCAGATCAAAAGAAAAAGTAAAATGTATTTGCATAGCAGAAATTGCCAGTGAAATTCCACTCACATATGTTTTTGCTCAGCTGCAAAACAACTTTAACTTATTTTGTTTTTAATTGCATGAATATGAATGCTGAAAGTTTGCATGCCTTCACAGCACTGATGAAAAGCCAGGTATAATTAAATATAATATAGCATCTGATCGAAAAATATCAGAAGTCCACAGCAGGTCTAATTATATTTGGTCAACAAAGGTCTACTTATCCAGCGGGTCAGGTAGCATCTCTGGAGAAATGGAATAGGTGACGTTTCGGGTCGAGACCCTTCGTCAGACTGCGTCAGGGAAAAGGGAAACAAGTGAAATCGACGGTGATAGAGAAGGTTAATGAAAAATGAATGAAAGATATGCAAAAAGAAATGATGGTCAAGGAAAGATGGAGCCTATTCCTTTTCTCCAGAGTGCTGACTGACTCGCTAAGTTACTCCAGTCTTTGGGTCTATCTTTGGTTTAAACCCGCATCTCCAGTTCCTTCCTACACATTTTGTTTACTTATCCATTGATCCTTTGGGGTTGCAATGTAATTAATTGGGATTATTATCTAAATGAGACAATATGTAATACATTGTAGTTATATGGGCTGACTAATAAATTGCCACCATGCTTTTGTAGTGGCCTTATAAATTCTTCCCTTGCACAAGTACACATAAAAGTAGCTGGTTTAATCAATGTTCAGCTCATGAAAACCCAATACAAAATCTGCAGCCTTTGACATCTCATAAATAACAGGTTTTCTTGCACGGTAGACATTTGCTGCAATAGAAACTGGCAGCTTTAGTAAAGGGAATATAACTGGCTGGGTTTAATTGTTTGATAACAGCATGGAGCACACCGATTGCAGGATAGATGAATGAAAGGAAGAAGCGTGGCATGGTGGCACAGCTAGGGGTAGCACAGTGGTGCAGCTGGTAGAGCTGTTGCCTCACAGCACCAGAGACCCGGGTTCAATCCTGACACTGTGTGCTGTCTGGATGGAGTTTGAACTTTCTCTCTGTGATTACGTGGGCTTCCCTCCGTTATTCTGATTTCCTCCCACATCCCAAAAGACATGCAGGTTGGTAGGTGTATTGACCACTGTAAACTGCCCTTAGTGTGTAGGTAAATGGTAGAATTTGGAGGGAATTGATGAAATTGTGGGGAGAATTTGTTAAAAATGGGATTAATGTTAGATTAGCGTAAAAGGGAGTCTGATGGCCAGTGCAGATTTGATGGGCCGAAGGGCCTGTTTCCATGGTGTGTCTGTCTATGTCATATGAGGCATATTTCGATCCTGACTACGGGTGCTGTCTGTACGGAGTTTGTACGTTCTCCCCGTGATCTGCGTGGGTTTTCTCCGAGATTTTCAGTTTCCTCCCACACTGCAAAGACGTACTGGTTTGTATGTAAATTGGCTTGTTAAATGTAAACATTGTCCCTAGTGGGTGTAGGATAGTGTTAATGTGCGGGGATCGCTGGTCGGCGCGAACCCGGTGGGCCAAAGGGCCTGTTTACGCGCTGTATCAATAAACTAAATGTCTGCTGTCACAGCGGGCAGAAAATGCATCTCAATGTATTGGTGAATGTTTTAAATTCACTCCACCAAGAAAATTGTGGTACTACATTTTGCAAACCTTTTCCCATTCTGCTTTCATTTCTTGCCATTTTCTTAAGATCCCAAAATGGGCCTCACCACCTATATATTTCAAGAAATTGTTTTTTACAGATTCTGGGAATATATCGTGCTGATGTCCCGATTTTCTCTTGGGAAAGGGGTTGTGAACTATTTTTGTGCATATACACCACATGGACTCAGTTGCAAAAAATGGTTAGTTTAGTTTAGAGATACAGCGTGGTAACTGTGCCGACCAGTGATCCCCGTACATTAGCACTATAACAATCACAATCACAATAATACTTTATTAGCCAAGTATGTTTTGCAACATACGAGGGATTTCATTTGCCAAGTCAGTCATACAATAAAAAGCAATGGAACACTCAAAATACATTTTAACATAAACATCCACCAGAGTGACTCCTCCACATTCCTCACTGTGATGGAAGGCGAAAAAAAAGTTCCTGTCTCTTTCCTTCTTTGCTCTCCCGCAGTCGGGGGCAATTTGCAATTTTTACCCAAGCCAATTAACCTACAAACCTGTATGTCTTTGGAATGTGGAAGGAAAACGGATCACCCAGGGAAAACCTACGTGGTCACAGGGAGAACATACAAACTCCGTACAGGCATCGTCCGCAGTCAGGATCGAACCCAGGTCTATGGTGCTGTAAGGCAGCAACTCCACAGTTGCGCCACCATGCCACATATGAGTTGAAAATACTTGCAGACTAATATGGTGTGGACTTCCAGAAAGTTGAAGCAGAGGCAGTAGAGTCAGCAACATGGCCTAGAGATTTGTTGCTCTGTGTGTGGGGAGGAACAAATTGAAACGTATGGTGGGGGTATGTAGTGTATTAAGCTCTTCTTGTATCGTGTTGTTGGTGGACAGGTACATGGATAACAAAGGTTTAGAGGGGCAAGGATCAAACACAAGCAAATGAGACTATCTCAAATGAGCATCTTGTATACACAAGCAACTGCAGATGCTGGAATCTTAGAGTCAGAGTTGAAGACGTGACCAAGAAGGTTGATGAGGGCAGAGCTGTAGATGTTGTGTACATGGATTTCAGTAAGGCATTCGACAAGTTTCCGCATGGTAGGCTGCTCTGGAAGGTTAGATCGCATGGGATCCAAGGAGAGATAACTGAATGGATAGCAAATTGGCTCCATGGAAGGAAGCAGAGGGTGATGGTGGAAGGATGCTTCTCAGACTGGAGGTCTGTGACTAATGGTGTGTCTCAGGGTTCGCTGCTGGGCCCGTTACTGTTTGTCATCTACATCAATGATTTGGATGAGACCATACAGGGCAAGATTGGCAAGTTTCCTGATGATACAAAAGTTAATGGTTTTGCAGATAGTGAAGATGGTTGTGAATGATTGCAGCAGGAACTGGATCGATTGGCCAGGTGGGCGGAGGAATGGAATTTAATACAGAGAAGTGTGAGGTGTTGCATTTTGGGACGTCGAACAAGGGCAGGACCTACACAGTAAATGGTAGGCCTCTGGGTAGTGTTGTAGAGCAGAGGGATCTAGGAGTACAGGTGCATGGTTCCTTGAAGGTTGATAAGGTGGTCAAAAAGGCTTTTGGCACTTTGGCCTTCATCAGTCAGAGTATTGAGTATGGAGGTTGGGAGGTCATGTTGCAGTTGTATAAGACGTTGGTGAGACCGCATTTAGTATATTGTGTTCAGTTCTGGGCACCATGTTATAGGAAAGATATTGTCAAGCTTGAAAGGGTTCGGAAAAGATTTACGAGCATGTTACCAGGATTAGACGGTGTGAGCTATAGGGAGAGGTAGAGTAGACTGGGTCTCTATTCCATGGAGCGCAGGAGGATGAGGGGAGATCATATAGAGGTGGACAAAATCATGAGAGGAATAGATCGGGTAGATGCACAGTCTCTTGTCCAGAGTAGGGGGAATCGAGGACCTGAAGACATAGGTTCAAGCTGAAGGGGATAATAGGAATCCGAGGGGTCACTTTTTCACACAAAGGGTGGTGGGTGTATGGAACAAGTTGCCAGAGGAGGTATTTGAGGCTGGGACTATCCCAATGTTTAAGAAACAGTTAGACAGGTACATGGATAGGACAGGTTTGGAGGGATATGGGCAAGTGCGACTAGGGTGGGTGAGTTGGGCCGAAGGGCCTGTTTCCACACTGTATCACTCTATGACTGTCATAGTCGTGCATAGTGGAAAGAGGCCCTTCAGCCCAACTTGTCCACACTGACCAACATGCCCCATCTGCACTGGTGCCATCTGCCCATGCTTGGCCCATATCCCTCTAAACCTATCCTATCCATGTACCTGTCCCAATGTCTCTTAAACATTAGGATAGTACCTGCCTCAACTATCTCCTCCGACAGCTCCTTCCATCTACCCATCACCCTTTGTGTAAAAAAACTTATCCCTCGGCATCCAATTAAATCTTGTGTAGAACACAAAGTGCTGATGTAACTCAGCGGGTCAGGCAGCTGAGCATCTTGGTCAGTATTGATGAGTTGTCCAAAGGGTCAGTTTCCATGCTCTATAATATCATGACTCTCAATAACTCATTTTGACCAGGAGTATATCAAGTAGACCATATCAATTAATTGCAGCAGTCAAAACTCCACTGAAACATGAGCATGCTATATACAACATTGCAAAATCTCTCCTACCTAGTCTCTTACCTCCACTTAAATACTTATGGGCCTGTCCCACTTAGGCGACTTTTTAGTGCGACTGCAGGAGACTATGCAGCCGCCACATGTTTGCGGGTGGTTGAAGGGGAGTCGCCTTCATGGTCGTGAGGTGTTCCCGCATTCCGGGAACTGGTTGCGGCCTCATTATGGTCGCCGCAAATTTTTCAATGTGTTTCATTGGCTCATTGGGAGAAAAAAACATAAGCAGTAGTTTTCAGAACCAAGGATAACCAATCGCTAATGTTGGTATAATATCATAGTAGCCCTCTGGCTTCTTAAAAGCTGTCTCCACTCCTTCTCCTCCCTTCTTCCCCCTCTCCCCCCTTCCTCCCCCCCTCTTCCCCCCTCACACACCCTCTCATTCTCCACCCCCCTCTCATTCCCCACCCCCTCTCAATCCCCCCCTCTCATTCCCCCCCTCTCATTCCCCCCCCTCTCATTCCCCCCCCCTCTCATTCCCCCCCCTCTCATTCCCCCCCCCCTCTCATTCCCCCCCCCCCTCTCATTCCCCCCCCCCTCTCATTCCCCCCCCCTCTCATTCCCCCCCCCCTCTCATTCCCCCCCTCTCATTCCCCCCCCTCTCATTCCCCCCCCCCCTCTCATTCCCCCCCCTCTCATTCCCCCCCCCCCCTCTCATTCCCCCCCCCTCTCATTCCCCCCCCCTCTCATTCCCCCCCTCTCATTCCCCCCCCCTCTCATTCCCCCCCTCTCATCCCCCCCTCTCATTCCCCCCCTCTCATCCCCCCCCCCCTCTCATCCCCCCCCTCTCATTCCCCCCCCCTCTCATTCCCCCCCCCCTCTCATTCCCCCCCCTCTCATTCCCCCCCTCTCATTCCCCCCCCCTCTCATTCCCCCCCCCTCTCATTCCCCCCCCCCCCTCTCATTCCCCCCCCCCCCTCTCATTCCCCCCCCTCTCATCCCCCCCTCTCATCCCCCCCTCTCATTCCCCCCCTCTCATTCCCCCCTCTCATTCCCCCTCTCATTCCCCCCCCTCTCATTCCCCCCCTCTCATCCCCCCCTCTCATTCCCCCCCTCTCATTCCCCCCCCTCTCATTCCCCCCTCATTCCCCCCCTCTCATTCCCCCCCCCTCTCATTCCCCCCCTCTCATTCCCCCCTCTCATTCCCCCCCCCTCTCATTCCCCCCCCTCTCATTCCCCCCCCTCTCATTCCCCCCCTCTCATTCCCCCCCCCTCTCATTCCCCCCCCTCTCATTCCCCCCCCTCTCATTCCCCCCCTCTCATTCCCCCCCTCTCATACCCCCCCCTCTCATACCCCCCCCCTCTCATATCCCCCCCCTCTCATATCCCCCCCTCTCATATCCCCCCCTCTCTCATTCCCCCCCCTCTCATTCCCCCCCCTCTCATTCCCCCCCTCATTCACCCCCTCTCATCCCCCCCCCTCTCATCCCCCCCCTTTCAACCCCCCCCCTCTCTCTCCCCCCCCACTCTATAGCGAAGCAAGATAGACCACTCCTGCTAAATGGAGCAGAGCGTGGGCCTTTTTTTCATCCATTTCCGTAACCGGACCCGACCCGACTCGCAGTGTAATCAACGTTGCGGGGGAACAGTTTGTGTTAATAAATTAAAATTCTGAAAATGAGGAGAAGATTTTTACCAAATAACTTTTATTTTTACGAGGATGTTTTCCGTAACCGGCTTCCGTCTCTGCACTAGTATCCTATGGGATCTTTGGTGGGGAGACGGAAGCCGGTTATGGAAATGGGGCCTTAAATTACCCATGAATCTGCCCATGACCGTACTACGTCTTTTTCGTCGAGTGGACTATCTTGCTCGCTATAGGATCTTTGCTATCGACCTCATTGGTGACTTTCGGACTATCTTCGATCGGACTTTACTGGCTTTATTTTGCACTAATCGTTATTCCATTATCGTGTATCTGTACACTGTAAATGACCCGATTGTAATCATGTCTTTCCGCTGTCACGCAACAAAAGCTTTTCACTGTTCCTCAGTACACGTGACAATAAACTAAACTGAACTGAACTGATGTTTGTGACCTGCCACCAGACGTTAGAAAGCAAACAGGTTTTAAAAGCATGGGAGGGAGAGAGTGGAGATATCATAGGGAATGCCTGTGACTGGGTGAAGAGCAAGAGTGAATGCAATGCCAATGGCGGAGCCGTTGCCAGAGAGCAGGCATCGACTGTAAATGATCTGTCAGGCAGTTATGAAAACAGAAGATGAATGAGGACAGAGGAAACAGGGTGAAACAATGCTGAGTCTATAATTTATAAATCATTACAGTTGTCTGGAAATCTGTAATGAAAGAGAATGCTGGAAGTAGCTGGCAGTCCACACTGCATCTGCGGCTAATTCTGACACTAACGGAAATGGCTGTTTTTTTATTCTGCTGCATGAGGGCTTCATACTGAACTGATGAATGATGTTCTGTACTCAACTGCTTTAATGCTCTTATACAGCCACAAAACTCATGGATCTTAGTGCATCTGTATTGTAGTGAATTCAAGCATGTGTGCATCCATGCATGGTAGCTGGTAACTGGGCACAAAAACATGCAAACTGGTTCAATTACAATGTCAAGGAAAACTAAAGATCGTTGATTAAAAAGTAATAAGAAGGTCTTTGTAATCGACTATCTAAAAATAAGCAAACTTCATTAGCCATAATTCTCGAAACTCAACACAATGCTGGTAAATATTATTACGTAAAAATCTATCATGCTGGAAATGGTTAAAACATCAATGGAATGAATTTCAGAATAACTCGTGCTGCTATGGCTGTATGGTGCAAGCAACATTACTGATCAAGCATATCAGTGATAGGAGCAGAATCAGGCCACTCGGCCATCAAGTCTACTTTCCCAATTCAATCATGGCTGATCAATGTCTCCCTCCGAACCCCATTCTCCTGTCTTCTCCCTATAATCCCTCACACCCGTATTAACCAAGAATGTATCTATCTCTGCCTTAAAAATATTAATTGACAGCATCCACAGCCTTCTATGGCAAATAATTCCACAGGTTCAAAACCCTCTGACTAAAGAAATTCCTCATCATCTCCTTCCTAAAGGAAATGTCCTTTAATTCTGAAGCTGATATTCATCATGTGTTAATCCATTCATTCCTGGGATCATTCTTGTAAACCTCCTCTGGGCCCTCTGCCGAACCAGCGCATCCTTTCTCAGATCTGGTGCCCACAATTGCTCACAATACTCCAAATGCAGCCTAACCAGCACCTTATAGAGCCTCAGCATATTTGTACCTCTAACCCTCTTGAAATAAATGCTAGCATTGCGTTTGCCTTCCTTACTACTGATTGTACTTACAAATTAACCTTTTGGGAATCCTGCACCAGCACTCCCAAGTCCCTTTGCACCTCTGATTGCTGGATACTCTCCCCATTTAGAAAATATGCCTTTATTCTGACTACCAAAATGCATGACTTCACACTTTGCTGCACTATATTCCATCTGCCACTTCTCTGCCCACTCTGTCCAAGTCCTTCTGCACAATCGCTGCTTTCTCCACTCCTGCCCCTCCGCCTATTTTGTATCATCTGCAAACATAGAAACATAGAAAAATAGGTGCAGGAGTAGGCCATTCGGCCCTTCGAGCCAGCACCACCATTCAATATGATCAAGGCTGATCATCCAAAATCAGTACCCCATTCCTGCTTTTTCCCCATATCCTTTGATTCCTTCAGCCCTAAGAGCTAATCTAACTCTCTCTTGAAAACATCCAGTGAATTGGCCTCCACTGCCTTCTGTGGCAGAGAATTCCACAGATTCACAACTCTCTGAGTGATGAGGTTTTTCCTCATCTCAGTCCTAAATGGCCTACCCCTTATTCTTAAACTGTGACCCCTGCTTCAGGACTCCCCCAAAATCGGGAACATTTTTCCTGCATCTATCTAGCCTGTCCAATACTTTGAGAATTTTATATGTCTCTATGATCCCCTCTCATCCTTCTAAATTCCAGTGAATACAAGCCCAGTCGACCCATTCTTTCATTATTCTGTATGTCAGTCCCGCCATCTCAGGTATTAACCTGGTGAACCTACGCTGCACTCCTTCAATAGCAATAATGTCCTTCTCAAATTAGACCAAAATTGCACATAATACTCCAGCTGCAGTCTCACCAGAGCCCTGTACAACTGCAGTAGGATCTCCTTGCTCCTAAACTCAAATCCTCCCGCAATGAAGGCCAACATGCCATTAGCTTTCTTCACTGTACCTGCATGCTTATGGCCCTGTCCCACGGGCAGGCGGTTACTGGCGGTGAAGCGCAGCGTCGCCGGAAGCGGGGACCGCGCGGCTACCGCGAGAGCGCCGCACGTATGCCGCGGGAGCGCCGCACGGATGACGCGCGGGGGCCGAGTGATCTCCGCACGGCCGGTCCCACGAGCTTGCGGTAAGTAAGCTGGCGGTCCACGAGCGGTCCCGACTTCCTGCTTCACCGCCAGTAACCGCCAGTAACCGCATACCCGTGAGACAGGGCCTTTTACTTTCAGTGATGTTGTACAAGCATACCCAGGTCTCATTGCACCTCCCCTTTTCCTAATCTGACACTATTCAGATAATAATCTGCCTTCCTGTTCTTGCCACCAAAGTGGATAACCTCACATTTATCCTCATTATACAGCATCTGCCCATGCATCTGCCCATTCACTTGGCCACAAAGCCTCAATTCCCTCATCCAAATCATTAACGTACAACGTGAAGAGTAACGGTCCCAGCACCGACCCCCTGTGGAACTCCGCTAGTCACTGGCACCTAACCATAAAATGCCCCCTTTATTGCCACTCTTTGTCTTCTGCCATCCAGGCAACCTGCTATCCATGCTAGTATCTGTCCTGTGATACCGTAAGGTCATCTCCCTTAGCAGCTTCACGTGTGGCACGTTATCAAAGGCTTTCTTAAAATCTAGGTAAACAACATCCACTGACTCTCCTTTGTCTGTCCTGCTATTTACTTCTTCAAAGAATTCCAGCAGATTCGTTAGGCAAGATCTCCCCTTCACAAAACCATGCTGATTCGGCCTATTTTATCATGAACTTTTAAGTACTCTGTTACATCATCCTCAGGGCCGGATTTACGTATAAGCTAGAAAAGCTTAAACTTAAGGCCTCGAGATCTAGGGGGGCCTACTCACCTCGCTGCCTCACTGGACCCATCAAACCTCGCCGCCCCACCGACCATCCACCCACCGGGACCTCCGACTCTTTGCCCGCTGACCCTGGCCACTCCACCGCCCTCCAGCAGCCACAGCCGTTGCCTTACCTGCAGCCTAGACTCAGCACCGGGCCTGGAGTTTCCACTCTGCAGACTCCCACTCCCCTGGGTTCGACTGCGCTGGGTCCTAGTGCTAGCCTTCCCAACCCTGGTAATCTCAGTGGCTGTTCCACTGGGTCTTCCTCATTCCCCTCAAACCATGTGACCCAGTTCTTCCCACCCACACTACAGTCCTCATACCCCCCTACCCCCTGACCACCCACCACCCCTCCACCACACATCGCCTTGGCCTCAGTCCACTCACGTGCCTTCCTCTGGCCCCAACCCCCATCACTGCCATGTGCTCACCATCCCCCCTGACTTCCCCCTCTCAGATATCCTCAGCAGAGGCCTCACCTTTGTCCCCCTCCAACCCCTCCGCAATGAGTTCTGCGCCCGCTGTGATTTGGAGCTCTACTTCCGTCGCCTCCGCCTCACACCGTTCTTCCATGGGAAGGAGTCCTCGCCCCCATTGATGATCCCCTTTTCCCGTCTCCAACGGACCCCCTCCTCTTGGAACCTCCCTCTTGGCCATTGGTACAATGAAATTTGGGGGTCACCATCCGACGTCGGAACGGGAGAACATTCTCAGCGGCTTGGACTCCGAATCGGCCACTTCCTACCGGAGACCGCGGCTCCCGAAGTCCACGGGCTGAGCTGGGTGGAGACTCACCCTGGTTGGCCCTCGGCAAAGGGTTCCCAGGGCTCCGCGATATTAAAATCAGCGCGGCCCGAGGCTGGGAGCTCCGCAAACCACAGCTCCATGATGTTGAACACTCCAGAGCTCAAACGGCGATCCAGGAAAAGCATCGCCCGCTCCGCGGTGAAAACCAATATGTATTTAAAACAACTGTTTAATGACAACATACAGTAGGATCTAAAAGTGTCACACTGTCACTGCCGGCTAGTCGTGGGGGTGGGGGATTGGGAGGGGGGGGGGGCTCACAAGTGAAATAGCTTAGGGCCTCTCTTCATCTAAATCCGGCCCAGATCATCCTTCATAATGGACTCTTACCAAAATCGCACCAACCACTGAGGTCAGACTAACCGGCCTATCCACTATTCTGCTTTGCTCCCTTTTGTATAGCCGCATAATATTGGCAATTTTCCAATCATCTGGAACCACTCCTGTTATACAGAAGGTGCAGGATCAGTTCATTCCAAAGAGGAAGAAAGATTCTAAGAGTAAGAGGCAATCGTGGCTGACAAGGGAAGTCAAGGACAGTATAAAAATAAAAGAGAAGAAGTATAACATAGCAAAGATGAGCGGGAAGTCAGAGGATTGGGTAACTTTAAAGAGCAACAGAAGATAATTGAAAAGGTAATACGGGGAGAAAAAATGAGGTACAAAGGTAAGCTAGCCAAGAATATAAAGGAGGATAGTAAAAGTTTCATTAGGTTGTGAAGAAGAAAAAATAGTTAAGACAAATGTGGGGTCCCTTGAAGACAGAAACAGGTGAATTTATTATGGGGAACAAGTAAATGGCAGACGTTGAACAGGTACTTTGGATCTGTCTTCATTAACGAAGGCACAAACAATCTCCCAGATGTACTGGTGGCCAGAGGACCTCGGATGATGGAGGAAGTGAAGGAAATTCACATTAGGCAATAAATGGTGTTGGCTAGACCAATGGGACTGAAGGTTGATAAATCCCCTGGGTCCGATGGTCTGCATCCCAGGGTACATAAGGAAGTGGCTCTTGAAATCATAGACACATTGGTGATCATTTTCCAATGTTCTGTAGATTCAGGATCAGTTCCTGTGGATTGGAGGGTAGCTAATGTTATCCCTCTTTTTAAGAAAGCATGGAGAGAGAAACAGGGAATTATAGACCAGTTAGCCTCGCATCGGTTGTAGGGAAGATGGTGGAGTCAATTATAAAAGATGGAATAGCAGCACATTTGGATAGCAGTAACAGGATCGGTCCGAATCAGCATGGATTTACGAAGGGGAAATCATGCTTGACTAATCTTCTGGAAATTTGAGGATGTAACTAGGAAAATGGACACGGGACAGCCAGTGGATGTAGTGTACCTGGACTTTCGGAAAGCCTTTGATAAGGTCCCACATAGGAGATTAGTGGGCAAAATTAGAGCACATGGTATTGGGGGTAAGGTACTGACATGGATAATAAATTGGTTGGCAGACAGGAAACAAAGAGTAGGGATTAACTGGTCCCTTTCAGAATGGCAGGTAGTGACTAGTGGGGTACCGCAAGGTGTGGTGCTGGGACCGCAGCTATTTACAATATACATCAATGATTTATATCAGGGGCCACCAAACATTTCAGCATGAGGTCCACATTATATATTTGGCACATTTTTGCAGGCCGCAGGAAAAAATAAAGAAATGTCAGTTTTATAAATTTAATGAACTCAAAAAAGAACTTAAGTAAAACAAATGGAAGAAATTCGAAACAAAACTTGTAGCCATCAATCCAGGTGGCCATTTACCAACAAAATCATAAGGTTTTATGCAACCACATTAATGGGAAGGATGGAACTGCTTTTTTGATTTCAAAATGTCATTGAATTGAGGATCCAAATTTGAGGAGCCAATTATGAGGATGGACTTCAAATGCTCATCAGATAAATTTGCTCGATATTTAGACTTGACATCCTTCATTCTTGAAAAATCTTTGTTCACAGAGGTATGTTGTGCCAAAAATGAACAAAAATCTACAAGCAAATTGCTTCAAATTTGGAAACTGCTCAGGCTTCAAAAATGTATAAAACTCAATCAGATTTCCTTCTTTATACCTGTCTTTCAGTCCGTCATCCGCCTGAAGATCAATAATTTCCATTTGAAACTGACTTGGGAGGTTTTCAACATTGCAGTCGAATGGATTTTGAAGGAGCCTGATATAATTTGCTTTGGCATCAAGGTCAGAAAATCGCTCTGGAAATTGTTTTTTCAATCCTAAAATTACATCGTTTGCAAATGAGGAAGGAAATTCTTCTTCACTTTCTTCATGAACTTCACAACATGGGAAAAGAGCCAAATTATGAACTTTCACCCGGCCTTCAAGTAGCATCAGTTTTGCTCTGAATGCCTTGACATGAGCAAAAAAAGTCACAAATCTTTTTTTTTTTTTGCCTTGAAGCTTCAAATTCAAATGATTCATATGGTTTGCCACATCTGCAAAGAAGCGTTGTGGATAGAAGAAGAAAATAAGTTTGGCTATGACTGTTGGAGAAGGAATGGAATCAGGTGAGCCTGGTCCTACCATAGTGGGCAACAGGAGAGACATTGAAGGGAGATCTCATTTTATAAGCTCTAGGCAGCCTGTGTAGACTGAGGTGGGGTAGATCACCTTATCACAATATTAAAGATGTAATTCGTGATTTGGTTCAAAGGTAGGGCAGAAACCTAATCAGAAAGATCCAAACCTAAAGTTTAATGTCAAAGCACCAAATGTAGAAAGAACTCAGTGGGTGAGGCAGAATCTGTTGAGGGAAGGACAGGTGATGAGAGAGGGATATAGGTGAAACGGGTTGGAGGGGAGGGGCATGAGGGGGATAAAAGGGAAATGAGGGACAGGATCATCTCACCTTTATTCCCCCCTTTGCCTCTCCCCTGTCCTCTTCCATTTATATACCTCTCTGGCTTTAAATTTCACTCCTCCTGTTTCCTTATCTGACATCACTCCCAAAGAGTCCACCAGGGACAATACTGGGAGTTGGGTCCGCGCCGACCAGTGATCCCCCAGAGAGCTGAGCTGGAGCCAGAACCTCCCCCGCGCACCGGCTGCAAGCCCGGGCCGACACCTCCGGCTGCTCCGGGACAGGGACGGGGCACCCGGGAGGGGACGGGGATGGCCCAGCAGCAACATAACAGTGCCCGCAGCTTCAGAGACCCGGGCCCCGATCCCACGCAGTAGCACTATCTCGCTCACTCACTGGACGAAACAAAATGCTGATAACAGCAGATCCGCTCCCAACAATGTTTATGGCGAGTGCCCGATGACCTGGGCATGCACAGTTGGAATACCGAACTCGCTTACAGCCCGCCGCACGGAACGGGTTTAAGAGCTTGCTGCGGGCCAGATAAAATCTTGTGGTGGGCCGGAGACCCCTGATTTAGATTAAGCGATTAAGAGTAACATTAACAAATTTGCAGATGACACAAAGCTGGGTGGCAGTGTGCGCTGTGAGTAGAATGCTATGAGAATGCGGGGTGACTTGGTCAGGTTGGGTGAGTGGGCAGATGCATGGCAGATGCAGTTTAATGTGGATAAATGTGAGGTTATCCACTTTGAAGGTAAGTACAGGAAGGCAGATTATTATCTGAATGGTGTCATGTTAGGAAAAGGGGAAGTACAACGTGATCTGGGTGTCCTTGTTCATCAGTCACTAAAAGTAAGCATGCAGGTACAGCAGGCAGTGAAGAAAGCAAATGGCATGTTGGCCTTAATAACAAGAGGAGTTGAGTATAGGAGCAAAGAGGTCCTTCTACAGTTGTACAGGGCCCTGGTGAGACCATACCTGGAGTATTGTGTGCAGTTTTGGTCTCCAAATTTGAAGAAGGACATGCTTGCGATTGAGGGAGTGCAGCGTAGGTTCACAAGGTTAATTCCCGGGATGGCGGGACTGTCATATGTTGAAAGAATGGAGCGACTGGGCTTGTATTCACTGGAATTTAGAAGGATGAGAGGATATCTTATTGAAATAAGAAGATTATTAAGGGATTTGACATGCTAGAGGTAGGACTCCCCAACATGTTCCCAATGTTGGGGAGTCCAGAACCAGGGGCCACATTTTAAGAATGAGGGGTAGGCCATTTAGAATGAAGATGAGGGAAAACGTTTTCACCCAGAGAGTTGTGAATCTGTGGAATTCTCTGCCTCAGATGGCAGTGGAGACCAATTCTCTGGATGCTTTCAAGAGAGAGGTAGATAGAGCTCTTAAAGATAGCAGAGTCAAGGGATATGGGGAGAAGGCAGGAACGGGGTACTGATTGTGGATGATCAGCCATGATCACATTTAATGGCGGTGCTGGCTCGAAGGGCTGAATGGCCTACTCCTGCACCCATTGTCTATTATCTGCCTCTAATGATTCTTGAAATATCACTATTAATGCCTCCACAATCTCCAAAGCTACCTCTTTCAGAACCCTTGAGTGCAGTCCATCTGGTCCAGGTGACTTATCCACCTTCAGCCCTTTCAGCTTCCCGAGTACCTTCTCCTTAGTAATAGCCACTCCACTAACTTCCACCCCCTAACTCTTGAATTTCAGGCACATTGCTGGTATCTTCCGCTGTGAAGACTGATGCAAAGGGTAATTTCATTGCCATTTCTTTATTCTCCATTATCAATTCTCCTACATCATTTTCCAGTAATCCAACATCCATTGTTATCTCTTTCTTGCTCTTTATATAACTGAAGAATCTCTTACTATCCTCTTTTATATCATTAGCTAACTTATCTTCGTAATTCATCTTTTCTCCCCTTATTGGCTTTTTAGTTACCTTCTGTTGTTCTTTAAAAGCTTCCAATCCTCTAGCTTCCCACTAATCTTTGCAATGTTATATGCCTTCTCTTTTAGTTTTATACTGTCCTTGTATATATTGTATTATACGGTCACCTCATGCTCCCCCTAGAATCTTTCTTCCTCTTTGGAATAAGATCCTGCATCTTCCACATTATTCCCAGAAATTCTTGCCATTGCTGTTCCACTGACATTCCTGCTGGGATCCCTTTCCAGTCAACTTTGGCCAGCCTCTGTGGTCCCTTTTGCTCAGTTGTAATACGGACATGTCCAATTTCAACTTCTCCCTCTCAAATTTTAGGTTAAATCTTATCATATTGTGGTCGCTAACCTCCTAGTGGTTCCTTTGCCTTGAGTTCCCTTATCAAAGCCGGTTCATACATAACACTAGATCCAGAATTGTCTTTTCCCTGGTAGGGTCCACTACAAGCTGCTCTGAGAAACCATCTTGGATGCACTTTACAAATTCCCTTTCTTGCGGTCTAGTACCAACCTGATTTTCCTAGTCTACCTGCATATGAAATCTCCCATGACCACCATAGCATTACCTTTCCTACACTCCGATTGTATCTCCTGATGTAATTTGTACCTTATATCCTGGCCACTGTTTGGGGGCTGTAAATAACTCCCATTAGGGTCTTTTTACCCTTACAATTTCTCAGCTCTATCCACAATGATTCTACATCTTCTGATCCTATGTCACCCCTCACTAATGACCGAATTTCATTTCTTACCAACAGAGCTGCCCCACCTGTCTGTCTTTCCTTGAATATTCAGAATATGGCACAGCGGTAGAACAGCTGCCTCACAGCACCGGAGACCTGTGTTCGATCTTAACTGCGGGTGCTGACTGCGGAGTTTGTACGTTCCCACCGTGGGCGCATGGATTTTTTCCGAATGCTCTGCTTTCCTCCCACATTCCTAAGACAAAATAAGGATACAAAGTGGGATAACATTGAATGGATGATTGATGGTCGGTGTGGGCTCAGTGGGCCAAACTATGTGTCCACACTGTATCTCTAAACTCTAAACTAACAAATCCTGCAATTTATTTCAGATTAAATAACATCCTGCTCCTTTGAGGCAGAAGATTAATATTCAAGCTTCCTCCCAACACACAACAGCATTTGCACCCCTTGCACTCACTCACTCACTCACTCATTCCCTTTCTCTCTTTGTGCACATGAGGACGGAGGGGGAGAAAGCTGGAAATGAGAGGTGGGGGAGGGGCAAATCCTGGCAAGTGATAGGTGGATACCTATAAAGTTATAAATCCCATCCATTATAAAGTGAGAGGTCCGAGTAATTATCAGATGGTTGCAATTTGTGATAAAAGCTAATGGTGAAAAGGAGACAAAAGGATAGAAATAAAGTGAGAAGAGAAGTACAATATAAAGCCGGAGAGAGGTATATGGGCGGAAACGATTGGGGTAAGGAAGGGAAGATGAGAAGGAAATGGGGGGGGGGGTCTAGGATATGGTGTGAATGGGTGGTGGGGATGGCAGGGATTGAAAAGGGTGGGGTTTGAACATACGGAGGAAGGAAATGGGGCTGGGTCATTGGGGCGGTCGGAAAAATGTTTGTGCCCCTACTCCATCAGTCTGAAGAAGGGTCCTGACCAGAAACTTTGTCTGTCCATTGCCTCCACAGATGCTGCCCTACCTACTGAGTTTTTCCAGCAACTTGTGTTTTGCTCCAGCATCTGAGCATCTATTGTCTCCATCAATAGAAGGGATTGCTTGTCAATTTCAATGTCCATTCACAGTTTAAAGGGGCAGCTTCTAAGCTACCCGCGGCGACATTTTGTGAACGGCACAAAGAAAAACAGTAAGGTACAGCATTTATGAACTCACCTGCATCAGAAAATCCACTAAAATCAATGCCGTAAGTAGCGAGCTGCTAACGCATTTAAATGCATTAGCGCTATTGAGAACTCCAGATGTTAGTGCTGGTAAGGGAATCCCCGATCAGAGGGGATTCCCCAACCTCGTGGAGGAGCGCAGGCACAGCAAGAACCTGCGCTCCTCAGGGAGTCTGGAATCGAGGCCGTCGGGCAGGATCTCCCAGCAACAACGATGCTGGAGGTTCAGACTGTATGGGAATCCCTGATCTAAGGGGATTCCCTGACCTCGCGGAGACCCGTAAGTACTCTACCTTCAAACACCGAGGAGGGCTCTATGGAGTACAGAAACGTGGCCGTCGGGCAGGACTACAGGTCAGACTGAAGCAGAGGGGACCGTCCCACTCTCCCTACTATCCTACTGGCCAACGTACAGTCACTAGAAAACAAATTGGACCTAAGGGCAAGGCTGCTTTATCAAAGGGAGCTGAGGGAATGCTCTGTGTTCTGTTTCACAGAGACATGGCTCACCCCCCCAGCTACAGCGGTCCAGCCTGAAGGGATCTCCATCCACCGTATGTACCATACGCAGGCATCTGGGAAAGGGAGAGGAGGGGGCGTCTGCCTCATGGTCAACTCTGCGTGGTGCTCAGACGTGGCAGTCTTGTCCAAATCCTGCTCTCCACACCTCGAACATCTGGCGGTGAAGTGCCGTCCCTTCTACCTTCCAAGGGAATTCACCTCCATCATCCTGACCGCGGTCTACATCCCACCCCAGGCTACACACCATGGTCAACAAACACCAGACGTCTTACCCCAAGGCGTTCACCACCATAGCTGGGGACTTCAATAAGGCAAACCTAAAGAAATCACTCCCTAACTTCCACCAACATGTCTCCTGCTGCAGCAGAGGACCAAACACCCTCGACCACTGCTACACCACCATCAAGGATGCCTATCGCTCTATCCCTCGCCCTCACTTCGGTAAATCCGACCATACCGCGGTGCTGCTTCTTCCTGCCTACAGGCAGCAATTGAAGAGCGCAATCAGAAGCCTTGGATGAACTTTGACATCCGCACTCTTCTGAAGACCAGACACCGGTCATTCATGTCTGATGGTACAGTGTTCTACAAGAAGTCCAGATACGACCTTGGTAAGGCCATCAAAAAGACCAAAAGGGACTTCTGCTCCAAGCTGTGGCGGGGCCTGAATGCAATCACAAGGCGAAATCAGGAGGTAGCTCGAATGTCGGCAAAACATCACTCCCTGACGAGCTCAATGCGTTTTACGCACGCTTTGATAGGGAGAATACTGATGTGCCTTCTTGAGCCCCCATTCGCTGTGATGGTATTTCAGTCTCAGTCACAGAGGCCGACGTCAGAAACTCCTTCAGAGGGGTGAACCCTCGAAAAGCGCCTGGACCTGATGGTATACCTGGTCGTGTTCTAAAAACCTGTGCGGGCCAACTGGCTTGAGTTTTTACGGACATTTTCAACTTCTCACTTCTGAGGTCTGAGGTTCCCACCTGCTTTAAAAGGGCATCAATTATACCAGTGCCCAAGAAGAGCAAGGTGACGTGCCTCAATGACTATCGACCAGTGGCACTAACGTCGGTGGTGATGAAGTGCTTTGAGAGGTTGATCATGGCGCAAATCAACTCCTACCTCGACAAGAACCTCGACCCACTGCAGTTCGCTTACCGCCACAACAGATCAACGGTGGATGCGATCTCGCTGGCCCTCCACTCCGCTCTGGACCACTTGGACAACAAAAACTCATATGTCAGGCTGTTATTCATTGATTACAGCTCGGCATTTAATACAATCATCCCCTCCAAGCTGGTTACCAAACTCGCAGAACTGGGTCTCTGCACATCCCTCTGCAATTGGATCCTCGACTTCCTCATTCACAGACCATAGACTGTTGGTATTGGTGGAAATGTGTCAGCCTCTATAACAATCAGCACGGAAGCACCTCAAGGCTGCGTGCTCAGCCCCCTGCTGTACTCATTCTATATTCATGACTGCGTAGCCGGACATAGTGCGAACTCCATCATCAAGTTCGCTGATGACACCACTGTTGTGGGACGTATCACTGAAGGGGACGAGTCAGAGTATAGAAGAGAGATCGACCGACTGACCAAATGGTGCCAGCACAATAACCTGGCCCTCATCACCAGCAGAACCAAGGAACCGATTGTGGACATTGGAAGGGGTAGGATGAGGACCCACAGTCCCGTTTATATCAATGGGTCGATGGTGGAAAGGGTCAAGAGCTTCAAATTCCTGGGCGTGCACATCTCTGAAGATCTTTCCTGGTCCGAGAACACTGATGCAATTATAAAGCAAGCACATCAGCACCTCCACTTCCTGAGAAGATTACGGAGAGTCAGTCTGTCAAGGAGGACTCTCTCTAACTTCTACAGGTGCACAGTAGAGAGCATGCTGACCGGTTGCATCGTGGCTTGTTTCGGCAACTTGAGCGCCCAGGAGCGGAAAAGACTACAAAAAGTAATAAACACTGCCCAGTCCATCATCAGCTCTGACCTCCCAACCATTGAGGGGATTTATCGCAGTCACTGCCTCAAAAAGGCTGGCAGCATCATCAAGGACCCACGCCATCCTGGCCACACGCTCATCTCCCCGCTACTTTCAGGTAGAAGGTACAGGAGCCTGAAGACTGCAAGGTCCAGGATCAGGAATAGCAGCTTCCCCACAGCCATCAGGCTATTAAACTCAACTGAAACAAATCTCTGAACATTAATAGGCCATTATTTGTTTATTTGCACTTTATCTGTTTATTTATTCATGTGTGTATATACGTGTATTTATATAATGGGATATGGTCACACTGATCTGTTCTGTATTATTTATGCCTGTAATATTCTGTTGTGCTGAAGCAAAGCAAGAATTTCATTGTCCTATCTGGGACACATGACAATAAACTCTCTTGTACTTATAAAAAAATTGTGTTCTTAGGAAGTAATGGTGTCTGATTGCCGCAGGGAGGTTACTTGGAAACAGTGACAGCTTTATTTTTGCTTGTTAATTTCAAGATGATAAATTTAAAGTGGTTCCCTAGTTCCCGATCATAATTGTGTTCTGATCAATTTAGAGTGACACATTGGCGCAGCGGCAAGGTTGCTTCCTTACAGTGCCAGAGACTTGGATTCGATCTGGACTACAGGTGCTGCCTGTACGAAGTTTGTACGTTCTCCCTGTGACCAAATGGGTTTCCTCTTGGTGATCTGGTTTCCTCCCACACTCCAAAGACATGCAGGTTTGTAAGTAAATTGGCCTTGGTAAAATTGTTCCTAGTGTCTAGGATAATGTTATTGTATGGGGTGATCGCTGGTCGGCGCAGACTCGGTGGGCCAAAGGTCCTGATTCCCTGCTGTATCTCTAAAGGCTCTGTCTCACGGTGTTGCGGTCATTGGTGGTGAAGCGCGGCGTCGCCGGAAGAGGGGACCGCACGGCAACCAAGAGAGCGCCGCACGGATGCTGCGCGGGGGCCGAGTGATCTCCGTATGGCCGGTTCCACGAGCTTGCGGCGTCGGGTGATGACGTCATCGCGCAACGCGACGCGCTACGCGATGACGTCATTGCGCTACGCGACGCGCTACGCGATGACGTCTTTCGGATCGCGGGGCTGTGGCGGCGGCCGTGCCGCACACGTGCCTCACTGGCGGCGGCTGTGGCGGTGAAAGTCCGACTCACGGCGCTCGTGCCTCACTGGCGGCGGCTGTGGCGGTGACCGTGCCGCACTCGTGCCTCACTGGCGCCGGCTGTGCGGTAAGAAATTATTTTTCGACATTGTTGACTTTTTGTGAGCACCGTGCGGTGTTGGGACCAACGCCGCACGGCCTCGGCAGTGTGCGTTTGACCGTACCCGCGGTCTCTGGCGGTCCACGAGCGGTAGATACTTCCTGTATCACCGCCGATGACCGCAGACTCGTGAGACAGGCCTTTAAAGTCTAAAGTCTAATGTCTAAAGTCTAATTCAGCGGCATAAGGCAAATAATGATCCCTATTTCATCACTAATATTATATTCAATTAGTGTTATGGAAAAACATGTTTTTGCAGAACTACATTTTTTTCATTGTTTTTATTATCAAATCTAGCTGTTGAGAATGGTATCAAGTTAAATTGACTGGAGTGGCAAGGAAGCTGTTAGTAAAGAAACACCATTGCTACATGCTCCAACACTGTAGCAACTGGCATCTGAGACTGCAGCAAACTGAGGAATAATCTGCAATCATCCACCTACCACTTTCTAAAACAACACATGACATAAATGCCGAGCATGGATTACAATTATTTAGCAATCCATTACAATTATACTTGCCTGTAAGCAATTTGCCTGCAAATAAAGATTTATTTTTAAATATTTTAGAAATTGCTGTGATGCCTCAATAATTAATATTTGAATTCTTATAAATGATTCAAGTTAAGTAATACTTGGCATTTCGAGCTGCAGTTATACTTGAAGGAATATCAGTTGAGTAAGGAAATGTCACCTTTATGAATAAGTTCATATCCTACATTTAATATATATATCTTTTTTAACCAATGTTCCAATATCCAGGCAATACTATTCCTTCTGTTTGACTATTAAATTTTTTTTCATGTATCATCTGGTCCAGACAAATGCATAAATAGAAAATATCATATCTTGGCTGGTGCATTGATTTGTTCAGAAAGGTAATTTTTGAATTAAATTTGTTCAGAAAGGTAAGTTTTGAATAAAACTCTTTTGTTCCCTGACCTTTACTCACACAGAAGATAGATATAATTTTAACAACTAAATATCCATACACCTACAGGTGATGATAATTACATATTCCTGGGAATTTGTTATTCTTACATATTGCACAGGATTTTTTCATTGAAGATCATTTATAATGAAAGGTCTGAGCTGGCATATTTTGAAGAATATCTATACTACTAAAAGTCTGATCTTGACCACTTCCTGTTGTTCTGTATCTTGATTTTAGAAAAAACGCTGCCACTTACAGCTGTGATTTTTGGCCATCTTACTCAGAGTCCCGCCCCGCTGCACAGGACAAGAGGATTTTTCCCATCGATGAAAAATAAAAGATTTATTATTGTTTTAAAAATGTTGAGTTTCTCTCTCATGAAGGCCACGCCCCTTCCAGAGGGACTATAAAACCCGGAAGTGTTGAGTGCCTCAGTCAGTCTCTGCAAGATGGGGGGAGCGAGAGCGTCTCGTCGCTCAGTCTGAGCTGTGAATAACACTGAACACATGTCTACTAAACTGTGAGTGTGGTTTTACTGACCTTGAGTGCCATTAATGTGGTTTGAAAATGAAAATGTGGTTGGTTTGAAATAAAGCCCAGCAAATGGTTGTTGGTGGTGGTTGGTTTGAAATAAAGCCCAGCAAATGGTGGTTGTTGGTGGTGGTTGGTTTGAAATAAAGCCCAGCAAATGGTGGTTGTTGGTGGTGGTTGGTTTGAAATAAAGCACAGCAAATGGTTGTTGTTGGTGGTGGTTGGTTTGAAATAAAGCCAGGCAAATGGTTGTTGGTGGTGGTTGGTTTGAAATAAAGCACAGCAAATTGTTGTTGTTGGTGGTGGTTGGTTTGAAATAAAGTACAGCAAATGGTTGTTGGTGGTGGTTGGTTTGAAATGGCAAATGATTAAAAGTCTAAACTTGAAAACTTCCTGTTTGCACTGTATATTGATTTTAGATAAAACGCTACCACTTACGGCTGTGATTTTTGGCCATCTTACTCAGACCCCCTTCGCTCATCAGGTGCAGAGGATTCTTCCCATCAATGAAAAATAAAAGTGTTATTTGTGTTTAAAAAATGTTGAGAATCTCTCTCCTGTCAATCACACCATGAAGGCCACACCCCTTCCAGGGGGAGGGGGAGGGATTGTAAAACCCGGAAGTGTGGGTGTGGCTCAGTCTCTGCAAGATGGGGGCGGGAGAGGTCACGATTCTGTCTGTGCTGTGAATCAACTGAACACCCTGAATGTCTAGTGAACTGTGAGTGTGGTGTTTATGTGGTGTTTTGTGTGTTTTTATGTTGGTTTTATGGTGGTTTCACCCTGCTTGAAATGGTATGAAATTGCATTTGAATGTGGTGGCCTTGCACCCTGCATGAAATGGTATGAAACTGCATTTGAATTTGGTGGCCTTGCACCCTGCTTGAAGTGGTATGAAACTGCACTTGAATTTGGTGGCCTTGCACCCTGCTTGAAATGGGATGAAACTGCACTTGAATTTGGTGGCCTTGCACCCTGCTTGAAGTGGCATGAAACTGCACTTGAATTTGGTGGCCTTGCACCCTGCTTGAGTTGGTATGAAACTGCACTTGATTTCAGTGGCCTTGCACCCTGCTTGAAGTGGTAAAAAAACTGCACTTGTATTTGGTGACCTTGCACCCTGCTTGAAATGGTAGGAAACTGCATTTGAATTTGGTGGCCATGCACCCTGCTTGAAATGGAATTTCAAGGAATAGCCATGAGTCAACTGCTAGCCCACCAGCCATGAGTGAGCTGCCAGCACATCGGGCTTGAGTGACTGAGCTGCCACCCCAAGAATCCATTTGGCCCACAATGTCCATACTAGCCCTCTGGAGACCAGTAGTCCCTGCAGCCAACAGCACCCATACCAGCGCTCCAGACACCCGTACTAATCAAGAAGTAACAATCACTGGAGTTGCCTGGTCGGCCTGGAGTTGTGGCACCAGCTGTAACATTTATAAAAGCATCAATGTACAAAGCAAGTCACAGGGGCAGTCTGCAGGGCATTAAAAGGAGCCAAAGGAGTCAAATTATTTCCCACAACAGTCCCAACATTCTGCTACCTCAGGTCTAATTGTAAAAGCTGAGTCCATCCATCATCTTTTGTGGCCTTTCAAATTGAATGCAATTCCATTTTGATTGACATGAATGTAAATTGGTAAATGAAATGAACAGCCAGTAAACCCATGAGCGTATGTAATTTTGCTAGCAGTTTGGGAAATTATAAATTATTATCCAGTTTCTTTAACATTTGATGTTACCTTGCCTTTTAGCATGTGCTGTTGTTGAATACTTATGATGAATGGTTTATACCTTGACCTCCAGAAATGGTTTGTCCAACTGCACAGGCAGCACTGTGGTGCAGCTGGAAGAGCTGCTACCTCACAGCACCACAGGCTCAGGCTTGATCCTTACTATGGGTGCTATCTGTCTTCTTCCTGTGACCTTGTAGGTTTTCTCCTGGTACTCAAGTTCCCTCCAGCTTTTTAGGTTAATTGGCCTTTTTAAATTGTCCCTTGTGTTTAGGGAGTGGATGCAAAAGTGGGATGACGTAGAACTAGTGAGAATGGGTAATCGATGATCACCATGGACTCAGTGGGCCGAAAAGCCAGTCTCCACGCTATATCTTTCAATCAAAACTGGTGGGGAGAAGAGTAGTAGGATTAAAAAGGCAAAGGAACATTTAAAAATTAATGAAATTGGAGAAACAACCAGAAACCACAAAGTGCTGGCGTAACTCAGCGGGTCAGGCAGCATCTCTGGAGAACATGAATAAGTGATATTTCAGGTTGGGACCCTCCCATGGATATGTGACATTTCTGAAGGGTACCGACCCATCTTATATCTTATTGTAACATACAAGATTATTAAGGGTTTGGACACGCTAGAGGCAGGAAACATGTTCCCGATCTTGGGGGAGTCCAGAACCTGGGGCCACAGTTTAAGAATAAGGGGTAAGCCATTTAGTACGGAGATGAGGAAATACTTTTTCACACAGAGAGTTGTGAATCTGTGGAATTCTCTGCCTCAGAAGGCAGTGAAGGCCGATTCTCTGGATGCTTTCAAGAGAGAGTTAGATAGAGCTCTTAACGATAGCGGAGTCAAGGGATATGGGGAGAAGGCAGGAACGGGGTACTGATTGTAGCAATGTTACAACATTTTGAGATTTTAAAAATAAAGTCTGCAATTTATCCCATCAGATAAAGCATAAAAATAAGTTTAATTTGACACATAATTCACTTTCATATCTTCAGTATTTAAAAAGTTATGGCCATTTTCATACTCGGAAATTAGCATCTTGTTCCCTATTGCTTTTCAATTGACTTAACACAAAAGCTGTGATCGAGGACAGTCAAAAGCCCATAACTTTCTTAAAGATTAAGAGAACTGAATGAAATGTTCAGTTATTATAGATTGAAGCATTCTGAAACAAATATGAAACAATCTTACTTAGATGACATGAAATTAAAGCATATAATTAGTTAGTTACCTAATTGTAGCTAATTACAAAATTCAATTACTAGATCTAAACATCTATCAATTTCTTAAGAATAGATTAACATTTTTAAATAGCCTAAGTGTCCAAATAACATTCACACAAGAATTCACAATATAACACAATTTTTAAATCTCATTGTCATGGATTTACAGGCCAAATGGAAGGAATTGAATGTTTAATACCTGTAAATTAATGGGCATTTAAATCATCTTGCGAGTGAGGTTTTCTGGAACGCGATCATTAGGAACGTTGATTTGCGGTGAATTTAACCCCGTATCGGCATGAAAAATTCTGCCATTAGTTCGGGGGAAAAAATCACCGTTTCACATGAAAAAATATGAATTAAAGGCTTCTTAAGAAGCACTTTTATACAAAAAAATAAACCACTTTCGTTTACCTGTCCCGTGTGTGAAATCCGTCCCCATTGTCGGCGTTGACGGCTTTCGAAGCTGATTTTAAAATGACTCCAGCGCTGACATTGTCGATTTAATAAAAATAAAAAATACACAAAACGCCCGTAGGAACGATTTTTCAGCAAACGCTTGTACTCCAACGAAATATAATTCAGGACAAGGTAGAAGAAACCCGCGTTTTAACCCCGCCCCCCACCTTAAAGGCGCCAAAATCGCGCACACGGCCAGTGGCAAAATTGCAGCGCCGCTGAAGGTAAGTATTGTAACATACCTACTGATTGTGAATGATCAGCCATGATCACATTGAATGGCGGTGCTGGCTCGAAAGGCCAAATGGCCTACTCCTGCACTTATTGTCTATTGTCTATTCTATTGTCTATTGACCCGCTGAATTACTCCAGCACTCCTATCACTTATGACCTTATAACGGTCCTGCTCTTCACATCAGGAACATCCAGCTGGTAATTGCTGTCCTTCTGCCTCCCAAGTGAATTCACCTCCATCATCACGTCTGCGGTCTATATCCCACCTCAGGCAGATGCTCTGTTAGCACTGGAGGAGGCACACGCTGTGGTCAACAAACAACAGAAGGCATTGCCCAACTTCACATCATAAACAGGGACTCTAACAAGGTTAATTTGAAGTTACTTTCTAATTACGACCAGCATATGTCGTGCAGCACCAGAGGATCAAACACCCTCACCTACTGCTACTCCATCAGACCATTTCCAGTCTGAATAAGGGTCTTGACTTGAAACGTCACCCATTCCTTCTCTCCAGAGATGTTGCCTGTCCCACTGAGTTATTCCAGCTTTTCGTGTCTATCTTTGGTTTAAACCAGCATCTGCAGTTCCTTCTTACACACTACTCCATCAAATATGCCTATTGCTCCATCTGTTGACCTCACTTTGGAAAATTAGATCATCTGGCTGCCCTCCTTCTGCCTGCACATAGGCAGCAACAGAAGAGCACAATTGCACAGAGCTGGACAGGGGACAGAGGGATGACTCCACGACTTCTTGGAGCAACAGACTGGAATTCTTCCCCGACCCAAGATGGCGCCTGCCTGCGGCGGCTTTTGCGGAGCACCAGAACAGAAAAGGTTCACCTACAACTTCTATCAACTTACCTGCATCAGGGAAACGGCAGTAATCGGTGCCGTTTCAGACAAGCTGCTTGGGCAGCTGAAAGCGCTGGCAATTTCGCGATCTCCCGCAGCTGCGGGAGCCCCGGACTTTAAATGTTCCCACGCTGGCTGTGGAATTCCCAACCCGACTGAGGATCCCAGGTACCGTACCAGGAAACCCCGGGATGACCTCCAGAGCCAACGGGCCGGATCTCACAGGAACAATGAAGCTGGAGCTGCCGACTTTCAATGTACCCACGTTCGTTACGGAGCTGGAGCTGCCGTCTGTGAAGGAATCCCCGTTCCAGCGCAGGTTAGCAGAAACAGCAGGTACAGTAGACTCAGCACCTGGAAACAAAGGGGAAGCCTCCATTGTGTCCGGAAACGTGGCCAGCGGGCAGGACTTCAGGTCAGACTGAAGTGCAGGGGACTTCGGCCCCCTCTCACTACTATCCTACTGGCCAATGTACAGTCCCTTGAAAATAAAGTGGAGGACTTAAGGGCAAGGCTGCTTTATCAAAGGGAGCTGAGGGAATGCTCTGCGTTCTGTTTCACAGAGACATGACTCGCCCCCAGCTCCCCAGACTCAGCGGTGAAGCCTGAAGGTTTCTCCATCCACCGTATGGACCATACACTGGCATCTGGGAAAGGGAGAGGAGGGGGCGTCTGCCTCATGGTCAACCCTGCGTGGTGCTCAGACGTGGCAGTCCTGTCCAACTCCTGCTCTCCACACCTCGAACATCTGGCGGTGAAGTGTCGTCCCTTCTACCTCCCAAGGGAATTCACCTCCATCATCATGACCGCGGTCTACATCCCACCCCAGGCAGACGTCCGTCTGGCACTGGAGGAGCTGCACACTGTGGTCAACAAACACCAGACGTCTTACCCCAAGGCGTTCACCACCATAGCCGGGGACTTCAATAAGGCAAACCTAAAGAAACCACTCCCTTACTTCCACCAACATATCTCCTGCTGCACCAGAGGACCAAACACCCTCGACCACTGCTACACCACCATCAAGAATGCCTATCGCTCTATCCCTCGCCCTCACTTCGGTAAATCCGACCACACCGCGGTGCTGCTTCTTCCTGCCTACAGGCCGCAATTAAAGAGCGCACCCCCAGAGGTGAGGACAGTACAGAGCTGGAAGGGGGGGAGGGGGGGCAGAGGAACAACTCCAGGACTGTTTGGAGTCTGTAGACTGGGCAATGTTCAAGGATTCGGCAACGGACTTGTACGAATACGCCACAGTCGTTACAGACTTCATAAAGAAATGTGTGGA
This sequence comes from Malacoraja senta, assembly GCA_038087875.1. Lineage (NCBI taxonomy): Eukaryota > Metazoa > Chordata > Chondrichthyes > Rajiformes > Rajidae > Malacoraja > Malacoraja senta. The sequence continues at coordinate 113,910,748 of CM075977.1, read as the reverse complement.
GGACTGCATCCCCACCAAAACCTTCCGAGCGTTTCCGAATCAGAAACCTTGGATGAACTTTGAGATCCGCACTCTTCTGAAGTCCAGACACCGGGCATTCATGTCTGATGATACAGTGGCCTACAAGAAGTCCAGATACGACCTTGGTAAGGACATCAACAAGGCCAAAAGGGACTTCTGCTCAAAACTGGAGGTTGAGACAGATGTTCGGCAGCTGTGGCGGGGCCTGAATGCAATCACCTCCTATAAGGCGAAACCAGGAGGCAGCTCGAATGTCGGCGAAACATCACTCCTTGACGAACTCAATTCGTTTTACGCACGCTTTGATAGGGAGAACACTGGTGCCTTCCCGAGACCCCATTCGCTGTGATGGTATTTCAATCTCAGTCACAGAGGCCGACGTCAGAAGATCCTTCAGAGGGGTGAACCCTCGAAAAGCGCCTGGACCTGATGGTATACCCGGTCGTGTTCTAAAAACCTGTGCGGACCAACTGGCTGGAGTCTTTACGGACATTTTCAACCTCTCACTTCTGAGGTCTGAGGTTCCCACCTGCTTTAAAAGGGCATCAATTATACCAGTGCCCAAGAAGAGTAAGGTGACGTGCCTCAATGACTATCGACCTGTGGCACTAACGCCCGTGGTGATGAAGTGCTTTGAGAGGTTGATCATGGAGCAAATCAACTCCTACCTCGACAAAAACCTGGACCCACTGCAGTTCGCTTACCGCCACAACAGATCAACGGTGGATGCAATCTCGCTGGCCCTCCACTCCGCTCTGGACCACTTGGACAACAAAAACTCATATGTCAGACTGTTATTCGTTGATTACAGCTCGGCATTTAACACAATCATCCCCTCCAAGCTGGTTACCAAACTCGCAGAACTGGGTCTCTGCGCATCCCTCTGCAATTGGATCCTCGACTTCCTCATTCACAGACCACAGTCTGTTCGTATTGGTGGAAATGTGTCAGCCTCGATAACAATCAGCACGGGAGCACCTTAAGGCTGCGTGCTCAGCCCCCTGCTGTACTCACTCTATACTCATGACTGCGTAGCCGGTCACAGTGCGAACTCCATCATCAAGTTCGCTGACGACACCACTGTGGTGGGACGTATCACTGATGGGGATGAGTCAGAGTATAGAAGAGAGATCGAGCAACTGTCCATATGGTGCCAGCACAATAACCTGGCCCTCAACACCAGCAAAATCAAGGAACTGATTGTGGACTTTGGAAGGAGTACGATGTGGACCCACAGTCCCGTTTATATCAATGGGTCGATGGTTGAAAGGGTCAAGAGCTTCAAATTTCTGGGGGTGCACATCTCTGAAGATTTTTCCTGGTCCGAGAACACTAATGCAATTAGCAAGAAAGCTCATCAGCGCCTCTACTTCCTGAGAAGATTACGGAGAGTCGGTTTGTCAAGGAGGACTCTCTCTAACTTCTACAGGTGCACAGTAGAGAGCATGCTGACCGGTTGCATTGTGGCTTGGTTCAGCAACATGAGCGCCCTGGAGAGGAAAAGACTACAAAGTGTAGTAAACACCGCCCAGTCCATCATCGGCTCTGACCTCCCTTCCATTGAGGGGATCTATCGCAGTCACTGCCTCAAAAAGGCTGGCAGTATCATCAAAGACCCACACCATCCTGGCCACACACTCATCTCCCTGCTACCTTCAGGTAGAAGGTACAGGAGCCTGAAGACTGCAACAACCAGGTTCAGGAATAGCTACTTCCCCACAGCCATCAGGCTATTAAACCTGGCTCGGACAAAACTCTGATTATTAATAACCCATTATCTGTTATCTGCACTTTATCAGTTTATTTATTCATGTGTGTATATATTTATATTATGGTATATGGACACATTGATCTGTTTTGTAGTCATTGCCTACTATGTTCTGTTGTGCTGAAGCAAAGCAAGAATTTCATTGTCCTATCAGGGACACATGACAATAAACTCACTTGACTTGACTTGAATGAATCTGTGCAGATCAACTGGCTGGAGGCATCTTCAAACGAGTAATGAGAATTCTGGAGTAGGTTAATAAGTGATATAGGAGAGGGAGATGGCCCACATTCCACACTAGCCGTGTGGAATCCAGGATAAGGTGTTAGAAATGTGAGTGTCTCTATTCTGGGTATAAAATTCCCACATTTCAAGTGTCGATTGCCAAGAGTATTTAATTGTCATACGTACTCACAACAGAACAATGGGATAGTTTGTAATAAGTTCCGAGGTACTCACCCTTTTTAAAAGGGCATCAATAATACTGGTGCACAAAAAGAGTAAAGGGGCTGTCTCACTTGGGCAACCTAATTGGCGAGTTTAGAAGAGTTTGAAAAAAATGACATGTTGAAGACCTCCTTCGACTATGTAGAAGACCTCCTTCGACCTCCTTCGACTATGTTGAAGACCAGCCTCGACTAGCTACGACGACTAACTTCGGGAAAATTGGACACCGAATAGTGGAGAGTGAAAACGACCTCCTTCGATCTCCTTCGACTTCCCTTCGACCTCCCTTCGACTATGATGAAGACTAACTTCGACTACCTTCGACTACCTTCGACTACCCTCGATTACCTACGACTAACACGCCGACCTACTACGACTAAACCTACGAGTAGAAAAAAGTATCGATTTTTTCCAAGGCGGGCATTTTTTTACTCGAGGGCATTTTTTAACATATTGAAAAAACGCCGCGACGTAGCTGAGGCCTCGAGTACGTGGAGACCACTCTTGAGCATGAAGGAGAGTTACGAAGACCTCCTACGACCTCGTGTCGACCATGCTGCGAGTATGAGTCGAGGGCAAACTCGCCAGAACTCGCGGATTAGGTCGCCCAAGTGGCACAGGCCCTTAAGTACCTCAGCGAATATTGACTGGTGTCACGAACATCCGTGGTAACGAAGTGCTTTGTGAAGGTTGATTATGACACGTATAAACTTCTACTTTAACAAGGAGCAGAACCCGCTACAATTTGCCTACCACCACAATAGATTAGTAAGATTAAACGAGAACTTACCAGTTTGAAGTTTGATCTTTATTTTATGAGGAGTTACCTTGGTGATTACGTGAAGAAGACCCGTCAGGGCGCCTGCGCGTCAATCTTCAAAGCAGCAGTGTGAAATCACAAACAACAAGAACAAAGTAATATCGTAACCTTATAAAACGAGTAAATTAAGAACTTCCATCTGACCTTTATGATAGAAGGTTGGGCCGTGGTGGGCACGTAATCACCAACGTAACTCCTCATAAAATAAAGATCAAACTTCAAACTGGTAAGTTCTCGTTTAATCTTACTATTTTACTTCGGAGTCACGTGAGTGACTACGTGAAGATTTTAAAGCTTTGTGATTTCATGCCGCAGATACAAATCCCGGCTTCTCACTGCATTGATTGACTCGGAACGAGAAATAATCAATAATGCATTAATAATGACATTTGTACAAATGCAGTAATTCATTTATTTTAATAATGAAATTTATAGGATCCCCTTTAAACCAGCGGAATTTATACAGAACTTAAAATAATTTCTGCAAACAGCCCCGTATTAGCAATAGGCCGTTGGTAAAACTGTTGAAACATCAACTTATTGGCTGCGAGAATATGGTCGACGGGGACGTCCTTCGCCCTGGCCGCCGACGTTGCTGCTGCCCTAGACGAATGGGACGTAAAAACAACAGTGTTAATACCTGCAGCTATCAAGACTTGTTTTAGCCATCTTGAAATAGTCTGTACTGAGACTCTCTTGTGTGGTTTCTTGTGTGTGATAAACAATCCAGTTTCCATATTTCGTAAGACCTTTGTAACCTCAATGTATTGTAACAAATATGTCTTAATACAGAGACATGGATCCGTTGGATATGCTGACAAAACAATTCTGAATCCTGTCACACCTGGCCTACTTTGTTTCAGTAGGTCATAAATGTAAAACATAACATTATCTTCAGGTACTTCCATCCTGTCTATTTGCAATTTTTGCAATGTCTGCACTCGCTGTGCTGATACTAATGCCATATGCATGACCACTTTCATACTGAGTTTGGCCAAAGTCAAAGACATACCAGGAGACCATTCATGAAGTAGCTTAAGAACCACACTTACATCCCAGATTGCCATGTACCTGGGCTTAGGAGGTCTGGAATTAAAAATTCCTTTCATCAATCTGGAAACAAGTGGATGAGACCCAATAGGATTTCCTTCTGACTACACAAATAAATATGAGGACAATGAATTGCAATTAATTGCACTATAACCCAACCCTTCATCGTAGTAAAGTGTTGACAAAAACTCTAAAACATTTGAGATATCTGCCGTACAATATTCAACATTCTTTTGTACACAGAACTTTTCCCATTTCTTAATATAAGAAAGGTACTGCTTTTGAGTGCTCTTCCTCCAGGCTGCCGTAAGCATGTCCACAGTATGCCCAGACAGTCCTCGCCCGAGAAAAGGCCTTCTTAAAATCTGCAAATTAACAAATCCAAACGATCATATAATAGTAAGATTAAACGAGAACTTACCAAGTTTGAAGTTTGATCTTTATTTTATGAGGAGTAACGTTGAGGGATTACGTGAAGAAGCCCCGTCCAGCCGCATACGCGTCAATCCTTCAAAGCAGCGGAGTGACAATCACAGACGATAATTACTGAAGTATGATAGTAAGATGCATAAAGACTTAGAACTACCAGCTTGATCTTTTTATGAGGGTGGGAGCGGAGGGCACGTAATCCCTCAACGTTACTCCTCATAAAATAAAGATCAAACTTCAAACTTGGTAAGTTCTCGTTTAATCTTACTATTTTACTTCGGAGTCACGTGAGTGACTACGTGAAGATTTCAAAGCTCTGTGATTTCACACCGTGGATTCAAATCCAGGTGTTCACTGCATCGATTGACTCTATTTGAGTAAGCACAATCAACAATGCATAACCACAACATTTGAAAGTAATCAGTTAATGGTTTTATTTATTTTAATAAAAGTAACAAAATTAGGCCCAATTATTATAATGGGGGATTTAATGCTGTATCCAGCACGGCATCACCAAACCCTCTGAGATCTTTAATCTCCTTGTGGTAATACTTGTGAAACATCTGTTCACTTGCCCATCCTGCGGCCGCGAGAATAAGGTCTATTAGCACGTCTGAATCCCTGGCCGCTGATGTTGATGCCGCCCTGGTGGAATGAGATTTAAATTTATCAGTATCAATACCTGAATATCTCAACACCTGTTTCAACCATCGTGAAATTGTTTGTGTTGACACTTTCTTATGAGGCTTTTTATGACTAATAAAAAATGCCAATTCGGCGCCTCTTAAAACTTTTGTTGTTTCTATGTAACATTTCACATATGTTACTACACACAGTCGTGAATCTGTAGAATATGCTAAAAATTCCAACTTGCATCCTGTGAACCCAGGTCTACTTTGCTTCAGTAAATCATAGACATAGAATGTCATGGCATTTTGCCCTACTTTCATTCTATCTATTCTGAGTTTCTGTAATTTGAACTCTCTGCGCTGAAACTAATGCCATGAGCATAACCAATTTCATGGTAATTTTGGATAATGACAGAGTTTCAACTGGATTCCAATTCCTTAGGAACATCAATACATCTTTTACATTCCAAATTTCTGTATACCTGGGTCTGGGAGGATTAGAGTTGAAAATTCCTTTCATAAACCTACAGACCCAAGGATGTGCTCCAATTGGAGTTTGTTCTGATTCACTGCTTAAATATGCAGAGAGTGCACTTCGTGCAGTATTAATTGCACTATAACTTAATTTCAATTCATAGTGTAGAGTTGAAAGAAACTCTATTACATCTGAAATTTCTGCTGTGTTATATGCTATATTCTTTCCTGAACAAAAACACCTCCCATTTCTTTATATAGGAAATGTGCTGCTTCTGGGTACTATTCCTCCAGGCTGCTGTCATAACATCCACCGTACGGTCTGATAATCCTTTTCCAAGATATGGCCTTCTTAGAATCTGCAAATCAACAAACCAATACGATTACGTAAAGGATGTGATTCATTAGTCACAGGGTGTACAAGCAGTTTAATCTGCTTTGGAATAACCATAAGGGTTTTTTTCCCCCATTTTTAACACCAGTGGGTACCATACATGTGTAGGCCAATCTGGTACTACCAAAATCCCTGAGGCTGAATCTTGTTTAATTTTCTGTTTGCATTTTTGGATTAAACAAAATGGTGGAAAAGCATACAGAAACATACCACCCCAATGTAGCGAGAAAGCATCCACCACTACTGCTCCAGGATCAGGTTCCCAGGACACATACTTAGGCAACTGGTGGTTCAATCTTGATGCAAACAGATCAATTTCTGGCATTCCAAATTGTGTGATAATTTGTGTGAATATTTTCCGATTTAACATCCATTCTGTATTATCATTAAATTTACGTGATCTTTTGTCTGCAATTGTATTCATTTTTACCTGGTAAATATATTGCTGACAGCCACATTTTTCTGGCAATACCCCAGGTCCAAATTTCATTTGCCAATTTATCACATGATTCTGATTTTATACCACCCATGTGATTTATGTATGCTACAGCTGTAGTATTGTCAACCAGTACCTGAACATGCACATTTCCCATATCAGTGCAATAAGCTCTGCCGTAAATGCGCCTAATAGCTCTAGGTAATTGATTCCCAGATTTTCCAGCAAAGGTACTTCATTCACATTCCACCTACCTCCACAGCTGGAAATCATGTTAGTAGCGCCCCAACTCAGCGCACTTACATCAGTCTGTAGAGTGACTGAAGGTGTTTCTACCAGAACTTTTCTGGAAGCATTAGAAACATTGTTAATCCACCATTCTATTTCTGTAATGGATTGAATTGTTAATTTCATGGGCCTATCAAAATGCCCTCTATTCATTTTTAACGCTTGTACCTTAGCTCTCTGTAAACATTGATAATGCAATGGTCCAAACGTGACCGCTGGAAACCCTGCAATTAATTTGCCTAGCAAGCTTGCCACTTCTCTAATTGAAGGTGTGTCCTCGTTAATGAGTTTTATGCAACCTTCAATTAACTGCAGCTTTTTATCTTTTGGCAAAGTGATTACCATGTGTTCGGAGTTAATTGTGAACCCTAGGTAATCAATCTTTTTGCTTGGTAACAATTTAGATTTTTGTAGGTGAATAATGAAACCTAATTTCTCAAAATGTATTTGACTCTGGATACTGACAATTTTGCAGCAGCCAAAGTGTCCCCTACAATGAGGATATCATCTAAATAAGCCATTAATACATGGCCCTCAGCTCTTAACAGAGCTAAAATTGGTTTGAGCAATTTAGTGAATAATCTTGGTGCTGAAATCAGACCATTGGGCAATGCTTTAAATTGCCATAACTGACATCCATCTAAATTTCAAATATCTTTGATCATTACCATGCATTGCCACAGAATAATATGCATTTTACAGATCTATGCTTGCCTTGTAGCAATTCTTTGTGACTAGCTAAATGGCATTAGTAAATGTTTCCATTTTGAAATGTTTCTATTGTACATAAAGGTTAAGATTTGTCTACGTCCACCATCCCTTTTCTAGGAGAATATTCCTTGGAGAATATTTGACACAAACTGATGGTGTTGTTCTACTGACATTTATATCATCCTTTTCTGCATAACATTTTTCAATTCTCCTTTGATCAACCCATTCTCTTCCTTTGAGAAAAATCCGTGACCAGTTTGAATTATGCTGAATTGGAGGATCCAAACGTGGAGAGAACTCAATTTTGAATCCTACAATGCTACATAGAATAAATGAATCATTTGTTATTGATTGCCATTCTTTTAGGAAGAACCGTAACCTTCCCCCTATTTGTGAGTGTGAAACATTTGTTGTGTTTCTTACCAGACCAAGCCCCCTAACCTCGGGGTTTGCCACCGGCAGTTGTTGTCCCCTTCTAGTAATGATGATGGATTGGATTTATATAGCGCCTTTCTAATATTCAAGGCGCTTTACATCGCATTATTCATTCACTCCTCAGTCACACTCGGTGGTGGTAAGCTACTTCTGTAGCCACAGCTGCCCTGGGGCAGACTGACGGAAGCGTGGCTGCTAATTTGCGCCTACGGCCCCTCCGACCACCACCAATCACTCACACACATTCACACACATTCACACACACATTCACACGCAGGCAAAGGTGGGTGAAGTGTCTTGCCCAAGGACACAACGACAGTATGCACTCCAAGCGGGATTCGAACTGGCTACCTTCCGGGTGCCAGCCGAACACTTAGCCCATTGCGCCATCTGTCGTCCCTAAATGTAGGCACATTGTAACCTCCAGGTATCCTCGGTGCAGCACGTCAACGTGTATACGAGAATGATAGGATTGTTCCTTCTCCAGCACCACATTTCGCCTGTAGGGATACTGCCTTCTCACGCTCTGCTCAGCATAGTTGATCCTTTAGTTTCTTTGCTAGATTTTCTCCAAAACAGATTTAGGCATTTGTATATTGGATGGTTTGCAGAGCCTGCATACTTAGGATGAATATTTGGTCTTATTGCATTTTTATGAATACAATTTATTTCAAAGTGCGCACTACACATGAGTGCTAAGGCATTTTGTTGTGAATACGATATATAACCTTGATCCAAACCACTGACCCCAGAAATGTCAGCACTTGTGTAATTTCAATTCTTGTGAGCGTAAACCACTGCTCAAATTACCCATATCAAGTTATTCATTGCTGTAACTGCTACACTTTCCCGGGTCTCATATTTTTTGATAGTCTCATCCATGGTTAATTCCTGGGGCTGATGGGAGAGTAGATAATTTATAGTCATAGCTATTTCCTCTCTCAAAGGTTCCCCTGTTACTCTGGGAACAGCAAAGTTTTGTGCCAGCCTTGGAACATTTTTGGCTCTGATAATGGGCTCTGGTCCTCATTTAAATCATCATCTAAATCTAGATATTCATTTTTATGTTGGGTAATTTCTGGCTCCCCTGTTTCAGGTAAGTCTCTGCCAGATTCCCCCTGCGCGGGCTCTCTTGTAGGCCCACGGACAGGCAGCCCTGCTTCAGGTGCTGCTGGCGCTGGCTCAATTCTAGGCCAACGCTTCATTATTTTTACTCTTTATATTTGTCGGTGCTGGCACATTTATCATTGCACGTTTGTGCTGCCTTTTGTTCAGGCATTTCTAGTAGTGGCTCTCCAATAGGCCAACACATAACTTGCCTTTTTTCTGGCATTTTTGGGCACTGGCTCTCCTGTAGGCCAACCTCTTTAATGTTTCTGCACAGGCACTGATGGCTCTCCTGTAGGCCACCCTTGTGCCTGTTCCAAGGCACCTCCTGTGCTATACTTCATTGGCCAACACTGACTTAAATCCTCCTGTGGGGGTTCTTTACAAATCATCTGCCCCATAAGGAGTTATAAAGTTGTTGACCCTTGCAGTGTAATACTCTTTCCTGCCTGAGGAGGGCATACCTCCGGGTCTGACTCATCCGAGTCTACAGGTCGGGCCGATTTTTTTTTTTTTTCCCAGCCTTACTCCCCGCCGCCGGCGGTTTAACAGCATATTTGACCACGACGGGAGTTAATGGCTTCGCTGCCACTGACTCCCCTGACTGACGCCCGCTACCCTTAGGATCTGGGGTTTTACTACGGGGCGTCCCTGGCCGCCTCTCCTTCCTATTTCTCCATAATAAACTTGAGTGGAGCTCCACCAAACAAGTCTAAACGGGAAGGAAACGCTCCTGTAAGTGAAAAGTAACCCACTTACCTTCCGACTTTTGTTTTACTTTTGTTTTACTCACCGGCTGGAGGAGCTCCTGCTCGTCCACACACGGTCATGAACGCTATGCGTCTGATCGATAATGACGCGTATGCGGCTGGACGGGGTCTTCTTCACGTAGTCACTCATGTGACTCCGAAGTAAAATGGATGTTGTTCTCCTGTTACCGGATGCAGTAGTAAATCCCTTCTTTTTGGGACTTTCATCAAAGGCTGTGTCATCAATTCTAATATTAAAGGAAACCATGGCTGTGTAGGCCAATCTGGTACCACCAATACCCCTGAAGCGGTACCTTGCCTGATTTTAAGCAAACACCGACATGAGGCAGAAAGGTGGAAATGCATACAAAAACATACCACCCCAATGTAGCGAGAAAGCATCAATCGCTACTGCACCTGGATCTGGTTCCCATGACACATATCTCGATAGCTGATGATTTAATCTAGATGCGAACAAGTCGATATCTGGCATTCCAAATCTGATTACTATGTCATTGAATACCTCTCAATTCAACATCCATTCTATGTTATCATGGAGTTTTCTTGACCTGGTGTCTGCTATAATATTCAATCTACCTGGTAGATAAATAGCTGAAATCCAAATATTCCTGTCAATACACCGACCAGATTTGATTAGCCATCTTATCACAAGACGCCGACTTGATTCCACCCATATGATTAATATATGCAACTGCTGTTGTATTATCAATTTGAAACTGAATATGCAGGTTAGTCGTGTTAGAACAATAAGCTTGGAGTCCATAAAAACCTCCTAGAAGCTCCAAATAGTTGATTCCCCATGTCTGCAGAAACAATGCCTCTTCCACATTCCATCTGCCTCCGCAGCTGGACACCAAATCAGTTGCACCCCATCCTGGTGCACTGACATCCGTTTGTAATACCATGGAAGGCTGTTCAATCAAAATTTTACTGAAACTGCTTGAGACATGTAGAATCCACCACTGCAAATCAGAAACAGCATTTGTTGTTAATTGCATGGCCCTATCAAAATGGCCACCATGCATCCTCAGTGCCTGTTCTTTAGCTCTCTGTAGCTGTTGGTAATGTAATGGCCCATATTGTACTGCTGGAAAAGCTGCTACTAATTTCCCCAGCACTCTAGCCACATGTCTAATTGAAGGTTTTTGCTCATTTAACAGCTTAATGCAATCATCAATCAACTCCACCCTTTTTTCACTGGGCAAAGTAATTTCCATGTGAACTGAATCAATTGTGAAACCCAAATAATCAATTGATGTACGTGGTGTTAACCTTGATTTCTTTGGATGAATTAGAAAACCCAAACTTTCAAAAGTGGATTTAACAAATGAAACAGATAACTCTGCTAACTCTTTTGTTCGTCCTATAATCAGCACATCATCCAGGTACGCCATTACCACATTCCCCTGGCCTCTCAGCAGTCCCAGAATTGTTTTTTTAATAATGTAATGAATATTCTGGGAGCTGAAGTTAACCCATTAGGCAGAGTTTTAAACTGCCATAACTAGTTCATCCAGGTAAATTTTAGATATTTTCTATCTTCCAAATGAACAGACACTGAATAATATGCATCTTTTAGATCTATAGTTGCCATATAAAATGCTTTTGAAATAAGTTGCTTGGCAGTCACAAAAGTCTCCATTTTAAAGTGTCTAAATTGAACAAAAGGATTAAGACTTGTCAAGTCCAAAATAATCCTACATCCTCCATCCCTTTTAGGTCGGGGAAATATATTAGACACAAATTGGTGGGTTTGATAAAACGACTTTTCAATAACTCCTTTATTACATAAGTTTTCAAGTTCAGCTTGAACCTCCATCACTTCTTTTTGTGAAAACTGGAGTGTTCTGCTAGGAACATGCTGGATGGGCAAATCATAATTTGGATCAAATTCAATTCGAAACCCTTGTATAATACTCAGAATAACAAAATCTGAAGTAATTTGCTTCCAATTTTTATAGAAGAGATGTAATCTGCCTCCAACTTTTGGCTGTACTGCCGTTAATATGTTCCCATGAGAACCAGGTCCACTACCTCCTTAGTCACTTGAGTGACCTGTGGTCCCTGGCTTCTGGCGGGAAGACCCACGCTTGTTTGTGTTCCCGCTGCAGGTCGCCAACTACGTCCCTGCGATGATGATCAACTTGTTTCTGGTGTAGGTCCAGGATCAGTATGATGTCTGAAAGGATACCTCCTCTTCACAGACTTGCCAACCGCCGGTGTTTTGATCAACCCGGCTGTTTTTGCCTCATCATCCAACTCCTTCACGCGTCTCGCGAGGTCTTCTCCGAAGAGTAAGTTGGGTAGCTGCACATTACTGGGCTTGCAGAGTGCTGTGAATTTGGGATTGATGGTGGGCTGAATAGCACACTTCCTCAAACAATTGATCTTGAAGTGGGCGCTACATAGCAACCCCAGTGCCTCCTGATGCAACTCCGTCATCTGCTGGCCTCTATCCGTTATTCTGACAAATGCAGTTATTCCAGAACCCAGCAGCTTTAATATTCTCTGCAGCTTTATTTCTTGAGCTCTCATAGCCATGCTCATCTGACCCCATATCACTTGGTTTACTGCTGGTGCTTTCTCGGGGTCTTGTGCTTTTTGGCAGTTTCATCCATCGTAAGCTGCTCCAGCTGATGGGATACCAAATAATTGATTGTGGAGGCCAACTCCTCTCCCAGTGGCTCTCCTGACCCTGACGGGGCAGCGAATCGTACTGCCAGAGGTGGAATATCTGGCAGCTGCCGTTCTTCACTTGAATCGGCCTCACCGTCAGAGTCGGGGTCAGAACTCTGCTCTCCAACAGCCCTTTGCTAGGTGCTGCTGACCTGGCTTCTGGAGCCTGGCTTTGGCTACACTCTTCTCTGAGTGTGCTTTTCTCCAGTAACCTGTGTATCAGGCTTTCCATCTGAGAGATCTGCTCAAAAGCGGTATCCAGCCCTGGAGTTACATCCTCCTCATTGGACTCCTCCTCCGTGGGCCATACGGACTTGAATTTTGCCTTGCGCCCCACTGGCGCTGACTGAGTTCTTTTCAACCCCAAGTCCACAGTCGCTACGCTCCCAGCCGGCGACTGTACAGGGATCTGAGGCGGCTGTTCGCCGACCGCAATATCGCGACTTTCCAACGGCTTTGCCGCTCGCCTCTTCCCCTTGCCCGTTTTTTCCATGGCACCTGTGGAAAAAATCCCCACAGACCCACAGCAAACGGACACGGAAATATCGAAAAAAGTTTTTTACTTACCTTGTAGTTGACAACTACATTTCCACTAGAGAAGCGCTGTTCCTCACGTCCGTTTGCGCCAATGCGTCTGAAGTAAATGACGCGCAGGCGCCCTGTCGGGTCTTCTTCACGTAGTCACTCACGTGACTCCGAAGTAAAACAATAGGCAGTTTTTTTTATTTTTTTATTTTTTTTAATTTTATTTATTAGAAGTACATTACATTACAACCAATTACACTAGTACTCATCACATATATCTTATTACAATTAATGTACTCTGTTTATTTTCTACACTAATAAAGGGAAAGGATAAGATTGAGAAAAAGAAGAAAGTGAAGGAAAAAAGTGAAGGTGTAAAGAACGTGACAAAAAAACAAACAAACACAAAAAACAAAGACCCTATAAGAAAGAAATTAAACACAAAAGGAAAGAGTTAAGAAATAGACCCTAAAAAAGAAGAAAAAAGAGAAAGAGGGAAAAGAGAAAAACAGATATTTTTTTTGTAAGCATCACGCAAACGGGATATACCAACTCTCCAGCTTTCATCCCCCCTTACCTGACCTCAGTTGTTTTTTTTCTTGTACTTTTGCACCCTATACTTGTAATAATTCTATAAATGCAGACCACGTCAGGTGGAAGTGATCTGGTTTACCTGCCAGGAGGAGTCTTATCTCTTCTAGGTGTAATGTTTCGAACAACATAGGCAGTTAACATTGATTTTTTTGTTACTATTCTATTTCTAAGTGTGTATTCCGTTTGTGGATCTGTTAAGGTGCTGCAAGAAAAACATTCATTGTTCAATTGCTGGTACATAGGAGCAATTTTGGGCCACATATCTAAGGAAGAAATGTGCTGGCTCAGGAGGGGTCCAGAGTAGGTATACCAGAATGATCCCAGGAATGAGTGAGTTAACATATGATGAGTGTTTGTCGGCACTGGGCCGCTACTCGCTGGAGTTTAGAAGGATGAGGGCAGACCTCATTGAAACTTGCCTGGATAGAGTGGATGTGGAGAGGATGTTTTCCCTAGTAAAAGAATCTAGAACCAAAGGTCATCGCCTAAGAATTATAGGATGTTCCTTTAGGAAGGAGATGAAGAGGAATTTCTTTAGTCAGTACGTGGTGAATATGTGGAATTCATTGCCATACAAGGCTGTGGAGGACAAGTCAATGGATATTTTTAAGGCAAAGAGATAGATTCTTGATTAGCTACCTTCCAATCCACAGGAACTGATCCTGAATCTATAGAACATTGGAAAATGATCACCAATGCGTCCACGATTTCTAGAGCCACCTCCTTGAGTACCCTGGGATGCAGACCATCAGGCCCTGGGAATTTATCCGCCTTCAGTCCCATCAGTCTACCCAATACTATTTCTGGCCTAATGCAAATTTAATTCAGTTCCTCTGTCTCCCTAGATCCTCTGTCCTCTATTACATCTGGGAGATTGTTTGTGTCTTCCTTAGTGAAGACAGAACCAAAGTACCTGTTTAACTCTTCTGCCATTTCCTTGTTCCCCATAATAATTTAACCTGTTTCTGCCTTCAAAGGACCCACATTTGCCTTTTCTAATCTTTTTTCTCTTAACATACCAAAAGCATCTTTTACTATCCTTCTTTATATTCTGGGCCAGCTGACCCTCGTACTTCATCTTTTCACCCTGTATTGCCCTTTTTGTTACCATCTGTTGTACTTTGAAAGTTTCCCAATCCTCTGGCTTCCCGCTACTCTTTGATATGTTATACATCTTTTCTTTTAGTTTTATTCTATCCCTAACTTCCCTAGTCAGCCACAGTCAGAGAATCTTACTCCCCTTCGAATCTTTCTTCCTCTTTGGAATGAAATGATCCTGCATCTTCTGGATTATGCCCAGAAATTCCTGCCATTGTTGTTCCACCGTCATTCCTGCTAGGATCCTTTTCCAGTCGACCTTGGCCAGCTCCTCTCTCATGCCTTCATATTCCCCTTTGTTCAACTGCAACACTGGCACTTCTGATTTAACCCTCTCCCTCTCAAATTGCAGATTAAAACTTATCATATTATGGTCACTACCTCCGAGTGGTTCCTTTACCTTGAGTTCCCTTTATTAAATCTGGTTCATTAGACAACACTAAATCCAGAATTGCCTTCTCTCTGGTCGGGTTCAGTACAAGCTGCTCTAAGAATCCATCTCAGAGGCACTCTACAAACTCCCTTTCTTGGGATCCAGAATCAATCTGATTTTCCCAGTCTACCTGCATGTTGAAATCTACCATAACCACAGTGGCATTACCTTTGTTACATGCCACTTTTAACTCCTGCTGCAACTTGCACCCTATATCCAGGCTACTAATTGTGGGCCTGTAGATAACTCCCATTAATGTCTTCTTACCTTTACAATTCCTCAATTCTATCCACAGCAATTCTACATCGTCAGTCCCGACGTCACCCCTCGCAAGGGACTGAATTTCCTCCCTCACTCTGCCCACCTGCTTGTCCTTTCTATAGGACGTATAACCCCGAATATTCAGTTCCCAGTCCCGATCCTCCTGCAGTGATGTCTCTGTAATCCCCACAATGTCATATCTACCAATCTCTAACTGAGCCTCAAGCTCATCCACTTTACTACTTACTGTATACTTTGTGCATTCATATATACTTTTAATCCATTACGCACCTCACCTTTCACATCGATTCCTATTTCACTTGGCCATACTGTCCTATCCCTTCATGAGCTTTCTGTCCCGTTAATTCTGGTGTTGTTCTTAACTTTTCCTATACTCTCTTTCTCTTTAACTCCATCCTTGCAATTCCAATTGGTCTCCCCCCCCCCCCCCCCCCACTATTTAACCATATAACCATATAACCATATAACAATTACAGCACGGAAACAGGCCATCTCGACCCTTCTATTCCGTGCCGAACACGTATTCTCCCCTAGTCCTATATACCTGCGCTCAGACCATAACCCTCCATTCCTTTCCCGTCCATATAACTATCCAATTTATTTTTAAATGATAAAAACGAACCTGCCACCACCACCTTCACTGGAAGCTCATTCCACACAGCCACCACTCTCTGAGTAAAGAAGTTCCCCCTCATGTTACCCCTAAACTTCTGTCCCTTAATTCTAAAGTCATGTCCCCTTGTTTGAATCTTCCCTACTCTCAGTGGGAAAAGCTTATCCACGTCAACTCTGTCTATCCCTCTCATCATTTTAAAGACCTCTATCAAGTCCCCCCTTAACCTTCTGCGCTCCGAAGAATAAAGCCCTAACTTGTTCAACCTTTCTCTGTAACTTAGTTGCTGAAACCCAGGCAACATTCTAGTAAATCTCCTCTGTACTCTCTCTATTTTGTTGACATCCTTCCTATAATTAGGCGACCAAAATTGTACTCCATACTCCAGAATTGGCCTCACCAATGCCTTGTACAATTTTAACATTACATCCCAACTTCTATATTCAATGCTCTGATTTATAAAGGCCAGCAGACCAAAAGCTTTCTTTACCACCCTATCTACATGAGATTCCACCTTCAGGGAACTATGCACAGTTATTCCTAGATCCCTCTGTTCAACTGCATTCCTCAATTCGCTACCATTTACCGTGTACGTCCTATTTTGATTTGTCCTGTCGAGATGTAGCACCTCACATTTATCAGCATTAAACTCCATCTGCCATCTTTCAGCCCACTCTTCCAACCGGCATAAATCTCTCTGTAGACTTTGAAAATCTACTTCATTATCCACAGCCCCACCTATCTTAGTATCATCTGCATACTTACTAATCCAATTTACCACACCATCATCCAGATCATTGATGTACATGACAAACAACAGTGGACCCAACACAGATCCCTGTGGCACCCCACTAGTCACTGGCCTCCAACCTGACAAACAACCATCCACCATTACTCTGGCATCTCCCATTCAGCCACTGTTGAATCCATCTTGCTACTCCACCATTAATACCCAACCATTGAACCTTCTTAACCAACCTTCCGTGAGGAACCTTGTCAAAGGCCTTTCTGAAGTCCATATATACAACATCCACGGCTTTACCCTCATCAATTTCCCGAGTAACCTCTTCAAAAAATTCAAGAAGATTAGTCAAACATGACCTTCCAGGCACAAATCCATGTTGACTGTTCCTAATCAGCCCCTGTTTATCCAGATGCTTATATATATTATCTCTAAGTATCCTTTCCATTAATTTGCCCACCACTGACGTCAAACTAACAGGTCTATAATTGCTAGGTTTACTCTTAGACCCCTTTTTAAACAATGGAACAACATGCGCAGTACGCCAATCCTCCGGCACTATTGCCGATTCCAATGACATTTGAAATATTTCTGTCATAGCCCCTGCTATTTCTACACTAACTTCCCTCAATGTCCTAGGGAATATCCTGTCCGGACCTGGAGACTTATCCACTTTTATATTTCTCAAAAGTGTCAGTACTTCCTCTTCTTTGAATCTCATAGTTTCCATAGCTACTCTACTTGTTTCCCTTACCTCACATAATTCAATATCCTTCTCCTTGGTGAATACCGAAGAAAAGAAATTGTTCAATATCTCCCCCATATCTTTTGGCTCTGCAGATAGCTGTCCACTCTGACTCTCTAATGGACCAATGTTATCCCTCGTTATCCTTTTGCTATTAATATAGCTGTAGAAACCCTTTGGATTTACTTTCACCTTACTTGCCAAAGCAACCTCATATCTTCTTTTAGCTTTTCTAATTTCTTTCTTAAGACACTTTTTACATTTTTTATACTCCTCAAGCACCTCATTTACTCCATGCTGCCTATAATTATTGTAGATCTCTCTCTTTTTCCGAACTAAGTGTCCAATTTCCCTTGAAAACCATGGCTCTTTCCAATTTTTACTATTTCCTTTCAACCGAACAGGGACAAAAAGATTCTGTACTCTTAAAATTTCACCTTTAAATGTCCTCCATTTCTCTTCCACATCTTTCCCATAAAACAAACTGTCCCAATTTACTCCTTTTAAATCCTTTCGCATCTCCTCAAAGTTAGCCTTTCTCCAATCAAAAATCTCAACCCTAGGTCCAGTTCTGACCCTCTCCATAATTATATTGAAACTAATGGTATTGTGATCACTGGTCCCGAACTGTTCCCCAACGCATACCTCTGCCACCTGACCCGTCGCATTTCCTAACAGGAGGTCCAGCACCACCCCTTCTCTAGTAGGTACTATGTATTGCTGCAAAAAACTATCCTGCACACATTTTACAAACTCCAACCCATCCAGCCCATTTACAGAATGTGTTTCCCAGTCTATGTGTGGAAAATTGAAATCTCCCACAATCACTACCTTGTGCTTACTACTAATATCTGCAATCTCCTTACATATTTGCTCCTCCAATTCTCGCTCCCCATTTGGTGGTCTATAATACACCCCTATGAGTGTTGCTACCCCTTTCCCATTTCTCAGTTCCACCCAAATAGCCTCCCTAGAAGAGCCCTCTAATCTATCCTGCCAAAGCACTGCTGTAATATCTTCCCTGATAAGCAATGCAACACCTCCACCTCTTGCCCCTCCAATTCTATCACACCTGAAGCAACAAAATCCTGGAATATTTAGTTTCCAATCACAGCCCTCCTGCAACCATGTTTCACTGATCGCCACAACATCATACTTCCAGGTGTCAATCCAGGCTTTAAGTTCATCCACCTTTCTTACAATGCTCCTAGCATTAAAATATACACATTTAAGAAACCCACCCTCTCTTATTCTCTGTTTATTGTCTTTTTCTTCTCTCTCCCCTACATTTTGGGTCAGAGTGCTTCCATTCTCTGCCTCCTGCCTCACACACTGACTGTTAGCTTTCCCAATTTGAGTCCCTCCCCCCAACCATACTAGTTTAAACTCTCCCCAGTAGCCTTTGCAAATCTACCCGCCAGGATATTGGTCCCCCTCGAGTTCAAGTGCAACCCATCCTTTCTGTACAGGTCGCACCTTCCCCAAAAGAGGTCCCAATGATCCAGAAACTTGAATCCATACCCACTGCACCTGTCCCTCATCCACTCATTTATCCTCCACCTCGCTCCATTCCTACTCTCACTGTCGCGTGGCACAGGCAGTAATCCTGAGATTGTTACTTTTGCAGTCCTTCTCCTTAACTCTCTACCTAACTCCCTAAATTCTTCTTTCAGGACCTCTTCTCTTTTTTTACCTATGTCGTTGGTACCTATATGTACCACAACCTCAGGCTCCTCTCCCTCCCATTTCAGGATTTCTTCGACACGTTCAGACACATCCCTGACCCTGGCACCAGGGAGGCAAACTACCATCCGGGTCTCCTGTCTGCATCCACAGAAACGCCTATCCGACCCCCTGACTATAGAGTCCCCTATTACAATTGCCCTCCTCTTCTTTTCCTTACCCTTCTGAGCAACAGGACCGGTCTTTGTGCCAGAGGCCCGGCCGCTGTCGCTGCCCCAGGTAGGCCATCTCCACCACCATTACTCAAACATGAGTACTTATTTTCAAGGTGTACAGCCACTGGGGTACTCACCAGTCCCTGCCTCTGCCCATTGCCCTTCCTAACTGTGACCCAGTTTTCTGTCTCCCGTGGTCTTGGAGTGACCACCTCCCTGTAACTCCTTTCTATGACCTCCTCGCTCTCCCTGAGCAGACAGAGGTCATCGAGTTGCTGCTCCAGGTTCCTAACACGGTCCCTTAGGAGCCCCATCTCGACGCACCTGGCGCAGATGTGGACGTCTGGAGGGCTATCAGACTCCATGACTTCCCACATCTGACATCCAGAACAGTAAACTGCCCTGGCCCTCATAATCCCCTTACCTGGGATACAAGCCAATCAGCTGCTTCCTCTAGTCCGTTCGACCAATCAGAGGCTTCCCCCACACTCCTTCTCTGGAACGTTGCCTGAACGTTGCAGTTGCAGATGGAACGTTGCAGATTTGGGTTCCAACGGCTCCAGGTAACTCCTCCTCGCTCCAACGGCTCCCCGGGCCTCTGTAGAAGCAAGCCCCGCGCTGTTTTTCTACTCACAGCTCCAGGTAACTCCTCCTCGCTCCAACGACTCCCCGGGCCTCTGTAGAAGCAAGCCCCGCGCTGTTTTTCTACTCACAGCTCCAGGTAACTCCTCCTCGCTCCAACGGCTCCCCGCTGTTTAGTTTTGGATCGAGACGTTTCGGATCTGAAGAAGGGTCTCGACCCGAAACGCCACCTATTCTTTCTCTCCAGAGATGCTGCCTGAACCGCTGAGTTACTCCAGCATTTTGTGTCTACCACTCACGTGATATTGGGGAAGCGTCTTTATCTTTGTAACAGCTTTTCATTTTGCAACTAATGTCACTGGAAAATAAGAACATAAGAAATTTGTTCGGCCCGAAGTGCCTGCTGGGCCCTTCAATACCATCATTGGTGATTTCTTCATCACATTGCCACTTTCCTGCACTATACCCAAGTTTACATCTTGAAAATGACCTGATTTGATGTTGTTTGTTGTTTGCACCTAAAAGAACCATGCACCTTGTGTATTTTTTAACTAAAAGTATTATTTCTTGCACTGGTGATTTATCTCTCTTAAAATCTTTTTTCAGTTCTTCTTTTGCGATTTACATCTCCACATTGATGAGGCTCAGCCCCCATGATCAATAGACTATCTGTTCCTATGTTTCACGCCTAGATCATGACCGAAGGTGAACAATTGCTTTGCAGAAATTCTCGTGGTACGGCAACAAATAGGAATAAACTTCTCAGCTGCCAACTCTCCAAGTTTGCGGATGACACAAAGCTGGGTGGCAGTGTGAGCTGCGAGAAGGATGCTTTGAGGCTGCAGGGTGACTTGGATAGATTGAGTGAGTGGGCAGATGCATGGCAGATGCAGTAAAATATCGATAAATGTGAGATGGCAAGAACAAGAAGACAGATTATTATTTGAATGTTGTCAGATTAGGAAAAGGGGAGGTGCAACGAGAACTAGGTTTCCTTGTACATCAGTCACTGAAAGTAAGCATGCAGGTACAGCAGGCAGTGAACAAATCAAATGGCATGTTGGCTTTCATAGCGAGAGGATTTGAGTGTAGGAATAAGGAGGTCCCACTGCAGTTGTACAGGACCCTGGTGAGACCGCAGCTGGAGTATTGTGTGCAGTTTTTGTCTCCTAATTTGAGGAAGGACATTATAGCTATTGAGGGAGTGCAGCATAGTTTCACCAGATTAATTCCCGGGATGGTGGGGCTGACATATAATGAAAGAATGGGTTGACTGGGCTTGTATTCACTGGAATTTAGAAGGATGAGAGGGAATCTTATAGGAACATATAAAATTCTTAAGGGATTGGACAGGCTAGATGCAGGAAAAATGTTCCTGATGTTGGGGGAGTCCAGAACCAAGGGTCACAGTTTAAGAATAAGGGTTAGCTCATTTACGTAGCATGCAGATGAGGAAAAATAATTTTCACCCAGAGAGTTGTGAATCTGTGGAATTCGCTGCCACAGAGGGCAGTGGAGATACTGATGAAAAATGTCCACGAGTAGAAAAGGTCGTGAATTTGGTCGTGAAAGTGGGACAGGCCCTTTAAGACTAGAAAAACGCCCCGACCTACTTGATGCCACGAGTACCTACGACTAGCTTCACGACCTACCTACAACCTACCTACGACCTACCTACGACCTCCTATAACCTCGTGACGACCATGCTGCGAGTATGAGTCAAGGGCAAACTCGGCAGAGGTCGTGAAAGTGGGAGAGGCCCTTTAGATTTAGTTCTTTGGGCTAATGGAATCAAGGAATATGGGGAAAAAGTAGGAACGGGGTACTGATTTTGGATGATCAGCCAATGTCATATTGAATGGCGGTGCTGGCTCGAAGGGCCGCATGGCTTACTCCGGTATCTATTTTCTATGTTTTTTAACTTGAAATGTCACATCTAAAAATGATGAATGGAAAGTGATTTCCTCTGTGTCTGATGTTACTCTGAACTCTAACTATTTCCTAAATGGTTATGATCTATAGCTCTCAGAAAAAAGTTCCACCTTCTTTCATAAGTATTGAAACATCGGAACAAGAGCAGACCATTCAGCCCATCAGACCCAACAATGGTTGGTACTCTATCTCAATACAGTAAACCCTTGTTGTTATAAGGGTCTCTTTATAAGAGACTAGATTAAGTGGGACCCGTTGGGTCCCATGTTCACACGGGAGGGCTGGTCCCCCAACGAATATTATACCTCTCCACCAATTCCAATATTGGTGGCCAGTGGGGGGGGAGGCTTTCTGGAGCGCTAGTATGGGTGTTGTGGGCTGAAGGGACTGGTTTCCAGAGGGCTAGTATGGACATTGTGGGCCGAATGGAATCTTAGGCTGGAAACTCAGTCACTCAGGCCTGGTGGGCTCGCAGCTCAGTCACTCAGGCCTGGTAGGCTGGCAGCTCAGTCACTCAGAGCTGGTGGGCTGGCAGATCAGTCACTCAGGGCTGGTGGGCTGACAGTTCACTCATGGCTATTCCTTGAAATTCCATTTCAAGTTGAGTGCAGGCCACCACATTCAATTTCATAGCATTTCGGGCAGAGCGCAGGCCACCGCATTCAATTTCATTGCATTTCGGGCAGAGCGCAGGCCACCGCATTCAATTTCATAGCATTTCGGGCAGTGCAGGCCACCGCTTTTAATTTCATAGCATTTCAGGCAGAGTGCAGGCCACCGCATTCAATTTCATAGCATTTCAGGCAGAGTGCAGGCCACCGCATTCAATTTCATAGCATTTCGGCCAGTGCAGGCCACCGCTTTTAATTTCATAGCATTTCAGGCAGAGTGCAGTCCACAGCATTCAATTTCATAGCATTTCAGGCAGAGTGCAGGCCACCGCATTCAATTTCATAGCATTTCAGGCAGAGTGCAGGCCACAGCATTCAATTTCATAGCATTTCAGGCAGACTGCAGGCCACTGCATTCAATTTTACTTCGGAGTCACGACAGTGATTCTGTGAAGAAGACCCATTAGGGCGCATGCGCGTCATTACATCTGACGCATTGGCGCACGGACCAGCGGGAGGACAGAGCTCCTCCTGTGGTAAGTACTTCTAAAGTAATTTTAAACTCCAGCTAAGTGGGAAAACTTAGCTGGAGTAAGACGTTGTTTTGCTGTGGTGCTTTGTTTTTTACAGGGCACCATGGTGAAGATGCCCAGGGGGAGGCGAGCTGCTGGTAAGCATAGGAGAGCCACGGGAATGCGGTCTGTGAGCGGCTGCCTCGTACCCCTGCACAGTCGCTGACCGGGAGCGGGGCAACTGCAGACTTAGTGCTACAAAGCACCAAAGCCAATGCCAGTCGGGCGTAAGGCCACGGGGAAGTCTGGGAGGGCCTCGGACTCAACTGAGTCGGGCCGCGACGAGTCCCGTACGGCGCTGGAGACCGTTTTTTAAACGGTTCTCCCGAATGGAGCACCTCATCCAGCGGTTGCTCCAGCAATGCACACTCCGGGGGGAGGAGTCGTGTGGGCGGCAGGCTGCAGAAGAGGCCGCGCCGGCAGCACCTGGTAGAGGGCTGCTTGATAGCACCCTCATGGATGAGGTGAGTGCAGAGGGTCAGCTAAGTTCTGACCCCGACTCTGACGGTGACTTGGAACTAAGCGAAGACGGCTGTTGTCAGAGGTCCCATCTCTGGCAGCACGATTCGTTGTCCCGTCAGAGTCTGGAGTGCCACTGGGAGATGAGCTGGCCTCCACGATATAGAGGCTGCTCGATAGCACCCTCATTGAAAAGGCGACTGCAGAGGGTCAGCTGAGTTCTGACCCCGACTCTGACGGTGAGTTCGAGCCTAGCGAAGACAACCGTTGTCAGAGGTCTTATCTCTGGCAGAACGATTCGCTGTCCCGTCAGAGTCTGGTACCGCCAAGAAACAGGAGACCCGGGGAACTGCGTGTTGCTGAAGGTGCTAGCAGTGAACCGGGTGATATGGAGCCAGATGTGTGTGGGCAGGAGTGCCCAGGAGATGAAGCTGCAAGGAATCCTGAAACTACTTGGCTCAGGAATCACGGCGTTTGCTAGAACGGAGGATGGAGGGCATCTGTCGGAGACGCAGCAAGAGATACTAGGGTTGCTTTGTAGCGCCCATTTTGAGATAAATTGTCTCAGGGAAAGTGCCATTCGGCCCACCATTAATCCCAAGGTTGCAGCACACTGCCTGCCCAGCAACATACAGCCGGCCAACCTACTCTTCGTAGAGGACCTCGCCAAGCGTGTCAAGGAGATGGATGACGAGGCAAAGACGGTGGGCTTTATCAAGCCACCGGCGGTCGGCAAGTTTCCAACAAAGAAAGTACCCCTACAAACAAGGGACAGATTGGTCTGATCCAGGAACAAGTCGGCCGGCAATGCAGATGCGCAGGTGGCGTTCTGCAGCGGGAACACGGTCAAACGCCGGCTTTCCCGCCAGAAGCCGGGGACAACGTGATCCACCAGGTACCAAGGAGGTAGGTGGGCCTGGTTCTCAGGTGCACATATCAAATGTGACACAACTTAAATCTGGGGGTACATTGCATCTGTTCTGGGATGAATGGAAGCAAATTACCTCAGCTCTGTTTATACTGTGTTATTCAAGGGTTTCGAATGGAGTTCAATCCAAATTGTGATTTGCACATTCAGCATGTTCCTGGGAGAACTGTTCAGTTTCATTAACAGAACAGATGGAGGTTCAGACTGCGCTTGGAAGCTTATGTGATAAAGGTGTAATTGGAAAGTCGGTTCACCAACCCATCAATTTGTATCTATTATTTTCCCATGCCAAAAAAGGATGGGGGATGCAGTATAGACATTGTAAGATGGAATTGTCACTGCCAAGCAACTGGGTCAAGAGGATGCTATAAGTTGACTATAGAGCTTAAAGATGCGGATTGCTCAATGTCTGTTCATTTGCAGGATAGAGGATATTTGAAATTCACCTGGATGGATCAACTATGGCACAAAATTGTTAAAACCTATAATAGGCATGCTGAGAGGCCAGGGTCAGGTGCTCATGGCTTATCTCGATGATATCTTGATTACAAGGCTATCCAAGAGAACAGCTGAAGTAACCGGTGGTAGTTGTTAAATCCAATTTTCAAAGATTGGGCATTATTCATCCAGAGAAATCCAAATTAACACCTGACTATTTGGTTCACAATTGATTCAATTAAGTGACTCTGCCCAGGGAAAAAGGGTAGAGCTAATTAACAGCTGTATCAAGCTAATGGAGGCACTAAGGATACATTCGGGTCATTATAATAGACCCATGCAGTTATCAGCAGAGGCTGTTTCTGATTTGCAATGGTGGATACACCATGTGTCCAGGAATTCTAGCAAGGTAGTGCTTGACCAGCTTTCCATGATTTTTCAGATGAATGTCAGTGCACTCGGGTGGGGTGTCACAGATACGAGTTTCAGCTGTGGAGGCAGATGGACTGAGCAAGAGGCATCGCTTCTGCAGACATGGGGAATTAACTATTGAGAGCCTTTTATGGATAAGGCTTATTGCTCTAACAAAGGTAACCTGCATGTTCAGTTTCAGATTGACAATACTACGGCAGTGGCATATATATTAATCACATCGGTGGAATCAAGTCGGTATCTTGTGACAGATTGGGTAATCAAATTTGGGCCTGGTGCATTGAAAAAGATATTTGGTTTTCAGCTATTTATCTCCCAGGTAGATTCAACATAGTAGCAGACGCCAGGTCACGAAAGTTCCATGACAACACAGATTGGATGTTGAACCAGGAGGTGTTCAATAATATAGTACTTATATATGAATGCCAGATATCGATTTGTTTTGCAGCGAGGTTTAACCACCAGCTGCCTAAATATGTTTCAGGGGAACCAGACCAGGGGGCAGTTGCAATTGATGCTTTCTCACTACATTGGGATGGTATGTTTTTATATATTTTCCCACCATTCTGCCTCATAGGTCGGAGTCTGCAAAAAATCAAGCAGGATGCCGCTTCGGGGGAGTTTGTAATACATAATTGCCCAACTCAAGCATGGTTCCCTTTGATGTTACAGTTAGCGATCCAGCCTCCTTTGGTTGTTCCCAAGCATAGAAATTTACTGGAGCATCCGCTAACACGGGAAAGTCATCCGTTATGTGATCGTATTGACTTGTTAATTTGCAGGTTTTAAGAAGGCCATACCTGGGGCGAGGACTGTCTGGGTGAACGATGGACATGCTCACTGTAGCCTGGAGAAAGAGTCCTCAAAAGGGGTATATTACTTATGTAAAAAAAAAATTTAAAAATGGGAGCAATATTGTGTACAAAATAATATTGACTATAGTATTGCAGGTATTGTGGATATTTTAGAGTTCCTGTCGACACTCTATGATGATGAGGGGATCAGTTATAGCACCATTAATACAGCTTTAAGTGCTTTGTCCTCGTATGGTTTTGTTGGGGTCAGGAAAAGATCCTATTGGGTTTTCATCATATCATAGCTCGATTGATGAAAGGAATTTCAACTCTAAACCTCCTAAACCCAGGTATATGGCGATCTGGGATGTAAGTGTGCTCCTCAAGATGCTTCGACAGTGGGTTCCTGTCACGTCTCTGAATTGACAAAACTCACCATGAAGGTGGTAATGCTCATGGCATTGGTTCAGCACAGCGAGTGCAGATTTTGCAAAAGCTTCAGCTAGACAGGATGGAAGTGGCTGAAGAGAATGTTATGTTATATATTTACGACCTGCTCAAACAGAGCAGGCCAGGTGTCACAGGTTTTAAAATTGTGTTTTCAGCATAACCTACTGATCCATGTTTATGTGTAAGGACACATTTATTATATATTGAAGCTACAAGGACCTTAAGAAATGTGGAAACAGGATTGTTTATGTTACAAGAAACCACACAAGAGAGTGTCAGAGCAGACTATCTCAAGGTGGTTAAAGTAAATGTTGATTCAGGCAGGTATTAACCCTGACGTGTATACATCGTATTCCACTAGTGCAGCAGTAAGGTCGGCAGCCAGGGCGATGGATGTTCCCATCGATCATATTCTTACAGGCGCCGGCTGGTCAAATGAATTGGTTTTTCAACAATTTTTACCATCGGCCGATTGCCGATGGGGGCTGTTTGCAAATTCAGTATTAAGTTCTGTTTAGTTTCCCCTGGGATAGAGGGATTACTGTTTGTTTTGATTATTCAAATCAATTGTTACTGCATGATATTCAAATTTCATGTTTAACGCATTATTGATTGTTTCTCATCCGAAGTCAATCAATGCAGTGAGAAGCCGGGATTTGAATCTGCGGCATAAAATCACAGAGCTTTGAACTCTTCACGGAATCATTATCGTGACACCGAAGTAAAATAGTAAGATTAAACGAGCTTACTAGTTTGAAGTTTAATCTTTATTTTATGAGGAGTTACGTTGGTGATTATGTGCCCACCACGCCCAACTCGCTCTCTCATAAAAGGTCATATGGTAGTTCTCATGTTGCTCATCTTACTATGTTACTTCAAATATTCTGTTATCTGTGATTTCATACCGTTGCTTTGAAGATTGATGCGCATGCGCCCTGACTGGTCTTCTTCACGTAATCACCAACGCAACTCCTCATAAAATAAAGATCAAACTTCAAACTGGTAAGTTCTCGTTTAATCTTACTATTTCATAGCATTTCGGGCAGAGTGCAGGCCACCGCGTTTAATTTCATAGCATTTCAGGCAGAGTGCAGGCCACCGCATTCAATTTCATAGCATTTCAGGCAGAGTGCAGGCCTCCGCATTCAATTTCATAGCATTTCAGGCAGAGTGCAGGCCACCACATTCAATTTCATAGCATTTCAGGCAGAGTGCAGGCCACAGCATTCAATTTCATAGCATTTCAGGCAGACTGCAGGCCACCACATTCAATTTCATAGCATTTCAGGCAGAGTGCAGGCCACCACATTCAATTTCATAGCATTTGAGGCAGAGTGCAGGCCACCACATTCAATTTCATAGCATTTCAGGCAGAGTGCTGACCACCAAATTGCCAAACAACTCATTGCATTGTCATTAAGGGCTAACAAATCATTTATTGCAAGTTCATTGCAGACTCACAGTTCAGTTGATTCACAGCTTAGAATGACAGTTGTGGCCTCTCCCTCACGATCTTCCAGAGTGACTGACTCACATCCAGGCATCTGGGGTTTTATAGTCCTGCACCACCCCCCCCCCCCCACCCCAGAAGGGGTATTACCTTCATCGTGGGGATTGACAGGCGAGAGGACCAATCAGCTGATCTCGTGATTTTTTAAACACTCATAACTTTTTTATTTTTCATCGATCGGAACGTTCCTCGGGACTGCCTCAGCAGAGGAGGACTGTGAGTAAAATGGCCAAAAATCATAGCGATATAGCGTAGCGTTTTTTCTAAAATCAATATACAGCGCAGACAGCAAGTGGTCAAGATGAGACTTTTAGTTATATAGTTATACAGATTTTGGTTCTGGTAGATGAACCTGCCAACCTTGGATTTCTGTTTTGTCTTACCTGTGTTTTAAGTTTGTGTTCTTTTATTACTTTGGAATTGATATGGGAGAGGGAGATTCCAGATTAAAGATTAATGTGAAACTGGTTTCTAGTCAAGGGTCAAGAATCATATGTGCCGACTAACGAAAGATTGAAATTCGTACCTGCAGCAGCCTGACAGGCATGAAAGTACAACATATAAAATAAACCAAAAATAATTTAATAAATGAATAACGCCAATACTGGTGCCAAAGTCCTCTGTGCAACCAAAGACAGTCCATTGTTTTTTTAATTTAATTCGTATTTTACAGTGTTCAAGAGTCTGATGGTTGTTTGTGAACCTGGTGGTCACGGTGTTCAGACTCCTCTGCTTTCTTCCCGAAGGTTGGGCTGAAATTAAAGTGTGGCCAGGGTGGTGTGGGTCTTTGATGATACTGGCTGCCTCAAATAGATCCCTTCAATGATTTCAAAGAGATGTTTGAATTTTGGAAGATCAGTGAATAGTGTACTTTAGAAACATAGAAAAATAGGTGCAGGAGTAGGCCATTCGGCCCTTCGAGCCGGCACCATCATTCAATATGATCATGGCTGAACATCCAAAATCAGTTCCCTGTTCCTGCTTTTTCCCCATATCCATTGATTCCTTTAGCCCTAAAAGCTAAATCTAACCCTCTCTTGAATTAAGAATGTGAAGTTGGAATCGCGATCGGCATAAGAAATCGCGGCGATCCATGGCCATGTTACAATGGAAGACATATTGTAATTTGGTATTTCAAAAATGATCAAAGGCTTATTTGTTTGGTGTATCAATTCTTTGGATAATTTGTGTACTTAAAGAATCGATCTTCACAAATTTAGGGTGGCAGAGTGGCGCAGCGGTAGAGTTGCTGCCTTACAGCGCCAACGACCCGGATTCCATTCTGACCTCGGGTGCCGTCTGTGTGGATTTTGCATGTACTACCTGTGACCGTGTGGGTTTCAAAGATTTTAGAAAGTCTTTTATTGTCACGTCTACCAATTAAGGTTACCTTAATTACCATACAGCTCTTGGGGTGCTCCGGTTTCTTCCCACATTCCAACGAATGGCAGGTTTGCAGGTTAATTGGCTAAATTGTCCTTAGTGTGTAGGACAGAACTAGTGTACGGGTAATTGCTGGTCAGCTTGAACTCGGTGGGTAGAAAGGGCCTGTTTTTGCACTGTATCCCGAAATGAATCTAAACATTAATTTTAGGTTAATTAATTCAGACTGAAGAGGGTCTCGACCCGAAACATCACCCATTCCTTCTCTCCAGAGATGCTACCTGTCCCGCTGAGTTACTCCAGCATTTTGTGTCTATCTCCAGTTCCTCCCTCCACATTAATTTTAGGTATCTGGGTTTTCTGTCCTAAGAAATGTTTAGACAATGCATGTGAATTACCAGCAAAGGTGAATCCAAGGCATTGCAATGGGCACGCGCATGGGCCCCAGCTATGCCTGCCTCTTTTAGGGTACGTCGAACAATCCTTATTCGAGGTGTACTGTGGCCCTATCCACGAATTCTACCTCTGCTACATCGACGACTGCATTGGTGCTATCTCCTGCACCCATGCAGAACTCACTGACCATCCATTTCACCACTAACTTCCATTCGGCACTCAAATTCACCTGGACCATTTCCGACATCTCCCTACCGTTTCTAGATCTCACTATCTCCATCGCAAATAACAGACTACTGACCGACATCTAATATAAACCCACTGACTCCCATGGCTAACTGGACTACACTTCTTCCCACCCTGCTTCCGGTACGGACTCTATCCCCTACTACCAAATCTTCCGTCTACGCCGCATCAGCACCCAGGATGAGGTGTTCCAAGCCAGGGCATCGGAGATGTCCTCTTTCTTTAGGGAACGGGGGTTCCCCTCTTCGACTATAGATGAGGCTCTCACCAGGGTCTCTTCTGTACCGCCTAACTCTGCTCTCACTCCCCATCCCCCCCACTCGTAACAAGGGCAGAGTCCCCCTTGTCCTCACCTTCCACCCTACCAGCCGTCACATACAACAGATAATCCTCCGCCATTTTCGCTACCTCCAACGGAACCCACCTCTGGCCAAATCTTCCCATCCGCTCCCCTTTCGGCTTTCCGCAGAGACCGCACCCTCCGTAGCTCCCTGGTCAATTCGTCCCTTCCCACCCAAACAATCCCCTCCCCTGGTACTTTCCCTTGCAACTGCAGGAAATGCTACACTTGTCACTTTACCTCCCCCCTTGACTCCATCCAAGGACCTAAAGAGTCTTTCCAGGTGCAGCAGAAGTTCACCTGCACCTCCTCCAACCTCATCTATTGCATCAGCTGCTCTAGGTGTCAGCTGCTCTACATCGGTGAGACCAAGCGTAGACCAAGCTACTGAAATTATATCTTCATTCTCGTGAAATATGTTCAGTTTAGAGCTTACAGATACAGCAAGGAAAGAAGCCCTTCAGCCCATCGAGGCCACTCCAATCAATGATCACCCCGTACACTAGTTCAGTCCTACACATGAGGGACAATTTACAGACATCTATTAATCTACACACCTTTGTCTTTGGAATGTGAGAGGAAATCGGAACGCTGAGAAAACTTATGCAATCATAAGGAGAACGTACAAACTCCATACTGACATCAGACAGGATTGAACCTGGGTCTCTGGCGTTGTAAGGCAGTAACTCTACCGATGTGACACTGCCCTCTGTGACACTGTGTCGCACATAAGCTCGATGTACATTGAGTTTAGAAAAGGTGTACCGAGAGGGTCACCAAGACCATGCTGCATATTTAAATATCTATATTACTAGAAGTCGGACCTTGACCGCTTTTGGCCCACTGTGGTGCGATTTCCGAGAGAACGCCGCCACCTACGGCCGTCATTTTTGGCCACCTCGCTCAGAGCCCACGTCCGCCTTCGTGGACCAGAGGATTTTTCCCATCGATGAAAAATCAGAGATATATTAATGTTTTTAAACAATTCACCATTCTCTTTGCTGCCCCTGCTGGAGGGAGGGGGGGGGGGAGACTATCAAACCAGGAAGTGGTGTGCCTCACTCAGTCTCTGCAAGATAGAGGAAGTCAGAGGGTCACGTCTCTCTGAGCTCTGAATAACACTGAACACATGTCTACTCAACTGTGAGTCCCCTTAATGTGGTTTGAAAATGAAAATATGGTTGGTTTGACGTAAAAAGGCACTACTGCAAATGGTGGTTTGGGTGCTTTGGCTTGAAGTTAAAAGGCACCATTGCAAATGGTGGTTTGGGTGCTTTGGGTAACTTCCTGTTTGCACTGTCTATTGATTTTAGATAAAACGCTACCACTTATGGCTGTGATTTTTGGCCATCTTAGTCCCCCTCCGCTCAGCAGGCGCAGAGGATTCTTCCCATCAATGAAAAATAAAAATGTTATTAGTGTTTTAAAAATGTTGAGAATCTCTCTCCTGTCAATCACGCCATGAAGGCCACACCTTTTACGGTGGGAGGGGGAGGGTTTATAAAACCCGGAAGTGTGGGTGTGGTCAGTCTCTGCATGATGGGGGAGGGAGAGGTCACGACTCTGTCTGAGCTGTGAATCAACTGAACACACTGAATGTCTACTGAACTGTGAGTTTGGTGTTTTGTGTGGTTTTATGGTGGTTTCACCCTGCTTGAAATGGTATGAAACTGCATTTGAATGTGGTGGCCTTGCACCCTGCATGAAATGGCATGAAACTGCATTTGAATGTGGTGGCGTTGCACCCTGCATGAAATGGTATGAAGCTGCATTTGAATTTGGTGGCCTCGCACCCTGCTTGAAATGGTATGAAACTGCACTTGTATTTGGTGGCCTTGCACCCTGCTTGAAGTGGTATGAAACTGCACTGAATTTGGTGGCCTTGCACCCTGCTAAAGTGGTATGAAACTGCACTTGAATTTGGTGGCCTTGGATCCAGCTTGAAGTGGTATGCAACTGCACTTGAATTTGGTGGCCTTGCACCCTGCTTGAAGTGGTTGGAAACTGCACTTGAATTTGGTGGCCTTGCACCCTGCTTGAAGTGGTTGGAAACTGCACTTGAATTCGGTGGCCTTGCACCCTGCTGGAAATGGAAGGAAAATGGATTTGAATTTGGTGGCCTTGCACCCTGCTTCAAATGGAATTTCAAGGAATACCCATGAGTCAACTGCCAGCCCATCAGCCGTGAGTGAGCTGCCAGCACATCAGGCTTGAGGGACTGTGCTGCCACCCCAAGAACCCATACCAGCGCTCCAGAAAGCCCCCCCACTGGCCACCAATATTGGAATTGGTGGAGAGGTGGAATATTGCGTCGGGGGACCAGCCCTCCCGTGTGAACATGGGACCTGTCTCTAGCTCTATCTCTAGCTCTAGCTCTAGCTCTGCCTCCGCCTCCGCCTCCAAGAAGATTACGGAGAGTCGGTTTGTCAAGGAGGACTCTCTCAAACTTCTACAGGTGCAACAGTAGAGAGCATGCTGACCGGTTGCATCGTGGCTTGGTTCGGCAACTTGAGCGCCCTGGAGAGGAAAAGACTACAAAGAGTAGTAAACACTGCCCAGTCCATCATCGGCTATGACCTCCCTACCATCGAGGGGATCTATCACAGTCGCTGCCTCAAAAAGGCTGGCAGTATCATCAAGGACCCACACCGTCCTGGCCACACACTGATCTCCCTACTACCTTCAGGTAGAAGGAACAGGAACCTGAAGACTGCAATGACCAGGTTCAGGAATAGCTACTTCCCCACAGCCATCAGGCTATTAAACTTGGCTCGGACAAAACTATGAACATTAATAGCCCATTATCTGTTATTTATTTATTTATTCATGTGTGTATATATTTATATAATGGTATATGGACACACTGATCTGTTTTGTAGTCAATGCCTTCTATGTTCTGTTGTGCTGAAGCAAAGCAAGTATTTCATTGTCCTATCTGGGACACATGACAATAAACTCGCTTGAATCTTGAATCTTGATCTAAACTGTGTATTTGACCAATACCTAGATAGATCTTCAATTCAAAGAATAATTACATCCGTCCAGTGAACTTCTGAATACTTATATAAACAACACAAATATAAAGGACGTATGAAGGATTGCCAATCCTTCAGGAAGAGCATATTCTTTCTACTCAGGTGTCCATAAAGTGTACACAAGAATAGATTATTTCCTGGTCTACTCCAAACTTCTGCCATATACTTACAACTCAAAATATCATAAAATCATTATTTCAGATCATTGCCCTCTTACATTTTCTGTGACACTGGAGGTAATGGCGAAAAGACAGCCGTGCTGGAGATTTAACCCACAAATACTTGCAGAGGCTAGGTTTTGCGACTACCTGAAGTTACAGATGGAAATCTTCTTTGAGACAAATGGCATTCCTGGCATTTCTCCATCTCTGGTTTGGGAAACCTTTAAAGTCTTCTTCAGAGGCTGCATCATTTCTTACCAAGCATCACAGAATAAGAGAAATAAGGCAGAACAACTGGAGTTAGAAAAACAAATAAAACAGTTAGACTTAGAAAATGCGGCTGACCCGTCCACAAGAAAACATAACAAGATAGCTGCACTCAAATTCAAACTAAACCAGATACTCTCAGCAAGAATCAGTTGGGCATTTCAATTCACCAAACAAAAACACTTTGAATTCGGTGATAAACCCCAAAAACTTTTAGCAAGACAACTGCGTAAATTAAAAAATGACCGTACCATACATAGATGGAAAAAGATGAACTGCTCTCACTGCCCAAAGATATCAACGAAAGATTCCAACAATTTTATCAAGCCCTCTACTCGTCTCAAACAACAGCCGATTCAGTGACAATGCAGACTTTTCTGGATAAGTGCAACCTTCCATCCCTCAGTGAGACTGAACGTGAGGAGTTGGGTGCAGAGATAACAGTACATTTTACAGACCATTAAATCACTGAAAAATGGAAAACTCCTGGCCCAGACGGGCTCAATAATGAATTTTACAAAAAATTTAACGACATAATTTCCCCACGTCTACAAACCCTGTATACCCAAGCGTTCAAGGAGCAGACTTTACCGCAGACTCTAGTAGAATCAATTATCACATTAATTCCTAAAAAGATAAGAACCTTGAAGAGCCGGGATCTTATAGAGCAATCGCCCTTTTAAATACTGACCAGAAGATTCTAGCCAAGACTCTGGCTCGTAGACTCAACCTAGTCATGGCAAACTTGTACACGCAGATCAAACTGGGTTCATACCTAGAGGACACTCATTCTTTAATCTGAGACGCCTGTTTAATATAATTTATTCACATAGAATACCGAACGAAGACCTCACAATCATCTCATTGGACGCGGAAAAAGCTTTTGACCAAGTTGAATGGTCTTATCTTTTCACAGCGTTGGAAAAATTCCAATTAGGCGAAAACTTCATCTCATGGTTGAAGCTTCTATATACTAACCCGACCGCCAGAATACTAACCAATCAAATACTTTCATCTAAATCTTACCTATTCAGGGGCAATAGACAAGGATGCGCTCTCTCTCCGATGCTATTTGCCTTAGCCATAGAACCTCTTGCTGAGAATATTAGGTCCCACCCAGGCATATATGGATACAATACTAAACACACTATGAACAAAATTTCCCTTTATGCAGATGATGTACTGTTATACATTACTAACCCCCGAACCAGTATCCCAAATTTACTATCCCTTATAGATCAATTCAGCACCTTCTCTGGCTACAGAATTAATTGGAATAAAAGCGAAATTATGCCAATAAATGAACAAGACGTCACCCGGCTCCAACAATTCCCCTTTAGAATTGTTACTGACAAATTCAGATACCTCGGAGTTTACGTTACCAAGAAATATTCCCTTCTGTTCAAAACAAATTTCCCTCCATTAATCACAAAACTTCATACTTATATTCAATTTTGGAAAACATTGCCTATTTCCCTCCTCGGCAGACTAAATGCCATAAGGATTATCTTTCTCCCGCAACTTTTATATCTATTCCAGACAATACCGATATATCTTCCCAAATCTTTCTTCAAAAAAATTGATTCCATTGTTACTAATTTCATTTGGGACTACAAAAGCCACCGAATACATAAACGACACTTGTGCAAATCCAAAGAGAATGGAGGACTAGCCTTACCCAATTTCCTCTTTTACTATTGAGCAACGAATGTTAAAACCATAATTATCTGGTTGGATGATTCGCGCCAATAGGCAAACTGGCTAAAAATGGAAGGAGAAAATTGCTTGCCTTTCTCCATAGGCTTGATTGTCCTGTCTCCAATACCCCTGAATAAGTCAATGTATGATCATAACCCTATAATACATGGTACTATTTGTATCTGGAAACAGTTGAAGCTCAGTCTCAAATTGAGAGACATGTCTCTCCTTCTTCCTATTGCAAACAATCCCTCTTTTAAACCCTCTACTTTAATGGTGTTTTCACCCAGTGGAAGAACAAGGGACTCAACACCGTGGGAGACCTTTATCAGAAGGGGACTCTTTCCTCCTTCCAAGAGTTGCAGAAGAAATACGA
The DNA here is from genome assembly GCA_038087875.1 of Malacoraja senta. Classification (NCBI taxonomy): domain Eukaryota; kingdom Metazoa; phylum Chordata; class Chondrichthyes; order Rajiformes; family Rajidae; genus Malacoraja; species Malacoraja senta. The sequence continues at coordinate 113,874,753 of CM075977.1, read as the reverse complement.
TCTGAACACTAATATTTTTTTCAGATACCTCCAGGTTAGGGACTATGTGAGAACCTACAGGCAAGACTACACCACTGCAAGTCCAGACAAACTCGATGAGTGTTTGAATAGACATGCAGATACAGAGAAGTTGATATCCTATATTTACAATGTCCTTCAAAACATCAACACCCCATCATCTGAGGTTTATAGACGTGTATGGGAGGATGAGATGGGTCAACAAATCTCTAATGATTAGAGCCAGGATTTTGCCATAAAGGCCATGTGCCTTTTTATGCATTTTTTTGATGATTTTTCATGATCAAGTGCCTAAATCAGCTTTTTTTTTGCTGTTTTGCTAAAAGGTCGTGCTATTTTCTCCAGTTGTACCATGATTACAATGACTTTTTCTATGTTAACACGTTAATATTAATGTTATTATTAACGTGTTAACATAGTATAACTTACAAGAAAACTTCCACCACCGGGGCAAAACCGGGGGTGCCACCGTCGGTCGTTCATTCGTTTGTGCCACTGCCCGCTGGTTCAGTTTTCTCCAAGATCTATTTAAGAAAGAACTGCAGATGCTGGAAAAATCGAAGGTAGACAAAAAATGGTGGAGAAACAGTGGGTGAGGCAGCATCTGCGGAGAGAAGGAACAGGCGATGTTTCGGGTCGAGACTCTTCTTCAGACTGATGTGGGGGGGGAAGAAAGGAAGAGGCAGAGACAGTAGGACTAGAAGGAGAGCTGGGAAGGGGAGGTATAGGGGTGAAGACAAGGGCTAGCTAAAATTAGAGGTCAATGTTGATACCACTGGGGTGCAGACTACCCAAGCGAAATACCCAAGCTTGTCTCCTCACTACATTTACTGCTGGCTCCAGTCGCAAATCTGAGTTTGAGTGATCTGTGCAAGGCATTCATTGATGCTGGAATTCCACTGTGGAAATTGGAAAACAAATCCCTCAGAGGTTTTTTAGAGAAATACACAGAGGAAGATATACCAAGCGAGTCAACATTATGGAAAAATTATGTTGACAGCAACTTCAACATTGTTGTGCAACAAAATATAGATCCCAATAGGCAAGACAACCGATGCTGTGGGGAGATATGTTGCCAATGTGGTCATCTGTACACTGGAGGCAGGTCAACCATCAAAGGAGTATTTGTTGACATCTGAAGTATTGGAGAAGCTCAACTATTGCTCAGTTGTTTACATCTTCACTTGTACTTTGGCCAGAAGGTATAAAACATGAGAATGTTCTTCTGTTTGTGACAAAGTTTTATTCCCCAAAATATTGCATTTGACATGCTTAGCTCAAGGACTTCATAGAATTGCCAAGCACAGACATACCTTGTTTCCAAATGTCGATCGCCTAGGCAATGTCAAGAAAATCTTCCTCAAAGTACCGTCACTTGTGCAGTTGTTCAAGGAAATAATGCCCGAGATTCCGCTACCTCCTCAGCCCATTTTGACAAGGTGGGGTACATGGCTCTCTGCTGTACTCTACTATGCTGCAAATTTTGAAAAGATAAAATAAATCATCAACTGTTTTGAAGAAGAAGAATCTGCTGCAGTCAGGGTCGTCAGTGAAATCATGCAGAAAAAATCCCTCCACCGCAATCTTGTGTTTATTGCTTCCAATTTTGCAAACTTCCCACAAGCTATCACTTCCCTTGATAAACGTGGCGAAACATTAGCAAATAACTTGCAGGTTTTCAACAAAGTAACTGATGATATTCGTAAAGTTCTTGGCGATGTAGGTAAAGACATGCAAGGAAATTGTGAGAGAGTGATTTTAGCTAACAAAGATCTTGAAGAAATATAAGACATAGCTAAAGTTCTCAAAGGTAGTTGTAATGCACAAGATATCAACATGAATATAGAGTCTGTAGCTTGTTTCAGGTATGCAACAGTGACCTCAGCTGAGGTAGAAAGAGGTTTTTCACAACTGAAGCATATTCTGTCTGACAGACGGCATAGTTTACCACAAGATAATTTGAAAAAAATGCTAGTAATTATGTGCAACCAGGCAACTTTGGTCATTTAATGTAGTTTACCTTTAAGGACCTGTCCCACTTACACGACTTTTTCGGAGACTGCCGGCACCCGTCTTAGGTCGTTGCAGGTCAGCGAAAATTTTCAACATGTTGAAAATTCAGCGGCGACCAGAAAGACGCGACGCGACGACTCTTTGGTTGACTGAGGAGACTACACAGGACCATACAGGCGACACGCTGGCGACATGTTGCGGGAAGAAGCCTGTATGGTTGTGAGTAGTCACCCAAAGAGTCGTGCCTTGTTCTGGTCACCGCTGGATTTTCAACATGTTGAACATTTTCGGCGACCTGCAACGACCTATGACGGGTGCCGGCAGTCGCCTAAAAAGTCGCATAAGTGGGACAGGCCCTTTATATTATTATTTTTAACCATATTTTTGGTGGTGGAAATAAATGCCTTTTCATACGTTTTTGGTCAATAAATGCCTTTTTCGTGCCTTTTTTGTAATTTTATTTTGCATTTTTGCCTGCCTATCTCAAAGTTTTTTAGTGCCTAAACATCCTGGCTCTACTAATGATATATGGGATGAAAGCTTACAATACATCCATTATTGCTCCTTAAGTGCTAGACACGGCCTGATACAGTTCAAAGTGCTGCACAGGTTATACTACTCAAAAACCAAACTGAGCAAGATTTTCCCCAGTGTTTCCCCTCTTTGCGATAAATGTCAGTCTCGAGAAGCCACTTTAACCCACAGTTTTGTACTGTGTACAAAAATAGAACGTTTTTGGACAGGAGTATTCAACGTCATCTCCAAAACACTGAAAATCCCATTAAAGCCAGACCCAAATTTGATAATACTGGGTATATCAGAGGCATGTAGCAAACTAACGGTCTCTCAACGACACTTTCTCAATTATGGTCTAATATCCGCAAAAAAATTCATACTTAAATTCTGGAAAAAGACTGCAGTCCCTCCAGTGAAGATGTGGATTACAGAAATGACGGATACACTACATCTAGAGAGAATTAGGTTTGTCTTGAATGATAAACCAGAACAATTTCTAAAATATGGTCTCCTTTTATTGAATTTCTTGAACAACACAATAGTTGAACACAAATTGGAAATTAATCATAAGGCTGGGTGAGCGGGCGCATGGGTGGGTCAACAGATATATCTCCTCTCTTTTCTTCTTTCTTTCTTTTCTCTCTCCTCTTTCTCCTCTTCTTAATTGAATGTTCTGTTTGGAAAGTGTTAAAATCGAAGCTGTTCACAAAGCTGTAAAATTGTCAAGTTTTTTGTACAATTGTTTCCAATAAAATAAGTATGTTTAAAAAAACGTTAGCTACCCTCCAATCCACAAGAGCTTATCCAGAATCTATAAAACATTGGAAAATGATCACCAATGCATCCAAGATTTCTAGAGCCTCCTCCTTGAGCACCCTGGGATGCAGACCATCAGGCCCTGGGGATTTATCAGCCTTCAGTCCCATCAGTCTACCCAACACCATTTCTTGACTAACGTGAATTTCCTTCAGCTTCTCCATCACCCTAGGTCTTCTGTCCATTAGTACATCTGGGAGATTGTTTGTGTCTTCCTTAGTAAAGACAGAACCAAAGTACCCTTTCAACTGGTCTGCCATTTCCTTGTTCCCCATAATAAATTCACCTGTTTCTGTCTTCAAGGGACCCAGTTTTGTCTTAACTATTTTTTTCCTCTTCACATACCTAAAGAAGCTTTAACTATCCTCCTTTATATTCTTGGCTAGCTTACCTTTGTACTTCATCTTATCTCCCCGTATTGCCTTTTTGATGAGTAAAGTTTTATTGTATCGTATCGTATCGAATAGGCCAATGTTTTCCATTCCACCTGTAGTGGAATGTCTACAACCTGCACACACGCAGTTCTGGGAGAGAAATAACACCATGACATTCATGTTTAAGAAGGAACTGCAGATGCTGGAAAATCGAAGGTAGACAAAAATGCTGGAGAAACTCAGCGGGTGCGGCAGCATCTATGGAGCGAAGGAAATAGGCAACGTTTCTGGCCTGAAGAAGGGTTTCGGCCCGAAATGTTGCCAATTTCCTTTACTCCATAGATGCTGCCGCACCCGCTGAGTTTCTCCACCATGACATTCATGTTTTGTTTGGGCTGATTCACGTTGGGTCTAATCCTTACCCTGAAAGATGCCAGTCACCAGGTTCAGTTTGGAGGTTATTGAAGCCCTTTCCAGCTTCTCTCTCCTCACTGGTAATTTGTGAAACAGCAAGTATTTACTCCTGAGGATTGACAAACAAAATGATAGTGGTGAGGAAATGTATAGCTAGCTGGACATCCACACATGTCGACTCTCTGATGGATTGCAAACAGCATTCTATCTTTTAAATGGGAATATATTGCTCGAGTGCAAGCTCTATCTTATGAAATGCTTATTTATTTTATTTTCATCACAAAATGGGATGTGGTGGCAAAGTACAAAATCGCTGTAGAATCATTCAACATAGCAGGGAGTCAGTCATTCAGCTACCAATTATCCACACCCCTCTTTCCTTTTTTCTATTATCCTGGAATTTCTTTTCAAATGTACACAAGTCCCCGCTGAAATTAATCTTCTTTTTTACCTCCAATCAATGTAAATCAGATAACTGCATGCAATAATTCTCAGCTTCCCTCACATTCCTTTGCCTTGTTACCTAACATGTGAACCCACTTCATGATTTTAAGCATTACTATGAATCCTACCACCAACCTGCTCTGCTCTAAGGAAGATATTCCAGGTTTCCTTGTTCTCTCTGCGTAACTGATGTCCATCATCTCTGGAAAAACACAGAAACATAGAAAATAGGTGCAGGAGTAGGCCATTCGGCCCTTCGAGCCAGCATTCAATATGATTGTAGCGGCAGATTTTTCTATCGTTCAAGAGATTACTCCCTCTAGCCACTTAAGAGACTACATGGCTTTAGGAGAGTGTCATAATACGCATGTGAGTTCTCCGCGAAACTTTCAGAGCTTCTCAACAGATAAATCTTCATAACACAGTCTTTTGATTAATAGTTTCTTTATTGTTGAAGAAAAACAATAAGATATTCATCCGACCTTCTTCTCTGACTCGTACTCTTTAATCTTCGTCAAACTCCAGCGTTTGGAGTTTTGAACGCTTTTAAACGTTAGAAAACTCCTTGTGTCTCGGCAAAACTCTACATGGTCGAAGGGTGTTCCTTCTAGCCATGTCGAGCTCTAAAACGAAACTAACAAACTAAGCTTCTGTGCAAGAGAACCCAGCAGCAAACATGCCCCTGACTATGTCATAAATCCCACCCACATAATTACGGGCAGTCTAAAATTTAAAGACAAATGCCATAATTAATGACACACAAAATAAGCCAAATGGCCACTACATACCGACCCCTAATTGTTCTGAGTATTTAATGAGGCAATTACTAATAAACATCAAAAAAGCAGCCATGAAGGCTTAACATATGTCAAAAGCAAAATATAGCATGCACTATATATCCGCATTCAGAATTCTTCATCGACTCTTCCATCTTCCCCTTCGCCTTCTAGAAGCAAGCATAACTTGATTATTGATCTTATTAAAACACTGTTTTTAGTTTAAAGTCATACCGTGCACACCAAACCCTTAATATCAGGCATGATACCCAGTATATAGTCCAAAACATAAAAGTCCAAAGCTTTGATAACATGAAACTTCTTCCTCCATGCCCGATCAACTCATGGATGTGTTGTAACAACAATGTTGAAGTGTGAAAATCCTTCGAGAGAATAACTGGATTTTTAGCAATGACATTCACCGTTAGGTTTGGTTTAATTTCCGGATCATTAGCAGAGATTTCAAATCCAAGCTCAAGATTTGGCCATTCTCTGTCTGGATTACAGAAAGATTTTAGTTCATTGATCCATCTCTTATCACTTAAGAAGCGGTTCGCTGTCAGTCCTCTAGAAACTTCATCCACAGAATTTTCTTTTGTGTTAACATATTTCAATTGTGCAACATTAGTAACTCCCAATGCTCTTTCCATTGGCAAATTGTCTTTGTCCAAATCTAACTCTCTGGTTTCTTTGGCACTATCATCTGGCAGAATGCCTTCACAATTGTTGCTGATCCTCTTGGAAACATAGAAACGCCTAATAGATAAATATGACCAATTCTTAAGGAGTTGGTCACCTTTCATCGACTTTTTGGAATCATGTGATGCAGCAGTACCGTAAAGATTACTGATTTCAGGTCAGGTCGTGGATAGATTTACATCTCCAAACAAAGATTTGAAAATTTCTTTTTTAAGGGTCTTTTTCTACTATTTCTACTTCCTATTTTTTCTTTTCTTATATACACACTTCACGTTTTTCTATTTTCTACTATTTATTTTTCCTCTTTCTTTTCTCTATTTTTTTTTTTCTTTTTTTTTTTTAATTCTTTACCTCCTTTTCAAAAACATAAAACTAGAGGTTGTACATAGAATGCATTACGTTATGACATAGTTGGCACCTAAAATTAGGTGCCACTGTATTGTTTTGTATTGTATTAACCTAATAAAATAAACAACAACAAAAAAAAAAGAAACATAGAAACATAGTAAACAGGTGCAGGAGTAGGCCATTCGGCCCTTCGAGCCTACACCGCCATTCAATATGATCATGGCTGATCATCCAACTCAGTACCCCGTACCTGCCTTCTCTCCATACCCCCTGATCCCTTTAGCCACAAAGGCCACATCTAACTCCCTCTTAAATATAGCCAATGAACTGGCCTCAACTACTTTCTGTGGCAGAGAATTCCACAGATTCACCACTCTCTGTGTGAAATTTTGTTTTCTCATCTCGGTCCTAAAAGACTTCCCCCTTATCCTTAAACTGTGACCCCATGTTCTGGACTTCCCCAACATCGGGAACAATCTTCCTGCATCTAGCCTGTCCAACCCCTTAAGAATTTTGTAAGTTTCTATAAGATCCCCCCTCAACTTTCTAAAGAAAGTATGAATCCTCCCTTATTGCAAAGGGAAGTCAGATGTTTTACCATTTTGAATTGCTTCCTGCTCAGTAGACATGGATTTTAAGCAATAATCCATGTACCAATTATTCTTCAAAGAGATTATTACTTCATGAAATTTAGTATTCTTGCCAAACTTGCATTTCAAATTCTGGATGCGCTGATCTGCCATACGACGATTATTCGGCAGAATAATACTTTCTTGTTTGAAAGGTCAAGTCACGTCGAGAGTTTATTGTCATGTGTCCCAGATAGGACAATGAAATTCTTGCTTGCTGCAGCACCTCAGAATATTGTAAACAAAAATACAGAACAGTTCAGTTCAATATACACATAAATAAGCAGATAAAGTGCAATAGGCTGTTACAGTTCAGAGTCTGTTTGTTGGTGAGTTTAATAGCCTGATGGCTGTGGGGAAGAAGCTGTTCCTGAACCTGGATGTAACAGGTTTAAGGCTCCTGTACCTTCTGCCCGATGGTAGCGGAGAGATGAGTGCATGGCCAGGATGGTGTGGATCCTTGATGATGTAGGCTGCCTTTTTGAGGCAGCGACTGCGATAGATCCCTTCGATGGTGGGGAGGTCAGAGCCGATGATGGACTGGGCAGTGGTCACAACTTTCTGTATCCTTTACCGCTCCTGGACCTTCAGGTTGCTGAACCAAGCCACGATGCAACCAGTCAGCATGCTCTCTACTGTGCACCTGTAGAAGTACGAGGGACTCCTCTTTGACATGCCGACTCTCCGTAGTCTTCTCAGGAAGTAGAGGCACTGATGTGCTTTCTTTATGATTGCATCAGTGTGCTGGGACCAGGAAAGATCTTCGGAAATGTGCACGCCCAGGAATTTGAAGTTCTTGACCCTTTCCACCATCGTCCCGTTTATGCAAACGGGATTGTGGATAAGTCCAGACAATAGTGTCCGTCAATCTTTACTGAGTAGTTCATAATATCCACGAACTTTAACTCTTCTCTATACATTTCCTCAGATTCCTTATGGTACCTTCATTGAAGTCATGACTGTATTGCTTCATCACCAGCTTTTCTGATTTACCAGTAGATATTTGATTAACAACAATGGCAGGATAGTTCTTCTGATTCCCGTTTTCGTTATTCCTTCTCAAGGAGCCATAGATAACCCATCCGTCAGGTTTTCACAGCATATGGTCCATCACCTTGGCTCCTCACAATCTGTATAGGTTCCAATGCCTTCAAAACATTCGTTCTGTTAAGTAGGTCAACACTAAAATTTATTTTAGATATTTTGACATCCTTCAGATAAGGCCATTGTCTCAAGTCTTCATGTCTGGGTATATTTTGACGACCAACAGGCATGGTTTCATGTGTAAACACTTCAGATATTGGTATAATATTATCTTCATCCAGACTGGGGGATATCTCCATATTTGTAATGTAATGACTCCTACTCTCTCTATCTTTATTCATGGTACGCAATCGAATCTTAGTCTCTTCTCCTGTGATGTTCAGCCTTCTCGTCAGGTTTTCTGTGCAAAAGGTAGCCAAACTTCCGTGATCCAAAAATACATATGTTTGCAACACTGTATTCGTCTTGCTGTTCCTTACCTGTACTGGTAAGATAGAGAAGATACAGGCTTTTACCCGGCCCCAATATGAGCAGTTACTTGAGGCCGGGTAAAAGCCTGTATCTTCTCTATCTTACCAGTACAGGTAAGGAACAGCAAGACGAATACAGTGTTGCAAACGGGGTGACAGCATCACTTCTCCTTCTGTTCTGTTTGCTCCGGTTCCTTCTCCTCTATTTGCTCTGGTAGCTTTTCTTCTATTTGTTCCGGTTCCTTCTCTTCCATTTGCTCTGGTGGCTTCTTTACAGTGTGAAGTGCTTCAGGATGATATTGCCTGCACTTATAACAAATTATAGGACTTACAGTCTCTCACCATGTGTCCTTTTTCCAAACATCCAAAACAGATTCCCTTTTAAGAAATCCACCTTTTCTTCATATTCTTTCTTCTTGAATCGACACCATCTCATGGTGTGACCAACTTCATCACATAACAAACAAAATCCTATTTGCTTGATAGTAGATACATCTCCTTTCATTCCATCTGTCGTTTCCACAGGTATTATCGTAGTAGAAAAACTACTTATCTTCATTCCTGATCTTCAGTTTTGGTAAAGGTAGAACCTTTGTTAGTTGCAATTGGTTTATGATCTTCAATGGTCCCGTGGTGTGGCTCTAACATGTACCGTACTTGCTTATCCAAGAAATCCACCAGGTCTGGTAGCCTGGCTTCTCGCCTCTTCTCATCCAATATTCCGCCTGCTTCATCTCTCCACTTTTCTCTCATTTTTCTGGGCAGCTTGCTCATGATGACTCTAGTATTACTCGCAAGATTCATTTCCTCGATTAAAGAGGTTTTTCATCGAGCTGCAATAACCTCTAAGAAATATTGCATAATTACATCTTCTGGCTTGATTTCTTTCCAAGCATGGTCCTTCTCCATGTATGCTTTAGAAATCCTCTGTTTATTACCAAAACATTCTTTAAGTAACCTTTTTATAGCCATGGCTGTCAGGCCCATTTTGACAACTTTCTACAAGTACCTGAACACTTCCGCTTGTGTACTTCACCAGAAATCGTAAGCGCTCCTTTTCATCTGAAATTTTCTTTTCTAGTACTTATTCTAATGCCCTTATGAAAGCTTCATACCGCAAAGGATCTCCATCATATGTAGGAATTCTGCTGGTGATAGAATGAGAGAGGAATTTTGTCGAGCTATGAATTCAGCTTGACTATTCACCAATGCCAATAATCCATCATGATAAGCTTGGCTTTGCGCCTCCACTACTGGTGTGCCTCGGTTGTCATTGTAAGAGCGGATGTTACAATTGGTGTTCAATTATGCTGGCCATAATGCACTCTAAACTGAGCATCATTTCAATGTTAATTCATAACGTGCAAGACCGCATCCAGAAAAATTAGTAACACAATGATATTGTGTCACTTTATAAACCCGTGCCTTTCGTAAGTTAGATTACGGCCGAACTGATGTTATATCAAATCCCAAATTCCTGTGTAATCAAACTTTCAGGACGGCGGCCTATAAAGTTTTCCTTGAAACTCCCTGCGAGATTAGACATAGAAAATAGGTGCAGGAGGGGGCCATTCGGCCCTTCGAGCCAGCACCACCATTCATTGTGATCATGGCTGATCGTCCCCTATCAATAACCCGTGCCTGCCTTCTCCCCATATCCCTTGACTCCACTAGCCCCTAGAGCTCTATCTAACTCTCTCTTAAATCCATCCAGTGACTTGGCCTCCACTGCCCTCTGTGGCAGGGAATTCCATAAATTCACAACTCCCTGGGTGAAAACGTTTTTTCTCACCTCAGTCTGAAATGACCTCCCCTTTATTCTAAGTGTGGCCCCTGGTTCTGGACTCGCCCAACATTGGGAACATTTTTCCTGTATCTAGCTTGTCCAGTCCTTTTATAATTTTATATGTTTCTATAAGATTCCCCCTCATCCTTCTAAACTCCAGTGGATACAAGTCTATTCTTTTCAATCTTTCCTCATATGACAGTCCCGCCATCCCAGGGATCAATCTCGTGAACCTACGCTGCACTGCTTCAATCACAAGGATGTCCTTCCTCAAATTAGGAGACCAAAACTGTACACAATACTCCAGGTGTGGTCTCACCAGAGCCCTATACAACTGCAGAAGAACCTCTTTACTCCTATACTGAAATCCTCTTGTTATGAAGGCCAACATTCCATTAGCTTTCTTCACTGTCTGCTGTACCTGTAAGCCAACTTTCAGTGTCCGGTGTACAAGGACGCCCAGGTCTCGCTGCACCTCCCCCTTACCTAACCTAACCCCATTGAGATAATAATCTTCCCCCTTGTTTTTGCCGCCAAAGTGGATAACCTCGCATTTATCTATATTATACTGCATCTGTCACGCATCTGCCCACTCACTCAACCTGTCCAGGTCACCCTGCAACCTCCTAACATCCTCTTCACAGCCCACACTGCCACCCAGCTTTGTGTCATCCGCAAACTTGCTAGTGTTGCTCCTAATTCCCTCTTCCAAATCATTAATATATATGGTAAACAGTTGCGGCCCCAACACCGAGCCTTGCGGCACTCCACTCGCCAATGCCTGCAATTCTGAAAAGGACCCGTTCACTCCTATTCTTTGCTTCCGGTCCGCCAACCAATTTTCTATCCATGTCAACACCAATACCATGTGCTCTAATTTTAGTCACCAGTCTCCCGTGCGGGACCTTATCAAAGGCTTTCTGAAAGTCTAGATTACATCCACTGGCACCCTTTCATCCATTTTACTTGTCACATCCTCAAAAAATTCCAGAAGATTAGTCAAGCATGATTTCCCTTTCATAAATCCATGTTGACTTGGACTAATCCTTTACTGCTATCCAAATGCCCCATTATTACCTCTTTAATAATTGACTCCAGCATCTTTCCCACCACGGAAGTCAGGCTAAAACCCCTGCCTCACTGTGCGAGCTGACCCACGAGGTACCCCAAGCTTAAAACAAATTTAACTCGTGGTAATCACGTACGATTAACGTAGCGGTAACGTCGGAACTCGTGGACGCAACTTAGCGACTCGTGGCGCTAACGGCAGGTACCCGTGAAACTTGTTAACTCTTGGAAAAATTCAAACATGTTTAAAGTTTTCCACGAGTAAAATGTACTCTTGAGGTTAAAAATTGAAACATTTAAACACGTTGTAAGAACGTAGTGCCCCGTGCGTTTACCTTAGTGACTCGTGAGTCTACCGTGGGAACTCTTTAACTCAGCGGGCAGGCAGCATCTCTGGAGAGAAGGAATGGGTGATGGGATGACATTTCCAAATTGGGGGTGGGGGGTGGGGGGGGGAGGAGGGAGGGGGGGTGGAGGAGAGAGGGTGGAGAGTGGAGGGAGAGGAGGGGGAGACAGATGAGGGTGTCTTCATTCACTGGCGGCGGGTGCCTGTCACTGAAACAGGCAGGTGAGATTTCACATCCACCTTGTGTGTGTGTGTGTCTCTCTCTCCCTCCCTTCCTCTCACACAGGCTGAGAGACTCTGCCTCTGTGAGTGTACGTCTCTTTCTCCCCCTCTCCCACACACATTAAGAACAAGGTAATTCAATCTGTGTAAGTCCATCTGTGTCTTCCACATACACAGTAAAACTCTGCTTTGTGTGTGTATATACGTCTCCCCCCCATTTCTCTCTTTCTCCCCCCCACCACCTCTCTCTTTCTCCCCCCCACCACCTCTCCCTTTCTCCCCCCACAGACAATAAGACCGATGTATTCTGCTTAGTCTCTCATCCCTCCCACACACACAGATAGACCGAGGTCCTGTGCGCTCTTTCTCTCTCCCCCACAGTCACGCCAAAGTACACCACACTGCCTCCGTGCCTCTCACTCTCTGTCTCTCTCCCCTCTCTCCTTCATACACAGTCAGAGGTCCACACTGTCTCCGTGTCTCTCTCTCCCCTACACACACACACACAGACTGAGGTACACACTGCCCGTTGTGTGTGTGTGTCTGCCTCTGTCTCTCTCCCACACACACAGTTAAAGGTACTCCATGCTGTCTGTGTGTGTGTGTGTCTCTCTCTCTCTCTCTCTCTCTCTCTCTCTCTGTCCCACCCCCCACAACCACACACAGTCAGTCAGTCAGAGGAACTCCACACTGTGTGTGTGTATGTGTGTGTGTGTGTGCGCCTCTGTCTCTCGCTATCACAGTCAGAGTGAGGTACTCCCCCCGCAGTCTCTCCGCGGCCTCTCCCCGGGCAGGGTGCATCTGCCTCAGGGTGCCCAGGCAGTCAGACACGACTCCGGTGGCGGGCTCCATGCACAGCTCCTGCCGGCCGGCTGGGAGCGGCAACGGATGACAGGGGGGAGTTGGCCACCAGCGGGGCAGTCTCGGCTCTCCATGCAGTCCGAGTCTCGCTGGATCCTCGTAATCCTCTGCCTCTGTCAAATGGGTGAGTTTAACCTGACCCCCCCCCCCCCCAACCTCCCTCCACCTCAACTCACGCCTGGGCACCAAAGCAGCTCAGGAGGCGAACCTTGAGCTCCGTCTCCCAACAATCTGATGTGCGCATCCGTGCACATTCAAAGATTTCATCTCCAGTCTCCCCGCAGTGTGTAAACCTGGCAGTAAATTCAATTAAAATATAGCAAACCTCCGCCTGCTGGTCTTCTAACTACGTGATGTGTGTTTCAAACAAATCATCAGTATAACTGCTCTGGCACTGGACGGTGCGCATTTTCCCTTTGTAGGTCACATCAATAGATGCGGCCTTCAAAGCCGCAGGATGGAGATGTTCCTTATTAAAACAGACCTTCATTGAAGGTTGGCTCAAGAGTAACTCGGGAAAGGAACTTGTTAACTCGGGAGACGAACTTGGAACATCGCAGAAATGACAGTTAACGGCAAACTTGGGTCATACCCGTGGGAACTCGGTTAAACTCTTGATCATACACTTGGAATCTCGTGCACTACCACGATTCTTTAGCTCGGGGTACCTCGTGGGTCAACTCGCACCGTGAGACAGGGCTTTAACTGGTCTGTAATTCCCTGTTTTCTCTCTCGCTCCTTTCTTGAAAAGTGGGATAACATTAGCTATCCTCCAATCCACAGGAACTGATCCTGAATCTATTGAACATTGGAAAATGATCACCAATGCGTCCACTATTTCTAGAGCCACCTCCCTGAGGACCCTGGGATGCAGACCATCAGGCCCAGGAGATTTATCATCCTTCAGTCCCATTAGCCTACCCAATACTATTTCTTGCCTAATGAAAATTTCTTTCAGTTCCACTACCCCCTTAGATCCTCTGTCCTCCAGTACATCTGGGAGATTGTTTGTGTCTTCCTTAGTGAAGACAGATCTGGTAGCGCCATGGAACACTAAGGGCTCCTCTCCCATAAAAATCGCTAAAAAGCCGTTTTAAAGTCGGGACCGATTTTAAAATAACTCACTGGAGCTGCTTGGCGTCGCATAAGAGTGACATCATCAGAAAACGACGCTAAAATCGGGAGTTTAACGGTAAAAATCGGGACTTTTAAATGAGAAGAGAGAAAAGCTCACGAGCACCCAAGAAAACTACTATGTCTCAAGCTTGAAAAAGTTTTGGATACTCTGCAAACAACAGAAGAAGGCTCAGAAGAAGAGTCTTACAGCCAAGGATCTGTGCTGGAAATGGCTGCAAAAGGAGAAAAGAAGGAGAAGGAGGTAAAGCAAATGCTTTTAGATATAACTGCTACAATTAATACGACACTGGAAAAGATGCAGTATGGAGTCTAATATGGAGAGCAACAAGCAGAGTATGGAGACTAATATGGAGATAATTTCTCAAAAACTTGATAGCGCTTGTGGTGAGTTAAAAGAGCTGAAGAAGCAACATAAGGAGTTTGATAAAAAACTTAAGTCAGAATGTGCTAGAATCAAAAATGACTGTAATAAGAAATTTACTGATGTAAATGATAAGATGGGCGACCTTGATGAGAGAATGGAAGAGATGGAAAAAGACATGAAAGAGATGATTACGGAAATAAAGAGTTTGAAAAAATCAAAGAAAGCTGAAGAAGAAAAACTTGCAAGAATGACTGACAAATGTTTGGACTTGGAAGCGAGATCGAGAAGGCAGAATTTGAGAATTGTTGGAGTAAGAGAAGGGCGAGAAGGACATGGATCTCAAACACGTACTTTCGTTGCTGACTTACTCAAAGATGTTTTTAAACTGCCAGAAGAATCAAGAATAGATATCGTTCACCGAGTTGGACGTGTCTCAAGAGACATAAATGCTTCTCCAAGACAGATAATTGTGAAATTTCTCGACATCTCTTCAGTGGAATTTATATTGAATAAGATTGTCCATGGGGAGAATTTGATATATCGTGGGGATAATATTCGATTTTTCCGTGATTATCCTCTGGAGGTCGTCCAGAGAAGGAACTTGTTTACACAGACAAGAAACATACTGAGAGGAATACCCCATGTCAGATATGGGGTGGTCTACCCAGCAAAAATGAAAATTACTTATAACGGAACTGAGCGCTCATTTATGGATCCCGAAAAAGCTTTTAAGTATGCAGAAGATATCGTAAAGAAAGCATCGGGGGAAGTTGTCGATGGGGAGGAAGATTGAATTTTTTAACTTTTAAGATAGAGTTTTGAACTGGCTAAGATGGCGGATTTTTCCAGACAGTTACCAAGCTTATCTGTCTGGAATGTGTATTTGAGAACATTGTCCATGTTTCACCTTGAATGAAAAGCTCAAAGATAAACAAAAGGACGTTGAAGATACAGAAGTAATGAAGGAATGTATAAGGGACATGGACAAGATAATTCTAATAATAACTGTTGATTTAAGAAAATATCTAACCATTATATTCTAATTATAATTAACCAACTAATTTAACAAATTTAATAATAGTAATTACTTGAGAGTGTATTTAGTAAATATGAACAAATCATGAATAAACCATGAGACGGGGAAAGAGATAATGGGATTGTATAAATTATGATTTTATATATTTAAAAAGGGAAATGAACTAATATTACAGATATATACTTATAAATGATATATGCTTATAAATACTAATTAACTAAAATGTTTATAACTTTACTAACGTATTTTTCTTGTGTGGGAAGGAGTTAGGCACAGCAAAAAACTGGAAAAGATCCAGGAATGAGGTTTTGTTTAACCCCTCGGTACCTGTTTGTATGGTAGTTAAAGAATGGGTTATTACGCAAGAATCTTGGGTGGATAGTTATGGTAAAGTTTAGACTAGATTAAGGTTAGATAAACTGGAAAGGCATAAATACTTATAGAACTGAGAATATGCTGTGTTTTATATTTTAATTTTTTTTAATTTTTTATATATTTTTCTGAATCTTTTTGTTTTTTACTGGTGCTAGTTTGATAAATTTAAATAAGAATAAACAAGATATGAGTCGGTCTGTAGCTTTTTATGAGGTGTTAATAAGGGATTGGAGCTCAATGTAACACAACATCAATGGAAGTCCATAATTTTTTCACCACCTTAGGTGGCAACTTGTCTTTAAGGTATCTTTTCTTAGATACCTTAACTTCACTTTTTTTTTTAAATCACTATAAAGATTTGTATTTGCTTAGTTTTTTTGTATTCAACTTTAAATCACATTTTTTCTTTCTTTATCTAAGGTACTTTTTGAGAAGGAGATGTAATATAAACTTTAAAACTTGGGATGACCACCCAACACCGAGAACTCTGAGGTATTTGCTTGCACCATATGATTCAGGAATACTATTTTGATATATAATGCAAGACGATAGACAAATAAAGAATGGAGGAATCACATTCTGTAGTTGGAATATAAGGGGTGCCAATGAACCAATAAAGAGGGGTAACATTTTTGCTCACCTAAAATCTTTGAAAAGCGACATAATTTTTTTGCAGGAAACCCACATGAAACAGCAAACACAAATGAGATTAAAGGCGAAGTGGATAGGTCAAACATATTATTCATCATTTACTTCTAAATCTAGAGGTACGGCTATTCTTATCCGAAAAGGTATACCTTTCAAATTAAAGAATACTATATCAGATAAAGAGGGAAGGTACATTATAGTTTCGGGAGAAATATATGCAACCCTACTAACTATGATAAATATTTACGCTCCGAATTTTGATAACCCTCAATTTTTTGATAAAATTATAGATATAATATTAGTTTAATTACCAAAATGTGATAATGGGGGACACTTCAACTGTGTTTTAGATCCATACTTAGACAAATCAGTAAAACAAAGGAGGAGTAATTTAAAATCTAAGACTAGTGAACTTCTAAATACATATATAAAAAATACTAATATAACAGATGTATGGAGATCTGCTAATCCAGCAGGAAGGGAATATTCTTTTTACTCTTCGGTACATAAAACTTATTCAAGAATTGATTATTTTTAGTGGATATGAAATTAATGCCATATACAATTAATCCAACATACCACATTAGTAGTATTTCTGATCACTCTCCGTTGACTTTTTCAGTAAAATTTGAGGGAATGCCGGGTAAAAACTTTTTTTGGAGGTTTAATACACATATTTTAAATGACTTACAAGGTTATCAATACTTAAAACAACAAATGAAATTTTTTTTGGAGACAAATGATACACCAGGTACCTCGCCTTCTTTATTATGGGAAACTTTTAAGGCATTTATTAGAGGAATTATAATTTACTACGAAATTTATCAAAATAAAAAGAATAAGACAGAACAAATGTTGCCAGAACAAGAAATTAGACAGTTAGAGTTAGATAATGCTAAAGACTCCACTATAGATAAACATAATAAGATAATATTACTGAAATTTAAACTTAATCGAATTCTCTCGGCAAGAGTAATAAGATTATTCCAAATTACAAAACAGGAACATTTTGAGTTTGGTGACAAACCACATAAGCTGTTGGCGCATCAACTGAAAAACAAGAAAAAGAAAATACTATAAATAAAATTAAATCAGAGAATGGTGAATTACTAATACTACCTAAAGATATTAATAAAAGATTTGCTCAATTTTATCAACATTTATATACATCAAAAACTAAAATAGAAGATAGTAAAATATATATTTTTTTAGATAATCGTAATCTTCCAAAACTTGACCTTTTGGAACAAGAGGAACTTGGAGCGCAAATTACAATTGAAGAAATACGTGAAACAATAAAATCGTTGAAAAATGGTAAGACACCGGGACCAGACGGTTTTAGTAATGAATTTTATTTTAAAAATTCATGAGATAACGACTCCTTATTTATTTAATTTATATACTCACGCTTTTAAAGAAAATAAGCTACCTGAAACATTAGCAGAATCAACTATTACGCTTATTCCAAAAAAAGATAAAAATCTAGAGGATTCGGGCTCATATAGAACTATATGAGGCGGAGCCATCTTGGGGAACGGCTGCTAATCAGCAGCCGTCCGTTTAATTCACTTTTTTTTTGTAGTTTTAGTGAGTCTGCGTTTTGTCTGTAGGAGTAATTTGACTTTTCAATGTTGGGCGAAGGGGGTAACCATATTTCTAGGTCCCCTACCTGGTCGGTGAGGCAGCTTTTTCTCCGGGCTGCCCCGTCGACCTGTCCTCGTGGCCTACCAGCGGTCCTGGAGCGGCGTTTCCTGGCGGGGACTGCCCAGCACCTTCAGCTTCGGTTGGCGGCACAGTGCTGGAGCGCTATCATGGTGCGGAGCGGGCAATGCCTTGCCTGGGTCAACGCGCTGGATCGACGCGCTGGAGCTCCGGTATGCGGTGACCGCTGAGCTCAACACCTCCGGGCTGCAGGACTGTGGAGTGGCCAGCCACGGGCGACGGTGCCGAACTTTAACATCGGGAGCCTCGGAGCTCCAAATCGGCACGGCCTTGTCGGCTTCAGGTGCCACGGACTCCGGTAGGAAACTGGCCATTCCAGCCATCCCAGCCGCTGCGAGGACTCTCCCAACGCCGGGGCAACTGCACCCGGCGAGAACGGCCAGGAACATCGAGCCCCCGTAGAGGCAACTGTGGAGGCCTCAATAGGCCTGACTTTGGGGAGAACTGGGGTTGGGGACTGGACATTGTGCCTTCCCCCACAGTGGTAACCATTGTGGGGGGATAATTTTGTGTGTAGTGTGTAGTGTCTATGTTAGTCTATGTCCAAGATGGCGGTCGGAAGGGAGAGTGGACGCTGGCGCGGTTTGGCTGCCGCTGCTCTCCCTTCACATTGTGTTTCTGAATTTTTTTGTTGTCTTTTTTGGATCGAATTTCTGTCTTTAATTTGTGTATTTGTGATGTCTTTATAACTTATTTTACTCTGATTATATGTTTCTTTGTTAAATTTTGTAAGGTGTCCTTGAGACTTTTATATAGGCGCCCTTAAATAAAATCTATTATTATTATTATATCACTTTTAAATACAGATCAGAAAATTTTAGCAAAGACTTTAGCCAGAAGATTAAGCAAATATATTAGTAAATTTATAAACCCTGATCAAACGGGGTTTATAACTAAAAGATATTCATTTAATAATCTGAGACGCTTGTTTAATATAATGTACTCACATAAAGTGGAGGAAGAAGATATATCAATTATTTCTTTGGACGCAGAGAAAGCATTTGATCAGGTAGAATGGCAGTATTTATACAAAGTATCACAAAAATTTAATATGGGACAGAATTTAATTACATGGGCAAAATTATTATATGATAAACCAATGGCAAGAATATTAACTAATAATATGTTATCTCAAAAATTTCAATTATCAAGGGGTAATAGGCAGGGATGTGCGTTATCACCCCTACTATTCGCCCTTATGATAGAACCTTTGGCTGAAAGTATAAGAAGTCATCCGAATATTCAGGATTATAATACTAGGGACTCAAATAATAAAATTTCATTATATGCAGATGATATTCTGTTATATCCAACAAACTCACAAACGAGCATACCAAATTTATTAAACTTAATAGAGGAATTTGGGTCCTTTTCTGGATATAGAATAAATTGGAATAAAAGTGAAATCATGACGTTAAAACCTCAAGAATCTACACACTTACTGAAGTTTCCCTTTAAAATAGCAACAGAAAAATTTAAATATCTGGGTATTCAGATTACTAGAAAACATAAAGCTTTAGTTAATGCCAATTTTATACCTTTAATAAACAAACTTAATATACTGATTACATTTTGGAAAACACTTCCTTTATCATTAATAGGTAGAATAAACGCTATAAAAACGATCTTTCTACCACAGTTATTATACCTATTTCAGTCTATACCAGTATATGTACCAAAATATATATTTTTTAAATTAAACTCTAATATTACTAATTTTGTTTGGGATTATAAATCACATAGAATTAAAAAAGAACACTTATGTAAACCAAAAGATGTCGGGGGACTTTCACTCCCGAATTTTCTGTATTATTATTGGGCAATACATATTAAGAATATAATTTACTGGTTGGATAGTTCTACCCAACAGACAGAATGGATAAGAATGGAGAAAGAGGATTGTTTTCCTTGTAATATAGGAACGATCCTCTTCTCCCCGAAAAAACGGAACAATACAATATATAAGAAGAACCCAATTATACAGGATACAATAAGAATATGGAAACAAATAAATTTATCCTTAAAATTAAGAAACCTATCATTGTTAACACCAATAGCGAATAATCCTTTATTTAAACCATCTCTTATGGACAAAATATATAATCAATGGGAAAGTCTAGGAATTAAAAGGATCGGGGATATGTATGAAATGGGAGATTTATTATCATTTCAACAATTACAATTAAAATTTAAATTGAAAAACAATCATTATTTTAAATATATTCAGATTTGCGATTTCTTGAAGACATACATACAAGGATATCAAAAAATAACTCCTGATTTATTGGAAGAAGCAGTGAATATTAAAGCTGATGCCAGCGGGCATGGAGCGCCGTTTCCTGACGGGGACTGCCCAGCACCTTCAGCTTCGGTGGCGGCACAGCGCTGGAGCGCTATCGGGGAGCGTAGCGGGCGATGCCTTGCCTGGGTCGCCATGCTGGATCGACGCGCTGGAGCTCCGGTGAGCTGGACCGCCGACTTCAACACCTCCGGGCTGCGGGACTGCGGAGCGACCAGCTGCGGGCGGCGGCGCCGACTCCAACATCGGGAGCCTCGTGGCTCCAAATCGGCGCGGCCCTGTCGACTTCAGGTGCCATCGACTCCGTCGGGAAACCGGCCGTTCCAGCCGCTCCGAGGACTCTCCCGACGGCCAGGAACATCGGGCCTCCGTAGAGGCAACTGTGGAGGCCTCATTGGGCCTGACTCTGGGGAGAACTGGGTTGGGGACTGGACATTGTGCCTTCGCCCACAGTGGTGATCATTGTGGGGGGATGATTTTGTATGCTGTGCCTGTGCCTGTGCCTGTCAGTCCGTGTACAAGATGGCGGTCGGAGGGGAGAGTGGACGCTGGTGCGAATTGGTCGCCGCTGCTCTCTCCTCAAACTTGTGTTTCTTATTTTCTTTTGGTGCTTTTGAAATTGAATTCTGTCCTTAATTTGTGTACTGTGGTGTTTTTTTTTTAAATTTAATTTATTCCAATTATGTGTTTTATTTGTTTTGTTGTGATTCTATGCATTGTAAGGTGTCCTTGGGTTTTAGAAAGGCGCCAGTAAATAAAATGATTATTATTATTATTATTATTATCTCCCACTTGCGATAAATGTTTAACCCAAAACGCAACTATAACACACTCTTTTTTTTCCTGTATAAAACTTTATAGATTCTGGAGTGATATTTTCAAAATATTCACAAATTATTTAAGATAAAAATGGAACCTAATAATGAATTGATTATATTTGGGGTAATGGAAGATGGGAATAAATTGAATCCATCTCAAAAATTATTTTTTAACTATGGTTTAATAATAGCAAAAAAATTAATACTTAAATTTTGGAAAAATACACCAATACCAACGCTCAAAATGTGTATTGCAAGTATGTTTTACATCGCACATCTTGAGGAAATGCGATTCCTCCTCTAATAGATAAATGTGACCAATTCATAACGAGTTGGTCTCCATTTGTCGTCTTTTTGGAATCATATGGTGCAACACAATTGTAAAAGCTAACTCGTGACTGGGCGAGGGATGGTCAAGATTATAAATAAGATCTCCTTACTGCTTTTTTCTTTTTCTTTCTTTTTTTTCTTTTATTCTCTTTTTCCTATTTTCTACTCTTTAACTTTTCTCTTTCACTCTCTATTTTTCTTCTCCACACACTATATATCTCACATTTTTCTATACTTTACTATTTAATTTCTTCTTCTTTTTCCTCTTTATTATAATAAAAAAATAAGAAGCTGTACATAAAATGTATTATGAAAATATGATTGTATACAATCGTACTTACTTCCAATAAAATTAAGATATATATTTTTTTAATTTAAAAAAAGAAAATTTCTTTCAGTTCCTCTACCCCCTTAGATCCTCTGTCCTCCAGTACATCTGGGAGATTGTTTGTGTCTTCCTTAGTGAAGACAGATCCGAAGTACCTATTCAACTCTTCTGCCATTTCCCTGTTGCCCATAATAATTTCACCCGTGTCTGCCTTCAAGGGACCCACATTTGACTTTGCTACTCTTTTTCCCTTAACATATGTAAAGAAGCTTTTACTGTCCTTCTTTATATTCCTGGCCAGCTTCCCTTCGTACTTCATCTTTTCAGCCCGTATTGCCCGTTTTGTTTCCTTCTGTCCTATGAAAGTTTCCCAATCCTCTGGCTTCCGGCTACTCTTTGCTGTGTTATACATCTTTTCTTTTAGTTTTATTTTATCCCTAACTTCTCTTGGCAGCAAAGATTGATGAGGGTTAGTGTTTCCCTTACGTTCGCGACGCTTATTTTCAACTTTTCATTGCTTGTATATTCCATCACAGTCCAAACAAAATCCAACCCAGCTGTAATGCTGCTGACTACTTCCACGTTGACTACCTCGCCAACGACATTTGGCCATTGATAGGAACAGATGGCGCCCTGTTGAATTCTCAAACCACGAATCTGCAGTGCAAAAACATTTCTGCTTTCTCAGCGTTCTGAAAGGTTGATTACACAGGACTTTGGGATTTGATGTAACAGTCAGTTTGGCTGTAATCTGACTGACGGAAGATACGGGTTTATAAAATTGCACTAATATCATGATGTGAAAGCCCGTCACATTTACCTCTGGGTAGAGCTGCGAAACACTAAGGGGCAGAAAACGCTAGTGGGAGTTGTGTACAGACCACCTAACAGTAGTAGTGGAGTTGGGGATGGCATCAAACAGGAAATTAGAAATGCGTGCAACAAAGGTAAAACAGTTATAATGGGTGACTTCAATCTACATATAGATTGGGTGAATCAAATTGGCAGGGGTGCTGAGGAAGAGGATTTCTTGGAATGTATGCAGGATAGTTTTCTAAACCAACATGTAGAGGAACCAACGAGAGAACAGGCTATTCTAGACTAGGTATTGAGTAACGAGGAAGGATTGGTTAGCAGTCTTGTTGTGCATGGCCCCTTGGGCAAGAGTGACCATAATATGGTTGAATTCTTCATTAGGATGGAGAGTGACATTGTTAATTCAGAAACAACGGTTCTGAACTTAAAGAAGGGTAACTTTGAGGGTATGAGACATGACTGGCAGGTGATTCTTAAAGGGTTGACGGTGGATATGCAATGGAAGGCATTTAAAGACTGCATGGATGAACTACAACAATTGTTCATCCCAGTTTGGCAAAAGAATAAATCAGGGAAGGTAGCGCATCCGTGGATAACAAGGGAAATCAGGGATAGTATCAAAACAAAAGTTGAAGCATACAAATTAGCCAGAAAAAGCAGCCTACCAGAGGACTGGGAGAAATTCAGAGTCCAGCAGAGGAGGACAAAGGGCTTAATTAGGAAAGGGGAAATAGATTATGAAAAAAAACTGGCAGGGAACATAAAAACTGACTGCAAAAGTTTTTATAGATATGTGAAGAGAAAAAGATTAATTAAAACAAATGTATGTCCCTTGCAGTCAGAAACGGGTGAATTGATCATGGGGAACAAGGATATGGCAGACCAATTGAATAACTACTTTGGTTCTGTCTTCACTAAGGAAGATATAAATAATCTGCCGGAAATAGCAGGGGACCGGGGGGTCAAATGAGATGGAGGAACTGAATGAAATGCCGGTTAGCCGGGAAGTGGTGTTAGGTAAATTGAATGGATTAAAGGCCGATAAATCCCCAGGGCCAGACAGGCTGCATCCCAGAGTACTTAAGGAAGTAGCCCCAGAAATAGTTTAGGCATTAGTGATAATTTTTCAGAATGCTTTAAATTCTGGAGTAGTTCCTGAGGATTGGAGGGTAGCTAATGTAACCCCACTTTTTAAAAAGGGAGGGAGAGAGAAAACGGGGAATTATGGACCAGTTAGTCTAACATTGGTAAATGCTTGAGTCAGTTATTAAAGATGGGATAGCAGCACATTTGGAAAGTGGTGAAATCATTGGACAAAGTCAGCCTGGATTTATGAAAGGTAAATCATGTCTGACGAATCTTCTAGAATTTTTTGAGGATGTAACTAGTAGAGTGGATAAGGGAGAACCAGTGGATGTGTTATATCTGGACTTTCAGAAGGCTTTCGACAAGGTCCCACATAAGAGATTAGTATGCAAACATAAAGCACACGGGATTGGGGGTTCAGTATTGATGTGGATAGAGAACTGGATGGCAGACAGAAAGCAAAGAGTAGGAGTAGGGTCCTTTTCACAATGGCAGGCAGTGACTAGTGGGGTACCGCAAGGCTGAGTGCTGGGACCCCAGCTATTTACAATATATATTAATGATTTGGATGAGGGAATTGAATGCAACATCTCCAAGTTTGTGGATGACACAAAGCTGGGGGGCAGTGTTAGCTGTGAGGAGGATGCTAGGAGGCTGCAAGGTGACTTGGATAGGTTGGGTGAGTGGGCAAATGCATGGCAGATGCTGTATAATGTGGATAAATGTGAGGTTATCCACTTTGGTGGCAAAAACAGGAAAGTAGACTATTATCTGAATGGTGGCCGATTAGGAAAAGGGGAGATGCAATGAGATCTGGGTGTCATGGTACACCAGTCATTGAAAGTAGGCATGCAGGTGCAGCAGGCAGTGAAGAAAGCGAATGGTATGTTAACATTCATAGCAAAAGGATTTGAGTATAAGAGCAGGGAGGTTCTACTGCAGTTGTACAGGGTCTTGGTGAGGCCACACCTGGAGTATTGCGTACAGTTTTGGTCACCAAATCTGAGGAAAGACATTCTTGCCATAGAGGGAGTACAGAGAAGGTTCACCAGACTGATTCCTGGGATGGCAGGACTTCCATATGAAGAAAGACTGGATAGACTCGGCTTGTACTCGCTAGAATTTAGAAGATTGAGGGGGGATCTTATAGAAACTTACAAGATTCTTAAGGGGTTGGACAGGCTAGATGCAGGAAGATTGTTCCCGATGTTGGGGAAGTCTTGGTTCTTGGTTCTTGGTTTCTTGGTCCTCCAAAATATTCCAAATGGAATTTAAACTGGAGGTGGTGGAGGAAGGACTCAAGCCAGAAAGCGTTTTTGGGAAGAAAGAGCTACCTTAAATTTAGTTGCATCTGGTTGGGTAACTAAAGTAGGGTGGAGATTATTCCATGCTTTAATTGTGCGGGGGAAGAATGAATTGCTGTACACATCTGTCTTGGTAGCTGGAATCACAAATTGGATCGAATGCCCTCGTCTGCTCCTAATTGGTTTGGGTTTGGTGTAGGTCTTGTAATCAATGTCGAGCTGACCATTTAACATTTTGTAAAAACAGGTCAAACGGTGAGCTTCACGTCTGTCTTGGAGAGGGTTCCACCCCAGAGAATTCAGAAGTTTGGTAACACTCGCTTCTCTCTCATAAGTGATAGTAACAAATCGAGCTGCCTGTCTTTGGACACGTTCGATGGAAGAAATGTTTTTATTTGTGTATGAGTCCCATGCTGCAACTGCGTAGTCCAAATGAGGTCTAACGAGGGTGAAGTATAGCTTCTCCTTGACAGAAGTTGAACAATGATGAAAGTTGCGCCTCAGAAAATTTAGGACACCTGTTGCTTTCACCATTGCATGATGAGTCTGACCATTCCAACGCAGATCATTCTGCAATTTGATGCCAAGATACTTGGTTTGTTTGGATTCTTCAAGGGTGGTACCAAGTATATTGTACGATGTTTCGCCTGGATTCCTCTTTCTGGTGACACGCATGGTTTCACATTTGGAAGGGTTAAACTGCATGCCCCATTGGTGTGACCACTCAACCATTGTATCGAGGTCCTTTTGGAGAGCATCTTCATCATCAGCTGACTTAATTGGACGGTACAGCAAACAATCATCAGCGAAAAGTCTGGTCGTGCTTGCGACTTTTTCCATGGATGTCGTTTATGTAAAGCAAAAACAGATGTGGGCCAAGTACTGTGTCCTGAGGTGTACCACTCAACACTGGATGCCAATTGGAGATCTTTCCGTTCACACACACACGTTGAAGACGTTTTGTCAGGAAACTGGAAATCCATCGTTTCGTGTTGGAATGAATACCATAGAAGTCAAGCTTCCGAAGCAGTCTCTGGTGTGGGATGACATCAAATGCTTTAGAAAAGTCCAGCACTACTAAATCCGTGATGACATTACCATCAAGATGTTTGGCCAGGTCATTTGTCGTCAGGATAAGCTGAGACTCACATGATCTATGCCTCCTAAATGCATGTTGGTTGTCAGCAAGAATATTATGTTTGCTCACGTGTCGCATCAGATTACTATCAATTACATGCTCCAGTAATTTGCAGCAAGTATTTGTTAATGAAACAGGACGATAATTTGCTGGGTTGGTGGTTGAACCCTTCTTAAAGAGAGGAGTGATGTTAGCCTTCCTCCAATCCAGCGGAACATCACCCGAGTCA
The DNA here is from genome assembly GCA_038087875.1 of Malacoraja senta. Lineage (NCBI taxonomy): Eukaryota > Metazoa > Chordata > Chondrichthyes > Rajiformes > Rajidae > Malacoraja > Malacoraja senta. The sequence goes on along the minus strand of CM075977.1, from coordinate 113,848,279 downwards.
AGCGATTGTTGGAAAATGAACTGCAAAACTGGAGCCAGTTCTTCAGCCGCGATCTTGAGGGCTTGATTCTGTATCTGATCTGGTCCAATTGCTTTTGTGGTATTGATGTTGAGCAATAACTTCTTGACACCTTCAACCTCAATTTTAATAGCAGGCATATCAGCATACGGACTGGGCGGTAGAACTGGAAATGATGAAGGCTCCATATCTTCCCGGGTGAAAACGTGTTGGAATTGGTTTGCAAGAGCTTCTGCTTTCACCTGGTCCTCAGTGATCAGACAGTTGTTCACTTTAAGTCCAGAACAAGGGGTCATAGTTTAAGGATAAGGGGGAAGTCTTTTAGGACCGAGATGAGAAAATCATTTTTCACACAGAGAGTGGTGAATCTGTGGAATTCTCTGCCACAGAAGGTAGTTGAGGCCAGTTCATTGGCTATATTTAAGAGGGAGTTAGATGTGGCCCTTGTGGCTAAAGGGATCAGGGGGTATGGAGAGAAGGCAGGTACAGGATACTGAGTTGGATGATCAGCCATGATCATATTGAATGGCAGTGCAGGCTCGAAGGGCCGAATGGCCTACTCCTGCACCTATTTTCTATGTTTCTATGTTTCTATTTCAGTGGGTGGGATGAATTGTCCTGTTAACTGAAGATGCCACTGCTGTTTGGTTGCCAGCAATTGCCCAGAAAGCCCAATGGTATTGTTGATCGTCGATATTTCCCCGAGTGTCTTGAGAGAATCCCTCTGCCCTTGTCCCAGTTTCATTGGACATCCTCTGTTCTCGTCAGCCCTCCATTTCGACAATCCATGATTAAAAAAATACTTTCCAAGTAAAATGGCGACACAACTGTATTTCTTCTTTACATTAAAGAAACCTAATTAGTTTCTTCTCGTCCGCCCTCGCAGACTGGCATTCGAATGGTGTTTTCTTAAGTCTCAACTAACTACTTTGCCAGGGAAACACAATGGCGCAGCGGTAGAGCTGTTCCCTTATGGCGCCAGAGACCCGGGTTTGATCCAAACTACCGGTGCGTTCTGTACGGAGTTTGCGTGTTCTCTCTGTGGTCGCGTGGGTTTTCTCCGGGTGATCCGGTATTTTTCCCGCACTCCATGAGGGAGGGGGAAGAAGAATGAACAATGGAGAACCTGGCGTAGGGTGACCACTGGGATGGGGGTGGGGGGGAGGGGAGCCTCATTAGGTCATGTGATAGCAGCAGAATTAGGCCATCAGGTCAACTCCGCCATTTAACCATGCCTGATCTATCTGTCCCAACTTACCATATTCTCCTGTTTTCTCCCCATAACCCCCGACACCCGTACTAATCAAGAATCTATCTGTCTCTGCCTTAAAATATCCATAGACATGGCCTCCACGGCTTTCTGTGACAAGGAACTCCACAGATTCAACATCCTCTGACGAAATAAATGTCCTTACCTCCTTCCTAAAGAAACTATCCTTTAATTCAGAGACCTCGACACTCCCACCAGTGAAACATCCTCTCCACATTCAATCTATCCAAGCCTTTCATTATTCGTATGTTTCAACATGGTCCCCCCTCGATCTTCCAAACTCCAGCGAATGCAGGCAAAATGCCGTCAAATGCTCGTTGTAAGCTAACCCACTCATTCCTGGGAACTTTCTTGTAAACCTCCTGTGGACCATCCCCAGGACCGGCACATCCTTCCACAAACATGGTGCCCAAGGATGTAGAGAGCCCTCAGAGGAGCACATAAATTGTATGGGTGCATTGTATTCATGGGCAACTAAAGATAAGAGAGGATGTGTGCGTTCTGACAGAACAAAGCAGATCATGTAGTTACATGATGAGGAATTGGGTAATGTCGGAAATTGATATGCATTCATTAAAAACAACGAGCAGTCGTGGCAGACGACATGTTACGTTGGCCATTCTGAATGAATGGAGTAAAGATGTTTCGATAGCTGCTGAGACGTCGCTTGGAGACGCTCGCGCTGCGTTGATCGCCTTGTGTTCGATTTTTCCCAGGATGTCACGTTGAAGATCCAGATGCTTTCTCAGTTGTGAGTATAGTTTCAGCGCTGGATCTGAAGGGAACGGAAATAGTTCCTTTGCGGTTTACACAAATATGTATTTGGCGAACGACATGCGAAATAGAAATGACTAAGCAATTGATGAACAAAGATAAATAGACATCATTTTAAAAACAATCGGGTCAGAAACACCCAGAGAGAGATTTAGATGTTTGCTTGAGAACAACGTTTGGTATTTATTGTGAGAAACGCATCTACTCAGTCAATTGGAAACAGTTGAAGTGAACAGTTGTCAAAAGTATAGAAAACCTTCTACAAACTTCAGCAGAGAGCTGTTCTTCTTTCTGTGCGCTCTGCCAAGCAATATCTTTAAATTTCTCAATCAAGTCGAGGTACATATCGCGAAGGAATAATTGCACAAACATTAACTCAAATAATGCATTTTCACTTAAATTCAAACCAAAGATAAAGATATTGTCAATCACGGTGTTTGAAATTCAAAGTGAAATCATATTTGTCTTTTGGTAGTTCTAACAGGTCCTTGCATGGCATATTGTAGGGACGGAACGAATAATCTGAAAATACATATCTGAAATCGACAGGTTGGGCAGCTGAATAGTTGCTGTCTAACAGTGCCAGAGACCCTAGTTTAATCCTGATCATGGGTGCTGTATGTACCGACTATGTGTACGTTCTCCCTCTGACCGCGTGTGTTTTCTCCGGGTGCACCGATTTCCTCCTGCATAGAGACATAAGGTTATATCGTGATACAGCGTGGAAATAGGCCCTTCGGCCCAACATGCCCACACTGGCCAACGTGTCTCCACTACATGAGTCCCACCGGCCCGCGTTTGACCCATATCCCTCACACCTGTCCTATCCATGTACCTGTTTAACTATTTCTTAAACATTGGCCTAGTCTCTGCATCAACGACAGTATCTCCTCCCGTAGCTTGTTCCATACACCCACCATCTTTTGTGAGAAAAAGTTACCCCTCAGATTCCTATTAAATCGATAGTCCTTCACCTTAAACCTATGCTCTCTTGTCCTCGATGCACCTACTCTGGTAAGCGACTCGGTGCATCTACCCGGTCAATTCCCCCCATGGTTTTATACACCTCTATAAGATCACCGTTCATCCCCCTGTGCTCCATGGAATACAGTCCTAGCAGAATACAGAATAACAGATCATCTCAGATCATCTAGTCCTGGCAACTTACTCATTAATCTTCTCTATAACCCCTTCCAGCTTAACAACATATTTTCTATAACATGGTGCCCAGAACTGAACAGAACTGCAACACGATCTCACAACTTCTATACTCAATACTCTGACTGATGAAGGTCAAAGTGCCAAAAGCCTTTTTCACCACCCAATCTACCTGCGACTCCACCTCACGGAACCATGCACCTGCATTTCGAGACCCCTCTTCTCAGCAACACTCCCCAGAGGCCTACGATTCCCTATGTAGGTTCCGCCCATTTAGCCGTCCCAAAATGTAACACCTCACATTAATCCGTATTACATTTCAGCAACCTTTCCTCAGCTCAATATCCTGCTGCAATATTTCCACAACTATTTCACGGCCTGCAAAACCACCCACTTTTGTGTCATCATGAAACTTGACAATGTTGCCATGTATGTTCTCATCCAAATCATTTATATCGATAACGAACAATAACGAGCTGAGCACCGAACTAGTCATATGCCTGCAGTCCGAGAAGCAACCTTCCACCATCACTCTCTGCTTCATCCCTTGAAGCCAACGTTCTATCCATTCAGATATCACCTCCTGGAATCCCATGCGGTATAACATTCCAGCGCAGCCTCCCATGCGGAACCTTGTCAAATTATTTGCTGAAGTCCATATATAAAACATCTATGACCTCTTCATCATTCTTGGTCATGTCTTCAAAAAACTCAATCAGATTTGTGAGACACGACCTCCCACGTATACCTGAGAATACTCTCTAGTAACGTTCCAACTGCAGATGTTCAGCTCCACACTCGCATAATAGAAATATTCGGATTTGACCTCTTTTAAAAACTTTTAAATATTTGATGACTATGAAGAAGGTGTTGATTCAGCTGAAAACAGACATCGAAGCCTATTGCTTAATGCTGAGAGGTAGGCCTCTCAATTGTATAATCACGTAACTCCAGCACTTGGTACATATTGCAAGGACAACTGACATCTAACCCATATATTGTCGAAAATTTTTGTTAAGCAGAGTAATCAACGAATAATTGAAGGAGCTGTCGTGCGTTAATAATCCTCTCGAATCCTAATGTAGATCTGAAGTCGGGCTATCCATGATCGGTCTTTGCTGGCTTTACCTTGCAATAAACCTAATTCCCTTACCATGTATCTATACACTGTAAATGGCTCATGTATTGCCTTTCTGCTGACTGGTCAGCACACAACAAAAGTGTTTCATTGTACCTACTTGTGTAAATTGCTCGTTTCTAAGCTTCCGCCCAGTCTGGTTTCAGTAAAAACACTGAAACAAGCACTTGAAACGACTAAATTTTATTTTAACAAAAGCGCGTCACAGTTCAATTACTGTACCTATCCCACCGCGGGTTCGATCCTCGTATCTGCCTGTTCAAGTCCTCTAGGCCTCGCTCAGACAGAGACACTCCAGAAGTTCACGCAATCCCAAGCGCTCTCCCAGAAGATCGTGATAGTGGACTTTTATATGTCCCGGGACCTCGAGGGGCCAAACCACATGGGGGAGATTTTCTTAACAACCCAATTATATATAGATCGATTAACCACATACATAACAGACATTTTCCTAATCCAATAATACAACAGCTCATACCTTGTATAAGAAAGAAAGCTCTCGAAGGAAGCTAACAAGAATAAATATTGAAATGTGCCCTGAGATTCAAACAATTTCTCCAAGGCTCAACACTTTGACCAATCATCAATTAGGATGACTGTCTTGCAACATTATTTATACTGTTTACAATGCTTTTGCAGCGACCCAATAGAAATGATGTATTTAAGGTTAGCTTGCAAAATCACTACACATGTTATCTATTTAAGAGAAACATGGAGAACTCCTGGATCCCTTACTATCCTCCATATCAGTCTGAGTCTAGACTGGCTGGCGCCATTCAAAGTCTGTAAAGTTCAGCTGACCAGTGTTAAACAATTCTGACAAGTGCAGGGATCCTCCATTTTATGGTGTCTTTAATTTAGCCAATATTAACATTCCCCCCCATTTTATCATTCATGATAACCCTCATCATAAATAACAACGCCAAAATACAATGAATACGTATTTGTATCCATGGCATCTTTCTAATTCAATATACTCTATTTGCAATGTCTCAAAAGGACCCACAGGCAATGGTGTTTTCCCTGCTTCACATCCTATTCCTTTCCCTGGATTGTATTGCTGGCAGACCGGGCAATTATTGCCTATCTTTTGAGCAAAAGATTGTAATTTTGGATGCCACCAGGTAGCTAATAGAGTGTCCCCTACTGCTCTTGCACCACAATGGGTTACAGAGTGCATACACTCAATAACCCATACGGCCAATGAGTCTGTCATACAAGTTTGCCCTGCTGGAGTGGTCCACAGCCCAGGCATACAATCCAGTACACATCCCAGTTGTCTCCATCTCTCCTTATCTACTTCAGTAGCCTCTTCTTGTAATTGAACGATTTCTTGGATGGTCGGCATCAGTTTCTCCAAGGGGGACTTGTTAGTTACACTTTTAGTCTGCCTCATCATTCTAGGTACCACCACCTTACGTTCCCATGATACTCTTTTAGCTACTAAATCGGCATTACGATTGCCATTGTCTACTGGGGTCTGTCCTTTATTATGAACACTACATTTTATTACAGAGAATTGTCTGATTAGAATTAAGGCCTTCAATAAATTTGTCACCAATTGTTTGTGTGATATTTGGGTTCCTGCAGAAGTTAGACATCCCCTATCTTTCCATAATTGTCCAAAATCATGCACCACCCCAAATGCATATCGAGAATCAGTGTAGATGTTTACTTTTGGATCTTCCCCAATAATACAAGCCCTGATTAAAGCGAATATTTCAACTTGTTATGCTCAATAGGGTGATTCAAAACCAGCTGCTTCTACAATCTCCCTCTTTTGATTAATAATTGCATACCCAGTTAACCTCTCACCCCGCGGTCCAATGGATGCACTACTGTCCACAAATAATGAGATGTCAGGGTTTTCCATGGGTACATCCCTCAAGGCCTCTCTCACTGATGTTTCCTCCTCTATAACAAGTAGACAGTCACGTCCTGCCTCTGCTTGTTCTTCTGGAGGTGAAATAAGAAATGAGGCTGGATTCATTAATGTACAGTGTTTAAACTGCAATTTTGGATTGTTTAACAGGTGGATCTCATACTTATTTTGGTTGGCCATTGTCAAAGGCTGGGTTTGAAGCTGCCCCAACAATGTCGATACCGAATGTGAACTGTACACTACAATTTCCTGCTGGAGTGTCAAATTAGCAGCTGATTGTAAACTATTGTAAATTTCAGTTAAGATTTGAGTGTAAAGAGGATGTCCCCTAGCTACTGGATCTAATTTGGAGGAGTAATATGCAACTGGTCTATGTCTATCCCCATGCTTTTGCGTTAATACCGAAGTGGCACAATCGGATAGAATTGTACAATACAGCTGGAAAGGACGATCATATAATGGCCTTCCCAATGCCGGGGCTCGCATCAATGAAATTTTCAAGTTCTCAAATGCTTCCTGTGCCTCTTTTGTTAGTTTAAATTCATCCTCCTTGCTGGTATAGGGTGTTAGCTCCTTTGTTTCTAGATCTATATTTGGAATCCAGGGTCTGCAATAATTGACCATGCCCAGCCATTGCCTCATTTGTTTGGCTTCTTTTGGGATTGGAAATTCGCAAATAGGTTTGAGTCTGCTCTTCTCAAGACTTCTTTCGGTGGCTGAAATTATAATCCCTAGAAATTTTACTTTCTCCTGAGCTACCAGTACTTTTGATGGGGAAACCACATATCCTAGATCGGCTAGATGATTTAGTAGTTGTGCAGTGTCTTCCCGATTACTGGATTCATCTTTATTAGCAATAGGTCAGCAACATATTGCACTAATGTTGCACTAATGTTGAATTCATTTTAAACTTTAAAGTATTTAGCTGATCCTGCAGACACCTGGAAAATAAAGTAGGTGAGTTGACAAATCCTTGAGGCAACCTGATCCAGGTATATTGTTGTCCCTTATAGTTGAAGGTAAACAAATATTGGCTGTCTTCATGAAGAGGAAAAGAAAAGAATGCATGTTGTAAGTCGACTATCGAAAAGACTTTGGCTTCAGCCGGTATTTGGGCTAGAATATGGGCAGGATTTGGCACTAGGGCATGAAGTGGTTCTACAACAGAATTGATTTCCCTTAAGTCTTGTATGAGTCTATATTGACCCTCCATTCCCGGTTTTGGAACGGCAAGAATAGGGGTGTTACAGATAGATTGGTACTTCACCAATATTCCTTGTTCTAGCAAACCCCAAATTAATTTGTCAATGCTGCTGGTGGCCTATAGTTTCAATGGATATTGTTGGATTGAAGGACGTGTTACCCCTTTCTGGAGAACTATACGGATGGGATTGATGTTCATGCATCCAACCTGAGCAGTGTCCTTCGCCCGTACTTGAGGGTTCACATACTCGTATACCTCACTCCCCAGATGATGACGTAAGTGGGTAACAACCTTCCTTGGAGCCTGGTAAAATTCAACAACAAAGTGATTAGACAAATTTTGCTTCTGGTAATTTTTCAGGTTTGCCAATGTAATTGCCTTTCTTACCATCGTTGCTAGGTCTTTAGCTCTAGCTGGGAAGTTCACCCTTCGAGTGATGTGAGGAGCAGCCTCCTCAGTTCCTTTCCATAACTGTGCTGGTATTTTAGCATATTCGGCAGCTCCATCTTTCCCTTCCACTAGTGCCAATACTTCTATTTCCCATTCCTGTCCTTCGTATGATTTAAAGAAGGTTTAAATCCCTTCTATCGTAAGCCAGTTTCCATATATAATTCAGAGAATCGTTCTGAAAACTCATCCGCTTCTTCTCCCCTTTTTGTTCTTACATCTAATATTCTGGCCAAATCGATTGGTTTCTGAAGGGTGTTGGCAAGAGCTGTTAAAACAGCTTCCTCCCTTGCACCATTGTCCGCTATTATATTTGCCAGAGCTTCATGCGACGGATGTCCTTAATTCGTTAGGAATCTGGGATGCTCACTTGGGGTAATTATTTGCATGATCACCGCTCATAAATCCCAGGAATCAGTGAGATAAACACGCAGTGTAGTTCTTAAGTGATCCACAAAAGAAGCGGGTGACTTTCTATGATCGGGTATTTGATTTAAAATAGCCATCATCTCGTTAGGCCTCCATGGGGAATAGACTCTAATTGTACGGGGATTATTTGCACTCACTGCATTGGCTGGATCAGAAGAAGGATTAGGCATTTCCCTTACAGGAAACTGTCTAAGGGTTGTTTGTTTAGCTTCAGGATCTACCTCAGCTTCTTCAATTATGGTTTCACACCCAGATGTTTCTTCTCCTTCACCAGGGCGTTCACAGTACTTTCTAAAGGATTTCCTTCCTTCTTTAACTGCTCGTTCAATTTGTCTGGGGGTATGCGCTTCTTTTTCCATAACTAATTTAGTCTTTTTCCAAGTTTAGCTTCTGGTACCGTGAACTCCAGAACTGTCTGTAATGGACGGAGCGGTCGGGGTTAAGGAATGTTGTGCCCTGGGATTTGATTGTCTATTCCCATTACGAGCTCCGCAATGTGCATCTAAGGTATTGGGATCATAAGATGAATAAGGTTGTGGACGTGAATTTCTAGTTCTAACACCCTCCCAGTCTTCTAAATAATCATCGTCACCCCCCTCGTAACCAATGCCAACCATCGGGTCCTCGTGCTTAAGACTTATGGATGATAATCTTTCTGTGAAAGATTTCTTTCTCCCTTTATCTTTAATACTCTCAGGCTCTTCCCTTAGGCTACCTGGAGGTACAAATGCTTCAGTATCTTCTAATATTATCCCCCGTTTTAGAGTTGCTTCCTTCCAACTTGCCATTCTTTCCTCCGCTCTACTTACTTTCTGTTCCTCATAATAATTTCTCCACAATTCAATTAATTCCTGTGCCTCTGTATTATCGCTGCACTGCAATATAAACTGCTCAATGTATTTTAATCCCTTTACTGTATCTATGCCACCCCTTGGGGCCATAATTCATTCCCTAATTCTCTATTTAACGATCCGGAAAGGATTCTCAATCGATCAGCTTTTTGTGGATATTCACTGCATATTTCTTGCAGAGGACTTTCGGAATCAGCGGTTGTATCTTTATTTGCGTTGTTTCCCATTCAGTTGGATAAGGAAGCGAGTTGCTACTCGCACCTCTTAGCAATTTCCCTTTCAAATTTCAAAATTAACAAAATCCTTTTAGACAATTTTCAAATCAAAATGCTTCAGGAAACAACCAATCACGCTCACACACATTCTCGCAGCCCGGCACCTATCCCCGATCTTAATCTGAACGCATGCAAATGAACTCTAAATACGTGTGCAAAATTGAACACAAAAAGAAAATTAGTCCACTTATCAGAAGTAAACCTAACCACACTCCTGCATAAATCAAAAACATTCACTTATTACAAATCATGCACTCCAAGAAATCCTCCGCATGGTGCAATCGGTCAGCGGGATGACTCCTCCCCCGACGCAGCAATCAAAGGAGTACAAACCCTGATCGGACCACCCCGATTCAGACTCTTACAAAGCGATCTTAAACAAATACGAATATCGAAGTTAAACACACTCTTACTTCAAGTTTCTAATCCGTAAACACTCACACAAGCAGCAACACAAATGACGGTCCGCGGACTTAACATGATCTAAATATTAACTTTTAATTCTTTATATACTCTGTTTATTTATATACACAGAAAATTTACAAAATCCGGATCCTACAACAATATGAAAAGCTAGATTTTTACAATTTACAAAATGATTTCAAGCACTAGCGCACAGTTCATGAACACTCCATCTCGACGCCGTGTCACGCTGTTATCACGCAGTGAACCTCTCCCTCTGATACCGAAGATTTTCCCCTTCCTTGTTTACTCTTTGCTGAGGGGTACTATTCCTTAAATGACTACTTTCCTCCCGAATGTTACTATCCCTCTGCTAAGACTGGACTTCTATAGGGGGACCTCTACCCCTCCTCTCTAAGTTCAACAGAATTACGGGTACCCTTTACCTATTCGGATTACTTTTCATCAAGCAAACTGGTTCCCGTCTCTCAGGTACTCTTCGCTATCACTTACTAGTCAACAATCGACCAGAGAGTTACTATTCACTGTTGATCAGCCGCTATTCGGAATCGATCACGGAAATGCACCAACTCCGAAGTTCTATATACAGGAATTCGAATTCCACCTTACTGGCAGAACTTCAATATGAAATTCAGTATTTGAAAATTTGGCTGCAAATATAGACTCGAACTCGAACTCCTAATTTTAGTGTGTATCTCTTATACTACGGGCTCACGAATCAGCTAAAATTGCCCAGTTGAATTCTTGAACGGACTGGAGTATTCCGGCCAATCTATACTCTGTCCATTCAAGCTCAGTACTTTCACGAGGCTCTTCGTCCCTCACTTCAGGGAGAGACTCAGATACCTACACACAGACACTCCTCTCTGCTGGCCACCGAGGATCCAGCATCTAGCCGCTTCACGCTGTGAGTTATCGATGCCGATTTTCAGAGCGCACATTTAAAATGCGCGCTCCCAGCAAAGATCCGATCGAAGGCGAGACCTGTATTTTAATACCCCACCAATTTGGATACCAAGTCTAACCCTGGGCCACCCCTCGCCTGATGAACCGCGTTTGGCTCTCGTTAAAGCAGCTGCAGTCTGCCAACTATGACCAAAATTTTGGGCCTCTAACCCAGGAAAGGGACTCTAACCCAACCCCAGCAGGGCCTCTAACCCCACCCTGGTTTTATGGGACCCCAACCCAAAGGCGTGCTAACCACTCCCCCGTGCTTGCTAGACTCTGTTCTAATGCTCTCGATTAGACCCTTTTCCAAGCCCGCGAATGATCGATCCTCTCTGACTGACAAAGTGCCGAAAATCAATGCGAAAACCGCATCGTGGGCCCGATATCTGCACTCGCAATCGAGACAGCTCAACACCCTTGATCGCAAACGTGTTTGGGGGTCTTTTGAGATCCCGGTCGAGCCCGCCATGTAAATTGCTCGTTTCTAAGCTTCCCCCCAGTCTAGTTTCAATAACAACACTGAATCAAGTACTTGAAACAACTAAATTATATTTTAACAAAAGCGCTTCACACATCAACCGTGGGTTAGATCCTCGTATCTGCCTGTTCAAGCCCTCTAGGCCTCGCTCAGACAGGGACACTCCAGAATTCACGCAGTCCCAAGCATTCTCCCAGAAGATCGACGCTGAACAATAGACAATAGGCAATAGACAATAGGTGCAGGAGTAGGCCATTTGGCCCTTCGAGCCATTCAATGTGATCATGGCTGATCATCCCCAATCAGTACCCCTCGTTGTAGAGTACTTTTATATGTCCCGGGACCTCGATGGGCCGAACCACATGAGGGTGATCTCTTAATAACCCAATTACAGATATCGATTAACCCCATACATAACAGACATTTCCCGAACCCAATAATACAACAGCTCATACATTGTATAAGAAAGAAAGCTGTCGAAGGAAGCCAACAAGAACAAACAGTGAAACATTTGCCCTGAGATTGAAACAATTTCTCCAAGGCTCAACAGTTCGATCAATCATCAATTAACAGGATGACCGTCTTGCCACATTATGTATACTGTTTTACAATGCATTTGCAGTGGCCCAATAAAAATGATGCATTTGAGGTTAGCTTGCAAAACCAGCATACATGTTATCAATTTACGAGAAACATGGAGAACACCTGGACCCCTTACCATCCTGCATATCAGTCTGAGCCTAGACTGGCTGGCGCCAGTCAAAGTCTGTAAAGTTCAGCTGACAAGGGTTAAGCAATTCTGTTAAGTGCAGGGATCCTCCATTTTATGGTGTATTTAATTTAGCCAATATTAACACTTGCACGTGAAAATAAACTAAATTAAGTAAATGAAAAAAAAGTTCATTGCCAAATGCTATATCAATTCCGAGAAGCACTTGAACCCACAAAACACCCCATGCACTCCCTCTCCAGACCCCCCCCCCCCCCCCCCCCCGCTGGTTTGCATGATGTTCATGATGAAACCGCGCAGAACTGATATTCATTTAGAGCAATGGTGCTGATGACGCCCACGTTAATATGTTCACCCTTCGCATCGGCTTCACTGTACCATTCCATTGCAGTTTCAAGCACAGGCTTGGCCTGAACTGTGCTTGAAACTGCAATGGCAATGAAAATGAAGTGAAAATGAAATGAGCTGTTTAGCTTGGCCTGCCCTGTGCTTGAAACTGCAATCGCAATGGAAGTGAAGTGAAAATGCAATCAGCTGTTTGGCTTGGACTGCCCTGTGCTTGAAACTGCAATGGCAATGGAAGTGAAGCGAAAATACAATCAGCTCTTTGGCTTAGCCTGCCCTGTGCTTGAAACTGCAATGGCAATGGAAGTGAAATGAAAATGCAATCGGCTGTTTGGCTTGCTCTGCCCCCCTGTGCTTGAAACTGCAAAGGCAATGGAAGTGAAATGAAAATGCAATCGACTGTTTGGCTTGCCCTGTGCTTGAAACTGCAATGGCAATGGAAGTGAAATGAAAATGCAATCAGCTGTTTGGCCTGCCCTGTGCTTGAAACTGCAATGGGAATGGAGGTGAAATGAAAATGCATTGAGCTGTTTGGCTTGGCCTGCCCTGTGCTTTAAACTGCAATGGCAATGGAAATGAAATGAAAATGCAATGAGCTGTTTGGCCTGCCCTGTGCTTGAAACTGCAATGGCAAAGGAAATGAAATGAAAATGCAATGAGCTGTTCGGCCTGCCCTGTGCTTGAAATGAAATGGAAATGAAATGAAATGAATTGTTTGGCCTGCCTGAAACCACTAATTTCGGCCCACAATGCCCCTATTAGCCGAGAAACCATTCCCTTTTGCCCAAAATTCCAGTATTAGCCCAGGAGGAGCATTTTGGCCCAAAAGGCCCGTTCCAGGCCAGGAACAATCCAGAAAAAGTGCTTTCATTGAGATTTCAATCAGATTTCTTTTTAAATAGAGAGCCTTCGGCCCATCAGGCCTGTACTAGCCCAGGAGGAGTCCTTTCGGCCCATCAGTAAGTATTCCCCCTGCAAGTATTAAACCTCACCCCAGTATTTTTCTCCCTCCCTTCATTGGCTCCCTGTGAGTTCCAAGCCAGGATAGACTTTCCTCCTTCATTGCTGTGATCTGCAGAAAAATATATAAAATGTCTAAAATTGATTTTCCACCCTCTCCCCCTTCTCTCTCACACAGAGTCTCTCACCTGTTTTGGGCAGAATTTCAGGCAGTTTATGAGCTGCCAGCCCACCAGGCCTGAGTGACTGAGTTGCCTGCCCACCAGGCCTGAGTGACTGAGCTGCCAGCCCACCAGGCCTGAGTGACTGAGCTGCCAGCCCACCAGGCCTGGGTGACTGAGCTGCCAGCCCAAGAATCCATTTGGCCCACAATGTCCATACTAGCCCTCTGGAAACCAGTCCCTTTAGCCCACAACACCCATACTAGCGCTCCAGAACCCCCCCCCCCCCCAACTGGCCACCAATATTGGAATTGGTGGGGAGGTGGAATATTGCATTGGGGGACCAGTCCTCCCGTGCGAACATGAGACCCAACGGGTCCCTCTTCGTCTAGTATATATCTAGTATATATATATATATATATATATATATATATATATATATATATATATATATATATATATATATATATATATATATATATATATATAGTAAAGACATACTAATCTACACTCACGAAGGTATTTGTGTTGGAATGTTATTTTACACCATGTTTTCTCGATTTTATTAAACTTACAGTTAGGGTGAAGGGATATTTGAGTGCCTGGAACAGCTGCTCTCTGAACCTCCTCTGGATCACGGTGTAAATGAGCGTGTTTGTGCAGGTGTTCAACAGCTGCAGAACAACCCCAGTCTGTTCAAACATTGCAAAGGGATTAATCAATCCCCTGTACCAATAAACGCTCGCACTTCGATAAAACACGAAACATGCTACAGTTGTGCCCCAGAGCAGCATAAAGCTGCTGGATATTGCAAGGAGTAAAATAAGGGAGCGTCTGCGGTTTCGCATTCAACAGCACGATCAAACAGAACGGAATCACAGGTGTTAAGATCTGTTCAGCCCAAGAAAATGCAACCCATGAGGGCAGAGAATAAAAGTGTGACCCTATTCGGCAACCCCACAGTATACCCTCATTATCTATGTGAAAATAACCATATGTGAAAGGCCAGGGAGCATTTTGTAAACTGAAGAACGCACTTAGGGTCACTATAACTACCATCGCGGTTTTCTTGGTGCAGTAACAGTTTTTTTAGATTTTGCATTGAAATGGCCACATTTTAGAAATGGCGATAAAAGGTGAAAGCGACCGTGAACCAAACGGAACAGTTTACTGCCGCAGAAGCGAGATAGGAAATGAACCTGCACACAATACTGTAGAGCAAGAATGTGTCCCACCAATACAGATCGGCTATCCGATGTAATATGACATCCCAGACAATCACCGAGAGATCCGCCGTCGCCATGGCCATCAGGTAACTAGTAATGCATTCGGAAAGACCGCACCTTCCCCGGTAGAGAATAGCAATCGCCGCCAGGTTCACTAGGAAAGAAGGCAAGAGGAACGTGATTAAATTGACGGTGAAGTTTGGTGATGAGCGACTAGTGGGTGCATTTATTTTTTTTGGTCGCTTTGCGTCAACAGCGAAGAGGATTCCGTTGGCAGAGATTTCCTTGTGGTTCAATAGACAATAGATAATAGACAATAGGTGCAGGAGTAGGCCATTCGGCCCTTCGAGCCAGTACCGCCATTCAATGTGATCATGGCTGATCATCCCCAATCAGTACCCCGTTCCTGCCTTCTCCCCATATCCACTGACTCCACTATTTTTAAGAGCCCTATCCAGCTCTCTCTTGAAAGTATCCAGAGAACCGGCCTCTATCGCCCTCTGAGGCAAAGAATTCCACAGACTCACAACTCTCAGTGAGAAAAAGTGTTTCCTCGTGTCCGTTCTAAATGGCTTGACCCTCATTCTTAAACAGTGGCCCCTGGTTCTGGACTCCCCCAACATCGGGAACATGTTTCCTGCCTCTAGCGTGTCCAAACCCTTAATAATCTTATATGTTTCAATAAGATCCCCTTTCATCTCCCCCCCCCCCACCACCACCTTTCCATCCCAACTCGTCTGCTGGTTGACAAAAAATGAACACACAGTGCTGGAGTAACACAAAGACGCAGCAGAATTTTGGAAACGTCATCCCGTCACCCATTCCTTCTCTCCAGAGATGCTGCCTGTCCCGCTGAGTTAAAGAGTGCCCACGGTAGACTCATAAGTCACTACGGTAAACTCACGGGCTACTACGTTCTTACAACGAGTTTAAACGTTTAAAATTTTTACTTCAAGAGTAAATTTGACTCGTGGAAACCTTTCATCATGTTGAAAGATTTTTACGAGTTAACAAGTCTCCCGAGTACCTGCCGTTAGCGTTACGAGTTCCGACGTTCCCGCTATGTTAATTCTACGTGATTACCACGAGTTTGATTTGTTTTAAACTCGGGATCACTCGTGGGTGCACTCGCACCGTGAGACAGGGGTTTAACGACGATCGAAGTTTGATATCCCAACATGCCATAATTTTTTTAAATGTACAAATTAGGAGTAGTGTAAAAAATCATTAGAGGAATAGATAGGGTGAATGCAGAGATTCTTGCCCAGAGTAAAGGAATCGAGAACCAGGGGACATGCATTTAAGGTGAGGGGCGGCGGTGATTTATTCGGAACCTGAGGGGTAACTTTCTCACACAAAGGGTGGTGGGTATATAGAACAAGTAGCAATGTTACAAAATTTTGAGATTTTAAAAATCAAGTCTGCAATTTATCCCATCAGATAAAGCATAAAAAGAAGTTTAATTTGACACCTAATTCACTTTCATATCTTCAGTATTAAAAAAGTTATGGCCATTTTCATACTCGGAAATTAGCATCTTGTTCCCTATTGCTTTTCCAATGACTTAACACAAATGTTGTGATCAAGGACAGTCAAAAGCCCATAACATTCTTAAAAATTAAGAGAACATAATGACATTTTCAGTTATTATAGATTGAAGCATTCTGAAACAAATATGAAACAATCTTACTTGGATGACCTGAAATTAAAGCATATAATTAGTTAGTTACCCAATTATAGCTAATTACATAATTCAATTACTAGATCTAAATATCTATCCATTTCTTAAGAAAAGGTTAACATTTTTAAAAAGCCTAAGTGTCCAAATAACATTCACACAATAATTCACAATATAACATGATTTGTAAATCTCATTGTCATGAATTTATAGGCCAAATGGAAGGAATTTAGTGTTTAATTCCCGTAAATTAATGGGCATTTAAATCATCTTGCGAGTGGCATTTTGTGGAACGCGCTGGTTTGGAACGTTGCGGTTGCAGTGAATTTAAACCTCATATCGGCAGGAAAAATACTGCCGGTTCGTATATTTACATAGTCACATTTTCGCAACGTGAAATTTTGATCCTAAGAAGCAAGTTTATATGAAAACTAAACGGCCTTCTTTTACCTGTCCCGTGCATGAAATCCGTTCCCGTTGTCGGCGTTGACGGCATTTGAAGATGATTTTAATTTTACTCCAACAATTTAATTATCCAGCGCTAATTTTAATAAACTTAATAAAACGGCAGTCAAAGTGATTTTTCTTTAGCAGCTAATTTACCTGACAGTCATCGATTTGAATAGGCTTCCGAAATATCGCATTTTGAACCCGCCCCCCTCTCAAAGGCGCCAAAGTTGCGCACACGGGCAGTGACAGAACTGCAGCACCGCTGAAGGTAAGTTTTGTAACATACCTAGAACAAGCTGCCGGAGGAGGTAGTTGAGGTAGATACTATTGCAACGTTTAAGAAACATTTAGACAGGTACATGGATAGGACAGGTTGAGAGGAATATGGGCCAAACGCAGGCAGGTGGGAATTGTGTAAATGGGACATGTTGGTAGGTGTGGGCAAGTTGGGCCGAAGGGCCTATTTCCATGCTGTACGAGTCTATTACTATGACAAAGACAAACAGAGAGAGAGGGGGGGGCATGAGAACTAGGGAGAGAGAAATACCAGCGGGGAGGTGGAGAGATGCATTTGCTAAGATTAACAATCTGTTTCCCTCTCTGACTCACTCTGAGTATGCACACAACATTAAAATCCGCAAGATAGTGAGACCCTAAAGGGCCTGTCCCACGGGCATGCGACTCCATGCGGCAAGCACGACCTAACCGCAAGCGAGGGCATGCGGGGCCGTGCGGGGGCTGTGCGGAGGTCGCGGGGCCGGTCCTACTTCGATCGCCGGAGCCGTATGGAGTTGTGCGGAGCTGGTCCCAACATAGCGCGGGGCTCCGAAAAACTGACCGTGTTCAAAAATTCCGTGCGGCAATGGCCTGCCGGCCCGCAGCCGCATCGAGGCCGTGCGCGCCGCATAGACGGCCGTGCGCACCGCCTCGACGCTGGACGCAGCCACCTCGAGGCCGTACGTACCGCCTCAACGGCCGTTCGCACCGCCTCGCCGTCGTACGCACCATCTTGACGTCACTCGACCTCCGCGCGGCCCCCGCTTACAATTTGGTAGCGCTTGCCGCATGCAGCCGCATGCTGGTGGGACCGGCCCTATACGGGGATCACTCGATCTCCGCACGCACCCGCGCGGCCCCCGCTTGCGGTTAGGTCGCGCTTGCCGCATGGAGTCGCATGCCCGTGGGACAGGCCCTATAGCCTCAAATCTTAATTTGCAAACGCAAAAATCGATAAACCAAAGAAAGCACTGCAGCCGGACACAGGTACAAGTGGCAGACGGATCAGCGAACCACACTCCAATTTTACTGGGGTGAGAGACACTTTAGACCAAGGTGCTGGAGTTACACAGGGGGTCGGGCAACATCTCTGGAGGACATGCAAATGTGACGTTGTGGGTACGGATCCTTCTTCACACTGGTTGTACTAGGGGAAGAAAGCTGGAAAAAAGATGATCTTCTAGAGACTGGACATGAAATGTTCATTATCCGGGTCCTCCAGAGATGCTGAGTTACGCCATCACTTTGTGTTTTTGTTGTAAACCAGCATCTGCAGTTCCTTGTGTCTCCAGGTTGTTAATTATACCCTCTCTGCAATGCGAGACAGCAGCTTGTACTGAAACCTACCAAAGAGAAGGCAATTCTGGATTTAGTGTTGCCTAATGAACCAGATTTAATAAAGGGAACTCAAAGTAAAGGAACCACTAGGAGGTAGTGACCATAATATGATAAATTTTAATCTGCAATTTGAGAGAGAGCAGGTTAAATCAGAAGTGTCAGTGTTTCAGTTGAACAAAGGGGACTATGAAGGCATGAGAGAGGAGCTGGCCAAGGTCGACTGAAAAAGGATCCTAGCTGGAATGGCGGTGGAACAGCAATGGCAGGAATTTCTGGGCATAATCCAGAAGATGCAGGATCATTTCATTCCAAAGAGGAAGAAAGATTCTAAGGGGAGGTAGAAGCAACCGTGACTGACAAGGGAGGTTAGGGATGGAATAAAACAATAAGAAAAGGTGTACAACATAGCAAAGAGTAGCGGGAAGCCAGAGGATTGGGAAACTTTCAAAGGACACTGGGGATCGCTGGTCATAACTGTAATAATCCGATCTAAACCAGCACTTATAATTTTTTCATTCCACACATCTTCCTTAAACAAAATACATTACCCCTTGCTTTATGTGTTATCATTTTCCGTTCCTTTATGTGTAAATTGCTAACACTTTCTAATCTCTCTAGCTCTGCCTATATCTCTGCTTCTTCCCTTTTAAATGTCCTAATCTAATTTGCAAATTTCTTCCTGTTCCTGATATTTTGCATTTCATTTTCTGGTTCATGTATTTGCTTTGTTTTCCTCTTTGTAGGTGTGATCTGACCCATGTCTGCAAGTTTTCGTTTTCTAGCAGCTTCCTCTGTTGTTCAATTTCCATTCGCTGCATATTTATCTGCTCTTGTTGTTTAATTAGATTCTGCAATGCACAACCATTTGTCCATTGCTCAGTGAAGGAGGCTCCATGCTGGACTAAAGTGAAGTGTCCTAATTGCAATCGGTCCTGCATACTTTTGTCTCGACCGACAAGCCTCTCTTCTTCAGACTTTTCCATCAGCAGCTTTTTACTCATTGTCACACATTTATTTAACCGTTCTTTGTATCGTTTAAGCCTTTTCTGTTGTTCATCTATTTGTCTTCTTAAGTCACCTTTCTGGTTCTTCATCAAGAAGTAGGATCTATATTGTCTTTGCAATACAACACTGGCTTTGATTTGTGCTCTGTATAGTTTTCTTGTTTTATAAGCACGGTAGTGAGACTGCACTATAGCTGCTGTATAATTCAGTTTGAGGAAGTCTTTCCTATATCGTTTAATTCTTTTGTATCCTTTAAGCCTTTTCTGTTGTGCATCTATTTGTCTTCTTAAGTCTTTCCTATACCACCTCATACAGAGTACTGACTGCACTTTTACAGTAGCTCTCTTTTGCTTAAACAACTGCCTAACCACCATACTCTTGTAGGCAGCCTGAATGGTAATAGTTGCATACCTCATTGACTGATATTGCACAAACTGGGAATGCCCTATTTTGCATGCTTTGTACCATCTCTGGATCGACATGACTGCTTGTAGCATAGCTCTGTAACGTACCCTTGATCGGTAACCACGGTATGCAGCTTGCAGAGTGACTACAGCCGCCTTTTGCATCAAGAAATGTTTTCTTGTAATGCACATCATTATGAATGACTTAATATGGCGTGCTGCCTTGATTTTCTCTACCAATTCTCTGGCTTTCATCCTGCGGTAGAAGGCCTGAAGACAAACCACTGCTTTTCTCAAACTATTATAACGTCTCACTTGGATATCTCTTATCTGGCAAGCTCTGTATCGTTGTTGTACAGCATAGTTTCTTGAAATACTGATGCTGTTTATGCATCTGATAATAAGTCTGTATGACCTTGGCAGATTTGTGCATGCACCACAATTGCTTTCGAACAAGCATTCCTCGGTAGGCTGCCTGAAGCAGCACAACGCTGCTGCGTACCTTCATGTAAGTTTTGCGATCACTTTCCATTTGAAGGTGTGCCCTATAATGGATCTGTACTATTATGGCTGCCAATCTCATTGCCCTGTATGGATGGTATACTCTGTGCATTCTAAATGCTGCTTGCATTACCTTTGCTGCTTCTGTTTGTTCCGGATCTCTCTCCGTACCTTCATACCCTTGAATGCAGCTTGAATAGTTAGGGTTGCCCTCTGGATGGCAATTTCCCTTTGCATTTGACTTTTTTCCCTTTGCCTTTGTCTTTAACCTTTGGCCTTTTGCACTTGACCTTCGTCACTTGGCACTTGACTTTTGTCCCTTTGCACCTCCCTTTGTCCTTTGAGGGACTCCCTGCTCTCTTTAGTTCAGGCTCCTTGCCTCTGGATGCACTTGGAGGTTTTGGCAAGAAATGAGCCATTAATGCCTTACACTCCTCGTACGTTTTATCCGTGGGCTTTGCTGGCCGCAGTAACGTACGTAAGGTGTGATAACCCTCTCTTACAAAAGCCTAATATGCTCTCTTCTTCTCCTCTGCAGTGATATCATTGGAAATGAACGAAGCCTCCAAGACTTCAGTCCATTTCTCAAAATTACACCCAGAATCTAACTGGGGCAACTTTCGTACCTTTTGAATAGCCATGCTATCTGTTGCTATTCAGGTGCACTATATTATGTTCTGTCACTGTGTTTTCTGCCTTGGACTTAATCCTTTTACATTCTAAGAGATTATCCAGCCCACTGACTATTACTTAATCTTATAATAATAGATTTATACTAATAACCAACATTTCAGGTTAATAGCCAACTAGAACATTTTAAACCATATTCCTGCTATGCACACAGATTTACTATTAGTAAAAGTGACCAATGCATTACATCCAAACAGTCCTGCTTTTACTGTGAAGGAATAGTGAATAATGCTTAACATTCAAACAGTGCTTTTATTGTGAAGGATTTCACCGGTCCAGCTTGTCGGCCTATGGACTCCAGTGCATCCTCGACCTCTCGGATTCTCCAGGGCTTCTCCCAAAGACACTGTTGCTGCTGGCCCCTCCGGACCTCCGCTGCTGCCGCTGGCTCAGCCATTGCTGATGCCTCCGCTGGCTCGCTGCCAAGTCGACTCCCGCTGCTCTGCTGACTTGCCTGCCCTGCTGGCTCCACAGCCCTCCCAGCTGCTACTGGACCCGCTGCTCGGCTCGTCGCTGGCTCCGGTGGACACCCTGCGGAAGGTGAGTCGCTGCTCGTTTCTGCTGCTGGTCCCCGCTGCTCCAAGCGTTGGGACTGTGCCCCACCGTCGGGGCTGGCTAAGCGCTGTGTCCTGCTTCTCTTGCGCATACCCACTTCTCTCTCGGCCGGCTTTCTCCCGCGATCGGGCTTTCTCCGTTTTCTCCCCCGACCGGGCTGACTCTGCTCCCGACCGGGCTGAAGACTTGGCTTTCGTCGGTGGCTTCTCTGGGCCTGTCCGTGGCCTACACGGTACTAGGCCCTCACCCGATGTCTGTGGCTGCTGCTTGGCCTGGCTGTGGGCTGCACAGCCCTGGAAAACGTTCCAGGTAAGTTGACACCGTAACTCCTAGCTTTCAGCTGCGCTCAGTGATCCTCACTGCCCCGCTTGTCTTCCCCGCGCTCTTGCTTCCCGTTCCGACCTTTTTTTTCTTTAGCGCCAATTCAAAACTATTTGGCGCCAAATCTTTTTACTTGGTGCTGTTCCACTTTGTTTCCAAATACAACCTCTATTTTAACTTGTTTTTGTTTTTCTTGGCTGTCGTTCTTTTCTTTTCTGTTCTTTTATCCTTGTCGCCAATTGTTGTGTATTTGGGTGCTTGGAACGGACTTAAAATAACACTCAGACACGGGAGTAAACTAACAAGCTTCTTTTTTCCAGGACGCCACCTTGAGGCTTCCCTGCGCGTGCGTCCTTGCACAAGACATCACATATGCTAATCATATCACATACCTAACAGGGTACCAGGGCTAAGTTTCTGTTTATCGAACCTGCAGTAGAACGTTGGTCGTTGGTCAGCTGACGATTGTCCAAGGAGCGGGGGGGATTTCCTCTTGCTGCTGGTGAGTTCTTGAAAGCCCTTCCAAACTGAAGAAGAGTTACTAGCTGAGAACTTGCTCCTCAACTTCTCAGAGTACCTTTCCTTGGCAGCTCTGATTCCTCTTCTCAGCTTGTACTTGGCCTGCCTGTAGAGATCTGCATCCCCACTCCTGTAGGCCTCATCTTTAGACTGTCGGAGCTGTCTGAGTTCTGCAGTAAACCAGGGCTTGTCATTGTTGAACCAGATCCTAGTGGGAACGCAAATGTCCTCACAAAAGGTGACAAATGATGTCACAGTGTCTGTTTACTCATCGAGGCTTGGGGTTGCTTCCCTGAACACATTCCAATCAGTGCAGTCAAAGTAGAACTGTAGTTTTTCAATGCCCTCGTTTGTCCACCATTTCATTGTTCTGACCACAGGCTTAGCAGATTTTAGTTTCTGCCTGTAGGTCAGAATAAGGTGAACTAAACAATGATCAGAGAGAGACACAGAGCCGCCCGGGGAACAGAGCGATATGCATTCTTTTTTTTTTTCTTTTTCTTTTTTTTATTAAGTATAGAAAAATGTGAGATATATAGTGCGTGGAAAAGAAAAATAGAAAGTGAAAGAAGAAGTTAAAGAATAAAAAAAATAAGAAAAAGAGAATAGAAGAAAAAAAAGAAAGGAAGAAAAAGAAAAAAGAACTAAGGAGATCTTATTTATAAACTTGACCATCCCTCACCCAGTCACGAGTTAGCTTTTACAATTGTGTTGCACCATATGATTCCAAAAAGACGACAAATGGAGACCAACTCGTTTTGAATTGGTCAAATTTATCTATTAGGAGAAATCGCATTTCCTCAAGATGTGCGGTGTCCAACATACTTGCAATCCACATTTTGAGCGTTGGTATGGGTGTATTTTTCCAAAATTTAAATATTAATTTTTTTGCTATTATTAAACCATAATTAAAAAATAATTTTTGAGATGGATTCAATTTATTCCCATCTTCCATTACCCCAAATATAATCAATTCATTATTAGGTTCCATTTTTATCTTAAATAATTTTGTGAATATTTTGAAAATATCACTCCAAAATCTATAGAGTTTTATACAGGAAACAAAAGAGTGTGTTATAGTTGCATCTTGGGTTAAACATTTATCACAAATGGGGGATATATTTGGATAGAATTTATTTAATCTTGTTTTTGAATAATGTAATCTATGTAAAATTTTAAATTGAATTAGATTATGTCTTGCATTAATCGAACATTTGTGAATGTGTGTCAAATACTTTTCCCATGTAACCTTCATAATTTTTATCATTAATTCCCGTTCCCACTCTTCTCTAAGTACCTCTGTCGCTGGTAGGTCTATATTTAAAATACTATTATATAAATATGGACTTCCGGTTGCGACATGCTCTGCTAGCAGTCGCAAACTTTTTAGCTCCGCTGAAAAAATCGCGATTTTTCGCGTTAAAATCGGGTCTGGAGGTCGGGACCGTTTTTAAAAACTTACCGGAGCTTCATGTCGCGGTGCTGATGACGTCATCAGTAAGCGCCGCGATTATAACGGAGGGAAAGTCATTTTAAATGAAAAGTACATCTCCAGGTCAGAGTCCACAGAGGAAAATCTCAAAACATCTGCTGAAGACTCTGGAACAGCAAGAAACTTCAGAACTGACCTCTGGAGAGGTCTCTGGAATGGCTACTCGATCTGCAAAAGAGAAAACCGAAATGGAGGACTTAAGAAACTCGGTAAGAGATATCAAAAATGATATGGAAGCTGGGAACAGTAAATTGATAGCCGGTAATGATAAAATACTTGAGGGTATTGAGGCTCTCCAAAAAAGAATTGAAGGTGTGGAAAAAGGACTATCGATAAAAATTGAAAAGGTGGCAGAAGAGACCACAAAGATGTTTGAGGCTGTGCACGAAACTGTGGCTGCAAATGCATCTGCAGTGAATGATTTGGAAGCTGTTGTGGAAGTGATGGCTGGAGAGATGCAGACTATGAAGTCAGAAATAGATAGTCTCAAGAACCAAGTCACAAAGGTTTCGAATAAATGTGTTGACCTAGAAGCTCGCTCAAGACGCCAAAATATAAGAATACGTGGTGTAAAAGAGGGAGCTGAGGGGGACAATGTTTGTGAGTTCGCTGCCAACCTAATTAAACACGTACTGAAGCTACCAGAAGTACCTGTAATTGAAGTAGCACATCGACTCCCCAGATTTAAATCAAGATCTCAAGGAGAACGTGCCTACCCACGACAGATCATAATTAAACTTCGGGATATCTCAACAATGGAAGCGCTGATGAAAAAAATCAACCACGGAGAGAAGATGATGTACAGAGGTGATACTATTAAACTCCTACGGGACTACCCTTATGAGATTGAGCAAAAGAGAAGAAAGTTCTCACAGACCAGAGAAGTTCTTTATGGTGTTAAGGGAGTTTTGTGTGGAGTGTTTTATCCGGCTAGAATGCGTATCACCTTTGAGGGAGTGTCAAAAACATTCACTAATTCGGATGAATCTCTCAAATACGCTCAAGAAATCGCGACTAAGGCTGCATCAACTGGAGATTGAAAACCAAGACGACAGGAACAAACGAACTTGCTTATTCTTCCAACAAGAGTATCACAAGGAAAGTGAATTAACTGAACACTGATTTTTTATTTTTTATTTGACTTCAAGCAACAGATTCTTAGTGAGACGTGGCTAGACATTATTATCTTCGCTGGAACATTGTGCTATGTAATTCAAGGACACTACGTGCTCAAACGAGGAAAACCTGATAACACGGGACGAACTGCTGGGCTGAGAGTGAAAAACATCACATGGCTTATATTGTTTATAAAAAACTGAAAAAACTGAGAACTAATAATAATTAACAATTAACAATACTAATATAGAAATAGCAATTGAAATAGATAAAAAATGTGCAGTCTGCTCTGTTTAGCAGATAACAGCAAGTGCTATGCAGCTCGAGAGTGGAGGGAGGGGGAGACCGGGTACCTGGCATAACTCCAGGAGCCAGACTCCCGTTAACCCTTCCAGCGAACAGCTCATTTTTAACAATATTAAAATCAATTTAAAATAGTTAAGAGATAATATACACTCTTGATATGAAAAATATATACGGCTTATATAGTTTTACAAAATGCTGAGAATTAATCATAATTAATAATTAACAATACTAATATAGAAATAATATTTGAAACTGATAAAACTGTGGTGCCTGCGTCATAACGCAGACAGCAGTTATCACCTATGTTCGCAGCTCGTGGAGAGGAGAGGAGATCAGGCACCTGGCACAATTCCAGGAACCTGACTCCGATTAATCCACTCAGTAAACCGCTCACTTTAACAATACTAAATTCATTTTAAAATAGTTAAGAGATAAAGAGTGAGTAGGATATGGAATCGAATACATTTGACATATATATAAATTGTAACTGGGTGAAATAGAACTGAATTGGAAACGGTAATGACCCCATAGATTTTGGGTAATAAATACAGCGGGGCTAACTTTATACCAACTACGCCGGAAGCGTTATGGATGTCGTACCCCACAGACGAGTGGGCCACTCACTACGGTGTTGAAATTTTAGACACCGTAAATTTATTTGATTTATATATTTTTTTTTTAATCACAATATGTCACATCTGTGTGTTTTTTCTTCAAGGACAATCGCGCAGGAGAACTACCAAGGAAGTCTATAATAGAAATACTCCCAAAATAACCAGAGTCCGGAGGTATGAACGCACCACAATAATTAAGGTCATTAAAACTGGTAAAAATGCATGACGACAATCAAAAGAAAATAGGAGGAATCACATTATGTAGTTGGAATATAAGGGGGATTAATGAACCTATTAAAAGGGGCAAGATACTAGCTCAGTTGAAATCATACAACACGGACATTGCGTTTCTACAGGAAACACATCTTAAACAGCAAGATCAGACAAGACTGAGGGCGAACTGGATAGGCCAAACATTTCACTCTTCATTTACCTCCAAATCTAGAGGTACTGCAATTATTATTCGTAAAGGAATTCCATTTAAATCAAAGAACACTATTTTAGATAAGGAAGGGAGATATCTTATAGTAGCAGGGGAGATCAATAATATGCCAATTACGCTGGTAAACATATATGCGCCCAACTTTGATAACCCTCAATTTTTTAATAAAATTCTGAATATAATTGCAGAATCTAATTATCAAAATGTTATAATCGGAGGACATTTTAATTGTGTTTTAGATCCTTATTTAGATAAATCGATGCAAAAACAAAAAGGTCAGACGAAATCTAAAACCAGTGAACTCTTACACACATATATGGAAAACACAAATATAACAGATGTATGGAGGATTGCAAACCCGACGGGAAGGGATTACTCGTTTTATTCAATGGTGCATAAAACATATTCACGGATAGACTATTTTCTTGTGGATACAAAATTAATTTCGCAATCTCTGAATCCTAAATATCATATTAATGCGATCTCAGATCATTCTCCGTTAACTTTTGTTCTAAAACTAGAAGGAATGTCTATGAATAAACCGTTCTGGAGGTTTAACTCACAAATTTTAAAAGACCCTCAAGGGAGTATCTATCTAAAAAAACAGATGGATCTATTTTTTGAGTTAAATGATACACCAGAGATATCCCCCACGTTATTATGGGAATCCTTCAAAGCATTTATAAGAGGAGTCATTATTTCATTTCAAGCTTATCAAAATAAAAAGAATAAGAATGAACAAAGACACTTAGAAGATCAAATAAAACAGTTAGATATAGATAATGCTAAAGACCCAACTATGGATAAACATAATAAAATACTACTACTGAAATTTCAGTTAAATAAATTACTGTCAGAGAAAGTTATAACATTATTTCAAATCACAAAACAAGAACACTTCGAATTCGGGGACAAACCCCACAAACTTCTAGCACGACAACTTAAAAAACGGGAAAAAGAGAATGCAATATTAAAGATTAAATCAGATAGAGGGGAAGTATTAACACTACCCAAGGATATTAATAAAAGATTTGCTCAATTTTACCAGAATCTATACACATCTAAAACGTCAATAGACAATAATAAAATCTCAGAATTTTTAGATAATTGTAATCTACCACAATTAGAACGCAGGGAACAAGAGGAACTGGGAGCACAAATTACTTCTAAGGAGATAGAAGACACAATAAAAACACTAAAAAATGGAAAAACACCAGGACCAGACGGATTCAGTAATGAATTTTATAAATCTTTTTATGATATAGTTACTCCACGATTACAAAAAATGTATACATATGCTTATAAAGAGCAAAACCTACCTGAAACACTAGCGGAATCAACGATCATATTAATACTTAAAAAAGATAAAAATATAGAAGAACCAGGATCATATAGAGCTATTGCTTTGTTAAATACGGATCAGAAAATAATAGCAAAAACATTAGCCAATAGATTAAGCAAGTATGTTAGTAGACTAATACATGAGGATCAAACAGGATTTATACCTAAGAGACACTCATTTAATAATTTGAGACGTTTGCTTAACATAATGCATTCACATAAATCTGATGACCAAGAGTTAGCTATCATCTCACTGGACGCAGAAAAAGCGTTTGATCAAGTAGAATGGGACTATATGATCAAAGTATTGCAAAAATTCCAATTGGGAGAAAACTTTATTGCATGGATAAAACTACTATATAACAAACCTACGGCTAGAATACTAACTAATAATATATTATCTTCAAAATTCGAATTATCTAGGGGCAACAGACAAGGATGTTCACTATCACCGCTGTTATTTGCTTTGGTAATTGAACCCCTTGCTGAAAAAATAAGAACACACTCGAATATTCACGGTTATAACACAAAATATTCAAACAACAAACTATCCCTATATGCTGATGATGTACTACTGTACATCACAAAACCACAAATTAGTATACCAAATATATTAAACTTAATTGAGGACTTTGGATCCTTTTCAGGATATAGAATAAATTGGAACAAAAGTGAAATTATGTCGATTAAACCAAAAGACTCAACACATCTCAGGAAATTCCCTTTTAAAATAGCTATGGAAAAATTCAAATATTTAGGAATTGAGATTACTAGAAATTACCATGATATGTTTAAAGCTAATTATAATCCCCTACTTAAGAAATTAAATAATCTGATTAAATTTTGGAAAACACTTCCGATGTCCTTAATAGGTAGGATAAATGCTATAAAAATGATTTTCTTACCACAAATCCTTTACCTATTTCAATCAATACCTATATATCTCCCAAAAAAGTTTTTCAAAAAACTGGACTCAGACATTACAAATTTTATATGGGATTACAAATCCCACAGAATACAAAGAACACACCTTAACAAACGAAAAGAGTTGGGGGGTCTAGCGCTCCCTAACTTTATGTATTATAACTGGGCAGTAAATATTAAAAATATGATTCACCTGCTGGACAATTCTGCCCAGCAGGTGGACTGGATTATAATGGAAAAAGGGGATTGCTCCCCGAATAATATAGGAGCGATTATTCTCTCTCCAATAAATTTGAATAATAAAAATTATAATAAAAATCCAATTATATATAGCACTATTAGAACATGGAAGCAAATAAAACAGAATCTAAAATTAAGAAACCTATCTCTCTTAATACCAATAGTCAATAACCCATCGTTTAAACCTTCAATCATAGATAAAGCATTTATACAATGGGAAAGAATGGGAATTAAAACGCTCGAAGATCTGTATGAATTAGAAAAATTACTATCATTCCAACAACTACAACTGAAATATAATTTGAAAAATAATCAATATTTTAAATATCTACAAATCTGTGACTATTTGAAAACACACACAAAAGATTATTATAATATGCCTTCCGACTTACTAGATGAAGCAATGAAGACAAAGGCGGAATCAGTTAATTTAATATCATACTTATATAATATCATCTTAAATATAGAAATACCCACAACAGATGGAATTAGAAGAGATTGGGAACAAGATCTAGGTATAAAAATTTCAAAAGAGAGTTGGGATAATCATTTATTACAGGTGCATAAATGCTTGATCAACGTACGACATACGCTTATCCAATTTAAAACATTACATAGATTATATTATTCAAAAACCAAACTAAATAAAATCTTTCCTAACGTCTCACCAATCTGTGATAAATGTATATGTCAAGAAGCTACCATAGCACATTCTTTTGTTTTTTGTACAAAAATCCAAAAATTCTGGTTTGAAATATTTGATATTTTTTCAAAATTAATCAAAATAAAACTGGTACCAAAACCAGAATGGATTATTTTTGGAATATCGGAAGGTATTCCTGAATTAAACGTGTATCAGAAGAATTTACTCAATTATGGGCTAATAATGGGAAAAAAGCTTATACTTAAATTCTGGAAAAATGCGCCCACACCAACAATAAAAATGTGGACATCAAATATGTTGGAAACATTACATCTGGAAGAGATGAGATTCCTCCTAGTAGGCAAAGTAGATCAATTTCAAAAGACGTGGTCTACGTTTTTGGACCTATTACAAGCATGAGGTGCAATAGTAATTTAGAAAAACAAATAAATAAATAAAAGGTATCTGGACCTGGTAATGGGAGGTAAAATAAAAACAGACTTGGTTGGTAGTTCCTTCTCTATGAAGTATGGTATAAGAGTTATAATAGAGCGATTGTTCCTTCTTTCTTTCTCCTTTTTTTTTTTCTAGGGTCTATTTTCTAACTTTACTTCCTTCTCTAACTTCTTTTCTAAGGGGCTTTCTTTTCCCAACACTCTTTTGCACTTCACAACCTTTGTGCACTTTCTTCACTTTTCTTACTTCTTTCTTTTTCTTTCTTAAAGTTTAAAAAAGTGAAGCGGTACAAAAAATGTATTAATATATACGTGTTGTACATTACTGTAATCTACCGTACTTCTAAAAAATAAAAAAATAAAAAAATATAATAAAAAAAAATATATATATATATATAAATATGATATTAATTTTTGTGTATCAGCTTTAATATTCATTACTTCTTCCAATAAATCAGGAGTTATTTTTTGATATCCATGTATGTATGTCTTCAAGAAATCGCAAATCTGGAGATATTTAAAATAGTGATTATTTTTCAATTTAAATTTTAATTGTAATTGTTGAAATGATAATAAATCTCCCATTTCATACATATCCCCGATCCTTTTAATTCCTAAACTTTCCCATTGATTAAATATTTTGTCCATTAGAGATGGTTTAAATAAAGGATTATTCGCTATTGGTGTTAACAATGAAAGGTTTCTTAATTTTAAGGATAATTATATTTGTTTCCATATTTTTATTGTATCCTGTATAATTGGGTTATACTTATATATTGTATTGTTCATTTTTTTCGGGGCGAAGAGGATCGTTCCTATGTTACAAGGAAAACAATCCTCTTTCACGATATGCATTCTTGATTGAAGTGTAACAGTGATCGAGTGTTCTCTCCCCTCAGGTGGGGCAGATAACATGATGTCTGTATTTTGGAAGCTCTCGGCTGAGGATAGCCTTGTTAAAGTCCCCCAAAACAATGACCATGGAGTCCGGGAAGTCACTCTCTTCCCTCATTACCTGTTCAGCGAGTTGCGTTTGCGCCTCACGTATGCAGGCTTGGGGGTGGGACATGGAAACTCCAGTGAGAATAAAAGAAGTAAATTCCCTCGGAGAATAAAAGTGTTTGCAGTTTATAAAGAAGGATTCTAGATTGGGAGAACAGAAGTTAGACAGTCTCGTGATATCGCTGCACCAGTCCTGGTTAGTATAGAAGCACATTCCACCACCTCTTGATTATCCCGCTGCCTCTGCTTCGTGGTCCGCTCTATGTAGTGGAAGCCAGCCAGTTGCAGCGCATTGTCCAGGGTCAATTCACACAGCCAGGTCTCGGTGAAGCACAGGGCAGCGGCTCGAGAGAAGTCCTTGTTTGTTTGGCACAGGAGTTGCAGTTCGTCCACTTTGTTGTTGAGAGAATGTAGATTTGCAAGGAATATACTCGGGAGTGGTGTGCATAATCCTCGTCCGCGGCGTTGGATCAGTGCTCCAGAGCACTCCCCACAGGTCCTCCTCCGTCTCAAGACCTTGAACACAGCCACAGCCACAGTCCAAATAATCCAGCGAGTGAGAGAAATCCAGAACGATGTTTGGAGGTACCGTTTGTCTGATGTTAATGAGTACCTCTCTCATGAAAGTGATCTTTGTAGGGTTTTCACAGACAACACAAACGAACAAACACGGACAAAACAGCAAGGAGCAGTACACTGTGGCAGCCATCGTCAGCGCCAGCCGGAGATATACACAAAGGGAGAAGATAACTAAGTGGATGGGTGTATGAGTGAAGGAGGAGGGCAATACGGGTGTGGGTTCCCTCAACTTGGAACATTTACTATTCATACCTTTGGATTGTTAGCTATCCAAGGGAAAAAAGCAATGTCATTTCTCCAATTTGGGTTTGGTCTCTCTTTAGCAAAGGAGAAGGCCAAGGATGGATAGGTTGGTGTGCGAGTGGAAAGGTGGGTTAAAATGAAATACAATCAGAAGCTCAAGATGTCTGGTGCCTACAAAACACTCACTTAGTCTTCACTTGGTTTCACCAATGTAGAGGGGGCCGCACCGTGAGCAGCAGACCAGGTTGGAAGAGGTGCAGGTGAACATCTGCCTCACAAGGATGAGCTATTAAGGTTCTTGGATCATGGTGATGGGAGGAGGTAAAGGGACAAATGTTAAATCTCCCACAGTTATTGGGGAAAGTGCCAGGGGACAGGGAGGGGTGGTTGGAAGAGTGGCTGTTGCAGAACGCAGAAGGGGCGGGAGGAGATGTGAAGGTGTGACTGGTGGTGGGATCATGTTGGAACTGGTGGAAATATGTTTGTTGTGGATGACCAAGGGAACTTCTTTATTGTTCTGTCTGAGGAGGGAAGGGGATGACAGCAGATATGTGAGAAATGGAAGAAGCTCATGTGAGGCTTTCTTCAACTATGGCAGAGGAGAAACGTTAACTGGAACGAGGAGGGGAACATTCCCCAGAGAAGGTCCCAGAGAAGAAGGTCTCATCCTGATAGCAGATGTGGCCATGTCAAGGGATAGCATCCTTGTAGAAGGCAGGGTGGGAGGAGTACTGTAGAATCTACAATCAGTGCATCAGATTAGTGTTGGTGCACTGAGCTCCAGGTGGATGATGCAGAGTAGACATTCCAGGTTTAGTGGTTTTAGTTTAGTTAGGGTTACAGCACGGAAACAGGCCCTTCGGCCCACCGGGTCCGCACCGACCAGCGATCCCCGCACATTAACACTATCTTACACACACTAGGGATATTTGTTTACATTTACCAAGCTAATTAACCTACAAACCTGTACGTCTTTGGAGTGTGTGAGGAAACGGAATATCTTGGAGAAAACCCATGCAGGTCACGGGGAGAACGTACAAACAATGTACAGACAGCACCCGTAGTCGGGATCGAACCCGGGTCTCCGGCGCTGTAAGTACTTTAAGGCAGCAACTCTATCGCTGGGCCACCGTGCCGCCCTGTTAGAAGTCTGGTACTGTAGCCTGGATCCATGCTTGATCTGGATGGCAAACATTTCAAGTTGTAAACCCAGTCAGTGGGACATCTTATGGTGCATCTGGGGAAGGTCTGCCCTCATATTTGACCATGCTTTTTGTCAGATCCATTTCATGAGTTGTGATACCCGAGTCTAATTGAACCTGAGTCTAATTCAAAACCTTCTCTGCTCTTGGAAGAACAATGTTGACTTTTCAAATCAATGATACGGTCGATGGCGAGGTGTTTCCACCAGAGGGAGAATCTTGAATGATGGATATGGTCACAAGTTTAGGATACAGTCTTTTAAAATTGAGGTGCATAGGAACTTTAACCTGCAGAGGGCAGTGAATCCTTGGAATTCTCTGCCCTGGAGAGTTGTGGATTTGAAGAAGTAGATAATTTTTTGTGGGATCGAGGAATCGAAGGCCATGTAGATTTGGCACAGAAGAGGTTGAACTCTATTCCTGCTCCTATTTTCTCGGGTCGTTATGTCTCTTCATTTTTCAGCATCATCACATTGTTGGGTTCTGATATTCAGTCAGCTATAAATGTGTCAGAGCTGTACATTTTGCTTTAGTGTAATTGAGCTAACATATTGAAAATAAGAATATTCAGAAAACATTTGAGAAAATGTCACATAATTGGTTGGTTGGGAAAATGAAGCCCATGGAATTAAACAGCATTGGCAGCTTGGATAGGGATAACTAGCTCCAGGATATAACTTAAAGTGGCCCAGAAGACAGGCGTTCTTCTATCTAGGAGGATGGTGGACAATGTTTTTTGCAGGTGTCAATGTAGTGGAACGATATAGAAACAGAGAAACATAGAAAATAGGTTTAGGAGGAGGCCATTCGGCCCTTCAAGCGAGCACCGCCATTCATTGTGATCATGACTGATCATCCACAATCAGTAACCCGTGCCTGCCTTCTCCCAATATCCCTTGATTCCACTAGCCCCTAGAGCTCTATCTAACTCTCTTTTAAATTCATCCAGTGAATTGGCCTCTACTGCCTTCTGTGGCAGAGAATTCCACAAATTCACAACTCACTGGGTGAAAAAGATTTTTCTCATCTCAGTTTTAAATAGCCTCCCCTTTATTCTTAGACTGTGGCCCCTGGTTCTGGACTCCCCCAACATTGGGACCATTTTTCCTGCATCTAGCTTGTCCAGTCCTTATAATTTTATATATTAATGTCTTGGATGTAGGTATGCCTGATAAAAGTTTGACATTTTCAGATGCAGGAGATAGTAATAGGCTGCTAAAGGACATAGGATGACTCGTGCAATAGACTGACTAGTGGCAGAAAGAACTTAATACAAGGATGTGTATCAGAAGGAGCAGGAAAAATGAGGAGACATGTGCTAACTGGCATGGATTTTGAGCCTGAAGGCACAAAGGAATATGGGTTTGTAGGTGCCTGGGTGGCAGGACATGTTGTAAAAGTACTTACGGAAGTGTATGGTGCTTTGGGCTTTAGATATACATGCACAGAATGACCAAAATCGGAAGGCTAGAGATAGACTTTATAGAACATTGAGTATTACTTGTAATTTTGGTCTCCACATTATGAAACACTTGATGACCCAGGAGAGACTGCAGGAATGACATTCTAAGATGAGGGAGCTCAGCGAAAAATAGAAGCTGGAGTGGATTTCAAGAAGTTTGATTTGAAAGAGGTAGATAAAATCATGGCTGATTTAGATGGGGTAAATGGTTCAAGGACCAGAGTTACAGTTTATTGTGAAAGGCTGGAAAGGAAAGGAAAGGAAAAATAACATATTTGATTGATGATGGTCTCGGCTTGTCACCTGAAGGTTTGTGTAAATGAGAGCTTTCATAACAGATTGGTTAGGACACTTGAGGGGAAATAATTTACTGGGTATTGAAGAGGGTTAAAGGGAACTGATGCTGAGTTACCGTGCTGAATAGCCTCCTTTTGTGATGTAAAGATTCCATGGTTCAAGACACCCTTCCTTTTCTGTATCTGGAAAAAGTTTGTAAAACCTATAATGTTCTGTATTTCACATGCGATGTTTATCTGACGCTGGTCTACTACGCCCTCATGTGGCCAAACAGGGGACTAATCCTTGGTAACACAAAATTAACTGCTCCTTCAGTGTGATGGTACAACATGACATCACTATACCAAGAACTGACCATTTTCAAGTTATCACAAGTATTGCCACCAAGTAGATGGGTATCTTCAAGTTGGTTGGTTTACTTAAATCTGGTTTCAACTTTAGCTGGACACTCTCGCCCCCAGTCACTGTCACAACATGTGGCTTGTCCTTAGGCATTATTCCACTAGCTTTCAGGAGGATCTATCTTTCACCCCCTCTCCTGCTACTTAGGTGCCATGTCACGTTATCCAAAAGCATTGCAGATCCCACAGGTGAATTGTCAACACCCAATTCACTCCTCTGGTTTACCATGCTGTGTGTATATCATAGAAACATAGAAAAATAGAAATAGGTGCAGGAGTAGGAGTAGGCCATTCGGCCCTTCGAGCCAGCAACCATCATTCAATATGATCATGGTTGATCATCCAAAATCAGTGCCCAGTTCCTGTTTTCGCCCCATATCCCTTGATTCCGTTAGCCCTAGGAGCTATATCTAACTAACTTTTGAATACATCAAACATCACCCGAGTCAAAATATCCTTTATACTAAGATTGGGAAAGCTCAAACCAATGTCTTACATCTTTAGCAAAATCTCTGCTCCCTGCCTCCATCATTAATCCAAATCCTCGAAACCTGCAGATATTTCATTACAATAGGTCAACGCAGGTCAATATTTAATGTGTATGTTGGTTACATCAAATAACATAACGTGAATATGAATGCAGTTCAAGTACTTGTAAGGACAACATTCTTGAATGAGCACTACATGAATTTCTGCCTTGCTGTTAGCCCAATAGATTTCATGGGGCCTGTTGTGACCGTGTACTGTGTCAATTGAGACACTGAAGCCAGTATAGAGATAGTGGACGACACCACACTTGAAAATGTTGACCACTTCCCCTACCTTGGCAGCATTCTTTCCTCAAAAGCTGACATCAACACTGAGGTCAACCATCGCCTGAGTTGTGCCAGCGGAGCCTACGCCAGACTCAGGAAAAGAGTCTATGAAGACCGAGACCTAAAAGCTCAAACAAAACTGCTGGTCTACAGAGCCGTTGTCCTACCCACCCTGTTGTATGGCGCCAAGTCATGGACCACCTACAGCAGGCACCTGAGAGCCCTGGAACAATACCATGAAAGATCCTTACGAAAGATTCTGAGGATCAGCTGGGAGAACAAACACACCAACATCAGCGTTTTGGAGGAAGCCAACATGACCAGCATCACCACCACAATAATGCAGCACCAACTTGGATGGACTGGCCATGTCATCCGCATGTCCAACACATGTCTCCTGAAACAAATCATGTACTCTCAACTGAAGGAAGGTCGGCGAGCTCCCCGCGGGCTAAAGAAACGCTTCAAGGACAACATCAAGAACAGTCTGAAGAAATTCCACATCACATCAAGCAACTGGGAGCAGATTGCACTGGACAGGTGCTCCTGGAAGAAATCGGGGGAGGGGGAGGGGGAGGGTGAGGAGGGAGGGGGGGGGGAGGGGGTGGGCTGGGCTGGGCTTGGCTTGGCAGCAGCTCACTCACGGCTGATGGGCTGGCAGTTGACTCATGGCTATTCCTTGAAATTCCATTTGAAGCAGGGTGCAAGGCCACCAAATTCAAATCCATTTTCTTTCCATTTCAAGCAGGGTGCAAGGCCACCAAATTCAAGTGCAGTTTCATTCCACTTCAAGCACGGTGCAAGACCACCAAATTCAAGTGCAGTTTCATACCACTTCAAGCAGGGTGCAAGGCCACCAAATTCAAGTGCAGTTGCATACCGCTTCAAGCTGGATCCAAGGCCACCAAATTCAAGTGCAGTTGCATACCACTTTCAGCAGGGTGCAAGGCCACCAAATACAAGTGCAGTTTCATACCATTTCAAGCAGGGTGCTAGATCACCAAATTCAAATGCAGCTTCATACCATTTCATGCAGGGTGCAACACCACCACATTCAAATGCAGTTTCATACCATTTCATGCAGGGTGCAAGGCCACCACATTCAAATGCAGTTTCATACCATTTCAAGCAGGGTGAAACCACCATAAAACCACACAAAACACCAAACTCACAGTTCAGTAGACATTCAGTGTGTTCAGTTGATTCACAGCTCAGACAGTCGTGACCTCTCCCTCCCTCATCATGCAGAGACTGAGCCACACCCACACTTCCGGGTTTTATAACCCCTCCCCCTCCCACCGGAAAAGGTGTGGCCTTCATGGCGTGATTGACAGGAGAGAGATTCTCAACATTTTTTAAACACTAATAACACTTTTATTTTTAATTGATGGGAAGAATCCTCTGCACCTGCTGAGCAGAGGGGGACTGAGTAAGATGGCCAAACATCACAGCCGTAAGTGGTAGCGTTTTATCTAAAATCAATATACAGTGCAAACAGGAAGTTACCCAAAGCACCCAAACCACCATTTGCAGTGGTGCCTTTTAACTTCAAGCCAAAGCACCCAAATCACACTTTGCAGTGGTGCCTTTAACTTCAAGCCAAAGCACCCAAACCACCATTTGCAGGCAGTGCCTATTTACTTCAAAACAACCATATTTTCATTTGGAACCACATTAAGGGGACTCAGTTGAGTAGACATGTGTTCAGTGTTATTCGGAGCTCAGAGAGACGTGACCCTCTGACTTCCTCCATCTTGCAGAGACTGAGTGAGGCACACCACTTCCTGGTTTTATAGTCCCTCCCCCTAGCAGGGGCAGCAAAGAGAATGGTGAATTGTTTAAAAACATAAATATCTCTCTGATTTTTCATCGATGGGAAAAATCCTCTGGTCCACGAAGGCGGACGTGGGCTCTGAGCGAGGTGGCCAAAAATGACGGCCGTAGGTGGCGGCGTTCTCTCGGAATTCGCACCACAGTGGGCCAAAAGCGGTCAAGGTCCGACTTTTAGTAATATAGATATTTAAATATGCAGCATGCTCTTGGTGACCCTCTCGGTACACCTTTTCTAAACTCAATGTACATCGAGCTTATGTGCGACACATTGTCACAGAGGGCAGTGTCACATCAGTAGAGTTACTGCCTTACAGCGCCAGAGACCCAGGTTCAATCCTGTCAGTGGGTGATGTCATTATGGAGTTTGTACGTTCTCCTTATGATTGCATAGGTTTTCTCAGCGTTCCGATTTCCTCTCACATTCCAAAGACAAAGGTGTGTAGATTAATAGATGTCTGTAAATTGTCCCTCATGTGTAGGACTGAACTAGTGTACGGGGTGATAATTGATTGGACTGGCCTCGATGGGCTGAAGGGCCTCTTTCCTTGCTGTATCTCTAAGCTCTAAACTGAACATATTTCACGAGAATTAAGATATAATTTCAGTAGCTTGGTCTACGCTTGGTCTCACCGATGTAGAGCAGCTGACACCTAGAGCAGCGGATGCAATAAATGAGGTTGGAGGAGGTGCAGGTGAACTTCTGCTGCACCTGGAAAGACTCTTTAGGTCCTTGGATCGAGTCAAGGGGGGAGGTAAAGCGACAAGTGTAGCATTTCCTGCAGTTGCAAGGGAAAGTACCATGGGAGGGGATTGTTTGGGTGGGAAGGGACGAATTGACCAGGGAGCTACGGAGGGAGCGGTCTCTGCGGAAAGCCGAAAGGGGAGCGGATGGGAAGATATGGCCAGAGGTGGGATCCCGTTGGAGGTAGCGAAAATGGCGGAGGATTATCTGTTGTATGTGACGGCTGGTAGGGTGGAAGGTGAGGACAAGGGGGACTCTGCCCTTGTTACGAGTGGGGGGATGGGGAGTGAGAGCAGAGTTATGGGGTATAGAAGAGACCCTGGTGAGAGCCTCATCTATAGTCGAAGAGGGGAACCCCCGTTCCCTAAAGAAAGAGGACATCTCCGATGCCCTGGCTTGGAACACCTCATCCTGGGTGCAGATGCGGTGTAGACGGAAGATTTGGTAGTAGGGGATAGAGTCCGTACAGGAAGCAGGGTGGGAAGAAGTGTAGTCCAGTTAGCCATGGGAGTCAGTGGGTTTATATTGACCGTATGTCGGTCAGTAGTCTGTTACCTGCGATGGAGATAGTGAGATCTAGAAACGGTAGGGAGATGTCGGAAATGGTCCAGGTGAATTTGAGTGCCGAATGGAAGTTAGTGGTGAAATGGATGGTCAGTGAGTTCTGCATGGGTGCAGGAGGTAGCACCAATGCAGTCGTCGATGTAGCAGAGGTAGAATTCGGGGATAGGGCCACAGTACACCTCGAATAAGGATTGTTCGACGTACCCTACAAAGAGGCAGGCATAGCTGGGGCCCATGCGCGTGCCCATTGCTACGCCTTGGATTCACCTTTGCTGGTAATTCACATGCATAGTCTAAACATTTCTAAACAGAAAACCCAGATACATAAAATTAATGTGGAGGGAGGAACTGCAGATAGACACAAAATGCTGGAGTAACTCAGCAGGACAGGTAGCAGCTCTGGAGAGAAGGAATGGGTGATGTTTCGGGTCGAGACCCTCTTCAGTCTGAATTAATTAACCTAAAATTAATGTTTAGTTTCGTTTCGGGATACAGTGCAAAAACAGGCCCTTTCAACCCACCGAGTTCAAGCTGACCAGCAATTACCCGTACACTAGTTCTGTCCTACACACTAAGGACAATTTAGCCAATTAACCTGCAAACCTGCCATTCGTTGGAATGTGGGAAGAAACCGGAGCACCCCAAGAGCTGTATGGTAATTAAGGTAACCTTAATTGGTAGACGTGACAATAAAAGACTTTTAAAATCTATGAAACCCACACGGTCACAGGTAGTACATGCAAAATCCACACAGACGGCACCCGAGGTCAGAATGGAATCCGGGTTGCTGGCGCTGTAAGGCAGCAACTCTACCGCTGCGCCACTCTGCCACCCTAAATTTGTGAAGATCGATTCTTTAAGTACACAAATTATCCAAAGAATTGATACACCAAACAAATAAGCCTTTGATCATTTTTGAAATACCAAATTACAATATAAGTCTTCCATTGTAACATGGCCGTGGATCGCCGCGATTTCTTATGCCGATCGCAGCACACCAGGATTCCAACTTCAAATTCTTAATTCAAGAGAGGGTTAGATTTAGCTCTTAGGGCTAAAGGAATCAATGGATATGGGGAAAAAGCAGGAATAGGGAACTGATTTTGGATGTTCAGCCATGATCATATTGAATGATGGTGCCGGCTCGAAGGGCCGAATGGCCTACTTCTGCACCTATTTTTCTATGTTTCTAAAGTACACTATTCACTGATATTCCAAAATTCAAACATCTCTTTGAAATCATTGAAGGGATCTATTGGAGGCAGCCAGCATCATCAAAGACCCACACCACCCTGGCCACACTCTAATTTCAGCCCAATCTTCGGGAAGAAAGCAGAGGAGTCTGAACACCGTGACCACCAGGTTCACAAACATCCATCAGACCATCAGAACACCAACCATCAGAACACTATAAAATACTAATTAAATTAAAAAAACAATGAACTGTCTTTGGTTGCACAGAGGACTTTGGCACCAGTATTGGCATTATTCATTCATTAAATTATTTTTGGTTTATTTTATGTGTTGTACTTTCAGGCCTGTCAGGCTGCTGCAGGTACGAATTTCAATCTTTCGTTAGTCGACACATATGATTCTTGACCCTTGACTAGAAACGTGGGAATCTTATATCCAGAATAGAGGCATGTTTCAGTTTCATGTTTCACATTATTCTGGAATACACATGGCTAGTGTGGAATCTCCCTCTCCAATATCAATTCCAAAGAAATAAAAGAACACAAACTTAAAACACAGGTAAGACAAAATAGAAATCCAAGTTTGGCAGGTTCATCTACCAGAACCAAAATCTATGTAACTAAAAGTCTCATCTTGACCACTTGCTGTCTGCGCTGTATATTGATTTTAGAAAAAACGCTACGCTATATCGCTATGATTTTTGGGCATTTTACTCACAGTCCTCCTCCGCTGAGGCAGCCCCGAGGAACTTTCCGATCGATGAAAAATAAAAAAGTTATGAGTGTTTAAAAAAATCATGAGGTCAGCTGATTGGTCCTCTCGCATGTCAATCCCCACGATGAAGGTAACGCCCCTTCTGGGGTGGGGGGGTGGTGCAGGACTATAAAACCCCAGATGCCTGGTTGTGAGTCAGTCACTCTGGAAGATCGTGAGGGAGAGGCCACAACTGTCATTCTAAGTTGTGAATCAACTGAACTGTGAGTCTGCAGTGTGCTTGCAATAAATGATTTGTTAGCCCTTAATGGCAATGCAATGAGTTGTTTGGCAATTTGGTGGCCAGCACTCTGCCTGAAATGCTATGAAATTGAATGTGGTGGCCTGCACTGCCTCAAATGCTATGAAATTGAATGTAGTGGCCTGCACTCTGCCTGAAATGCTATGAAATTGAATGTGGTGGCCTGCACTGCCTGAAATGCTATGAAATTGAATGCGGTAGCCTGCACTCTGCCTGAAATGCTATGAAATTGAATGCAGTGGCCTGCACTCTGCCTGAAATGCTATGAAATTGAATGTGGTGGCCTGCACTGCCTGAAATGCAATGAAATTGAATG
Organism: Malacoraja senta; assembly: GCA_038087875.1. Lineage (NCBI taxonomy): Eukaryota > Metazoa > Chordata > Chondrichthyes > Rajiformes > Rajidae > Malacoraja > Malacoraja senta. Next base: position 113,806,587 of record CM075977.1, on the reverse strand, counting down.
CGGTGGCCTGCACTCTGCCCGAAATGCTATGAAATAGTAAGATTAAACGAGAACTTACCAGTTTGAAGTATGATCGTTATTTTATGAGGAGTTACATTGGTGATTACGTGAAGAAGACCCGTCATGGCGCATGCGCATCAATCTTCAAAGCAGCGGTATGAAATCACAGATAACAGAATATTTGAAGTAAGATGAGCAACATGAGAACTACCATATGACCTTTTATGAGAGAGCGGGTTGGGCGTGGTGGGCACATAATCACCAATGTAACTCCTCATAAAATAAAGATCAAACTTCAAACTGGTAAGCTCGTTTAATCTTACTATTTTACTTCGGAGTCACGATAGTGATTCCGTGAAGAGTTCAAAGCTCTGTGATTTCAAACCGCAGATTCAAATCCCGGCTTCTCACTGCATTGATTGACTTCGGATGAGAAACAATCAATAATGCGTTAAACATGAAATTTGAATATCATGCAGTAACAATTGATTTGAATAATCAAAACAAACAGTAACCCCTCTATCCCAGGGGAAACTAAACAGAACTTAATACAATCGGCCGAATGTAAAAATTGTTGAAAAAACAATTCATTTGACCGCCTGTAAGAATATGATCGATGGGAACATCCATCGCCCTGGCCGCCGACCTTGCTGCTGCACTAGTGGAATACGATGTATACATGTCAGTGTTAATCTGCCTGAATCAACATTTCCTTTAACCACCTTGAGATAGTCTGCTCTGACACTCTCTTGTGTGGTTTCTTGTAACATAAACAATCCTGTTTCCACATTTCTTAAGGTCCTTGTAGCTTCAATATATAATAAATGTGTCCTTACACATAAACATGGATCAGTAGGTTATGCTGAAAACACAATTTTAAAACCTGTGACACCTGGCCTGCTCTGTTTGAGCAGGTCGTAAATATATAACGTAACATTCTCTTCAGCCACTTCCATCCTGTCTAGCTGAAGCTTTTGCAAAATCTGCACTCGCTGTGCTGAACCAATGCCATGAGCATTACCACCTTCATGGTGAGTTTTGTCAATTCAGAGACGTGACAGGAACCCACTGTCGAAGCATCTTGAGGACCACACTTACATCCCAGATCGCCATATACCTGGGTTTAGGAGGTTTAGTTGAAATTCCTTTCATCAATCGAGCTATGATATGATAAAAACCCAATAGGATCTTTTCCTGACCCCATCAAAACCATACAATGACAAAGCAAAACCATACAATGACAAGGCTGTATTAATGGTGCTATAACTGAACCCCTCATCATCATAGAGTGTCAACAGGAACTCTAAAATATCCACAATACCTGCAGTACTATAGTCAATATTATTTTGTACACAATATTGCTCCCATTTTTTAACATAAGTAATATACCGCTTTTGAGTACTCTTTCTCCAGGCTGCAGTGAGCATGTCCACCGTTCGCCCAGACAGTCCTCGCCCCAGGTATGGCCTTCTTAAAACCTGCAAATTAACAAGTCAATACGATCACATAACAGATGACTTTCCCGTGTTAGCGGATGCTCCAGTAAATTTCTATGCTTGGGAACCACCAAAGGAGGTTGGATCCCTAACTGTAACATCAAAGGGAACCATGCTTGAGTCGGGCAATTAGGTATTACAAGCACCCCCGAAGCGGTATCCTGCTTGATTTTTTGCAGACTCCGACCTATGAGGCAGAATGGTGGGAAAATATATAAAAACATACCACCCCAATGTAGCGAGAAAGCATCAATTGCAACTGCCCCCTGGTCTGGTTCCCATGGAACATATTTAGGCAGCTGGTGGTTAAACCTCACTGCAAAACAAATCGATATCTGGCATATAAGTACTATATTATTGAACACCTCCTGGTTCAACATCCAATCTGTGTTGTCATGGAACTTTCGTGACCTGGCGTCTGCTACTATGTTGAATCTACCTGGTAGATAAATAGCTGATAACCAAATATATTTTTCAATGCACCAAGCCCAAATTTGATTAGCCACTCTGTCACAAGATACCGACTTGATTCCACTGATGTGATTAATATATATGCCACTGCCGTAGTATTGTCAATCTGAAACTGAACATGCAGGTTACCTTTGTTAGAGCAATAAGCCTTATCCATAAAAATCTCTTAATAGTTAATTCCCCATGTCTGCAGAAGCGATGCCTCTTGCTCAGTCCATCTGCCTCCACAGCTGAAACTCGTATCCGTGACACCCCACCCGAGTGCACTGACATTCATCTGCAAAATCATGGAAAGCTGGTCAAGCACTACCTTGCTAGAATTCCTGGACACATGGTGAATCCACCATTGCAATTCAGAAACAGCCTCTGCTGATAACTGCATGGGTCTATTATAATGACCCGAATGTATCCTTAGTGCCTCCATTAGCTTGGTACAGCTGTCAATTAGCTCTACCCTTTTTCCCTGGGCAGAGTCACTTAATTGAATCAATTGTGACCCAAATAGTCAGGTGTTAATTTGGATTTCTCTGGATGAATAATGCCCAATCATTGAAAATTGGTTTTAACAACTACCACTGGTTACTTCAGCTGTTCTCTTGGATAGTCCTGTAATCAAGATATCATCGAGTTAAGCCATGAGCACCTGACCCTGGCCTCTCAGCATGCCTATTATAGGTTTTAACAATTTTGTGCCATAGTTGATCCATCCAGGTGAATTTCAAATATCCTCTATCCTGCAAATCAACAGACATTGAGTAATGCGCATCTTTAAGCTCTGTAGTCGCCATATAACATCCTCTTGACCCAGTTGCTTGGCAGTGACAATTCCATCTTACAATGTCAATACTGCATCCCCCATCCTTTTTTGGCCTGGGAAAATATTAGACACAAATTGATGGGTTGGTGAACCAACCTTCCAATTACACCTTTATCACATAAGCTTCCAAGCGCAGTCTGAACCTCCATCTGTTCTGTTAATGAAACTGAACAGTTCTCCCAGGAACATGCTGAATGTGCAAATCACAATTTGGATTGAACTCCATTCGAAACCCTTGAATAACACTCAGTATTATTGGGTCGACAGATGGCGCAATGGGCTAAGTGTTCGGCTGGCAACCGGAAGGTAGCCGGTTCGAATCCCGCTTGGAGTGCATACTGTCGTTGTGTCCTTGGGCAAGACACTTCACCCACCTTTGCCTGCTTGTGAATGTGTGTGAATGTGTGTGAGTGATTGGTGGTGGTCGGAGGGGCCGTAGGCGCACATTAGCAGCCATGCTTCCGTCAGTCTGCCCCAGGGCAGCTGTGGCTACAGAAGTAGCTCACCACCACCAAGTGTGACTGAGGAGTGAATGAATAATGCGATGTAAAGCGCCTTGAGTATTAGAAAGGCGCTATATAAATCCCATCCATTATTATTATTATTAGTATAAACAGAGCTGAGGTAATTTGCTTCCATTCATCCCAGAACAGATGCAATGTACCCCCAGATTTAAGTTGTGTCACATTTGATATGTGCACCTGAGAACCAGGCCCACCTACCTCCTTGGTACCTGGTGGATCATGTTGTCCCCGGCTCCTGGCGGGAACGCCAACGTTTGACCGTGTTCCCGCTGCAGAATGCCACCTGCGCATCTGCATTGCCAGCCGACTTGTTCCTGGATCAGACCAATCTGTCCCTCGTTTGTAGGGGTACTTTCTTTGTTGGAAACTTGCCGACCGCCGGTGGCTTGATAAAGCCCACCTTCTTTGCCTCGTCATCCATCTCCTTGACACGCTTGGCGAGGTCCTCTACGAAGAGTAGGTTGGCCGGCTGTATGTTGCTGGGCTGGCAGAGTGCTGCAACCATGGGATTAATGGTGGGCCGAATGGCACTTTCCCTGAGACAATTTATCTAAAAATGGGCACTACAAAGAAACCCTAGTACCTCTTGCTGCGTCTCCGACAGATGCCCTCCATCCTCCGTTCTAGCAAACGCCGTGATTCCTGAGCCAAGTAGTTTCAGGATTCTCTGCAGCTTCATCTCCTGGGCACTCCTGCCCACGCACATCTGGCTCCATATCACCCGGTTCACTGCTAGCACCTTCAGCAACATGCAGTTCCCCGGGTCTCCTGTTTCTAGGTGGTACCAGACTCTGACGGGATAGCGAATTGTGCTGCCAGAGATAAGACCTCTGACAACGGCCGTCTTCGCTAGGCTCGAACTCACCGTCAGAGTCGGGGTCAGAACTCAGCTGACCCTCTGCAGTCACAATTTCTATCTCTATCTCTATCTCTATCTCTATCTCTATCGATTGGCGGTGGTTGGTAGTCGTCGAGCCCCCTTCTCTCTCTCCTTACGGTGCTGTCGCTTTGTCTCTGCGACACGGCGTAGTTCCATTTCGTGAAGTGCAGCTCCTTCCTGCACGGATTTCCTCCAGGAGCACCTGTCCAGTGCAATGTGCTCCCAGTTGCTTGATGTGATGTGGAATTTCTTCAGACTGTTCTTGATGTTGTCCTTGAAGCGTTTCTTTAGCCCGCGGGGGGCTCGCCGACCTTCCTTCAGTTGAGAGTACAGGATTTGTTTCGGGAGACATGTGTTGGACATGCGGATGACATGGCCAGTCCATCAAAGTTGGTGCTGCATTATTGTGGTGGTGATGCTGGTCATGTTGGCTTCCTCCAAAACGCTGATGTTGGTGCGTTTGTTCTCCCAGCTGATCCTCAGAATCTTTCGTAAGGATCTTTCATGGTATTGTTCCAGGGCTCTCAGGTGCCTGCTGTAGGTGGTCCATGACTTGGCTGCATACAACAGGGTGGGTAGGACAATGGCTCTGTAGACCAGCAGTTTTGTTTGAGCTTTTAGGTCTCGGTCTTCATAGACTCTTTTCCTGAGTCTGGCGTAGGCTCCGCTGGCACAACTCAGGCGATGGTTGACCTCAGAGTTGATGTCAGCTTTTGAGGAAAGAATGCTGCCAAGGTAGGGGAAGTGGTCAACATTTTCAAGTGTGGTGTCGTCCACTATCTCTATACTGGCTTCAGTGTCTCAATTGACACAGTACACGGTCACAACAGGCCTCATGAAATCTATTTGGCCAACAGCAAGGCAGAAATTCATGTAGTGCTCATTCAAGAATGTTGTCCTTACAAGTACTTGAACTGCATTCATATTCACGTTATGTTATTTGATGTAACCAACATACACATTTAATATTGACCTGCGTTGACCTATTGTAATGAAATATCTGCAGGTTTCGAGGATTTGGATCAATGATGGAGGCAGGGAGTAGAGATTTTGCTAAAGATGTAAGACATTGGTTTGAGCTTTCCCAATCTTATTATAAAGGAAATTTTGACGGGTGCTGTATGATGTATTCAAAAGTTAGTTAGATATAGCTCCTAGGGCCAACGGAATCAAGGGATATGGGGCGAAAACAGGAACAGGGGCACTGATTTTGGATGATCAACCATGATCATATTGAATGATGGTTGCTGGCTCGAAGGGCCGAATGGCCTACTCCTGCACCTATTTTCTATTTTTCTATGTTTCCATGATGTACACACAGCATGGTACATCAGAGGAGTGAATTGGGTGTTGACAATTCACCTGTGGGATCTGCAATGCTTTTGGATAACGTGACATGGCACCCAAGTAGCAGGAGAGGGGGTGAAAGATAGATCCTCCTGAACGGTAGTGGAATAATGCCTAAGGACAAGCCACATGTTGTGACAGTGACTGGGGGCGAGAGTGTTCAGCTAAAGTTGAAACCAGATTTAAGTTAACCAACCAACTTGAAGATACCCATCTACTTGGTGGCAATACTTGTGATAACTTGAAAATGGTCAGTTCTTGGTATAATGATGTCATGTTGTACCATCACACTGAAGGAGCAGTTAATTTTGTGTTACCAAGGATTAGTCCCCTGTTTGGCCACATGAGGGCGTAGTAGACCAGCGTCAGATAAAAATCGCATGTGAAATACAGAACATTATAGGTTTTACAAACTTTTTCCAGATACAGAAAAGGAAGGGTGTCTTGAACCATGGAATCTTTACATCACAAAAGGAGGCTATTCAGCACGGTAACTCAGCATCAGTTCCCTTTAACCCTCTTCAATACCCAGTAAATTATTTCCCCTCAAGTGTCCTAACCAATCTCTTAGGAAAGCTCTCATTTACACAAACCTTCAGGCGACAAGCCGAGACCATCATCAATCAAATATGTTATTTTTCCTTTCCTTTCCTTTCCAGCCTTTCACAATAAACTGTAACTCTGGTCCTTGAACCATTTACCCCATCTAAATCAGCCATGATTTTATCTACCTCTTTCAAATCAAACTTCTTGAAATCCACTCCAGCTTCTATTTTTCGCTGAGCTCCCTCATCTTAGAATGTCATTCCTGCAGTCTCTCCTGGGTCATCAAGTGTTTCATAATGTGGAGACCAAAATTACAAGTAATACTCAATGTTCTATAAAGTCTATCTCTAGCCTTCCGATTTTGTTCACTCTGTGCATGTATTTCTAAAGCCCAAGGCACCATACACTTCCGTAAGTACTTTTGCAACATGTCCTGCCAGCCAGGCACCTACAAACCCATATTACTTTGTGCCTTCAGGCTCAAAATCCATGCCAGTTAGCACATGTCTCCTCATTTTTCCTGCTCCTTCTGATACACATCCTTGTATTAAGTTCTTTCTGCCACTAGTCAGTCTATTGCACGAGTCATCCTATGTCCTTTAGCAGCCTATTAATATCTCCTGCATCTGAAAATGTCAAACTTTTATCAGGCATACCTACATCCAAGACATTAATATATACAATTATAAGGACTGGACAAGCTAGATGCAGGAAAAATGGTCCCAATGTTGGGGGAGTCCAGAACCAGGGGCCACAGTCTAAGAATAAAGGGGAGGCTATTTAAAACTGAGATGGGAACATCTTTTTCACCCAGTGAGTTGTGAATTTGTGGAATTCTCTGCCACAGAAGGCAGTAGAGGCTAATTCACTGGATGAATTTAAAAGAGAGTTAGAGCTCTAGGGGCTAGTGGAATCAAGGGATATGGGGAGAAGGGAGGCACTGGGTTACTGATTGTGGATGATCAGTCATGATCACAATGAATGGCGGTGCTCGCTTGAAGGGCCGAATGGCCTCCTCCTAAACCTATTTTCTCTGTTTCTCTGTTTCTATATCGTTCCACTACATTGACACCTGCAAAAAACATTGTCCACCATCCCCCTAGATAGAAAAACGCCCGTCTTCTGGGCCACTTTAAGTTATATCCTGGAGCTAGTTATCCCTATCCAAGCTGCCAATGCTGTTTAATTCCATGGGCTTCATTTTCCCAACCAACCAATTATGTGACATTTTCTCAAATGTTTTTTGAATATTCTTATTTTCAATATGTTAGCTCAATTACACTAAAGCAAAATGTACAGCTCTCACACATTTATAGCTGACTGAATATCAGAACCCAACAATGTGATGATGCTGAAAAATGAAGAGACATAACGACCCGAGAAAATAGGAGCAGGAATAGAGTTCAACCTCTTCTGTGCCAAATCTACATGGCCTTCGATTCCTCGATCCCACAAAAAATTATCTACTTCTTCAAATCCACAACTCTCCAGGGCAGAGAATTCCAAGGATTCACTGCCCTCTGCAGGTTAAAGTTCCTATGCACCTCAATTTTAAAAGACTGTATCCTAAACTTGTGACCATATCCATCATTCAAGATTCTCCCTCTGGTGGAAACACCTCGCCATCGACCATATCATTGATTTGAAAAGTCAACATTGTTCTTCCAAGAGCAGAGAAGGTTTTGAATTAGACTCGGGTTCAATTAGACTCAGGTATCACAACTCATGAAATGGATCTGACAAAAAGCATGATCAAATATTAGGGCAGATCTTCCCCAGATGCACCATAAGATGTCCCACTGACTGGGTTTACAACTTGAAATGTATGGAATCCAGATCAAGCATGGATCCAGGCTACAGTACCAGTCTTCTAACAGGGCGGCACGGTGGCCCAGCGATAGAGTTGCTGCCTTAAAGCACTTGCAGCGCCGGAGACCCGGGTTCGATCCCGACTACGGGTGCTGTCTGTACATTGTTTGTACGTTCTCCCCGTGACCTGCATGGGTTTTCTCCAAGATATTCCGTTTCCTCACACACTCCAAAGACGTACAGGTTTGTAGGTTAATTGGCTTGGTAAATGTAAACAAATATCCCTAGTGTGTGTAAGATAGTGTTAATGTGCGGGGATCGCTGGTCGGTGCGGACCCGGTGGGCCGAAGGGCCTGTTTCCGTGCTGTAACCCTAACTAAACTAAAACCACTAAACCTGGAATGTCTACTCTGCATCATCCACCTGGAGCTCAGTGCACCAACACTAATCTGATGCACTGATTGTAGATTCTACAGTACTCCTCCCACCCTGCCTTCTACAAGGATGCTATCCCTTGACATGGCCACATCTGCTATCACGATGAGACCACCTTCTCTGGGACCTTCTCTGGGGAATGTTCCCCTCCTCGTTCCAGTTAACGTTTCTCCATAGTTGAAGAAAGCCTCACATGAGCTTCTTCCATTTCTCACATATCTGCTGTCATCCCCTTCCCTCCTCAGACAGAACAATAAACAAGTTCCCTTGGTCATCCACAACAAACATATTTCCACCAGTTCCAACATGATCCCACCACCAGTCACACCTTCACATCTCCTCCCGCCCCTTCTGCGTTCTGCAACAGCCACTCTTCCAACCACCCCTCCCTGTCCCCTGGCACTTTCCCCAACAACTGTGGGAGATTTAACATTTGTCCCTTTACCTCCTCCCATCACCATGATCCAAGAAACTTAATAGCTCATCCTTGTGAGGCAGATGTTCACCTGCACCTCTTCAGGAGGAAGAGCCAATCCTGGACTGACTCTGGACTCTGGTCCTGTCCACGGGGGGGGGAAATGGAGGAGGACTGGCCAAATTTTTGTGCCTTCCACCACAGTCATGAATGCTGTGGTGGATGTTTGTGTTACTTTTTGTGTGTTCTTTATTATTGTATCGCTGCTGACAACCCAATCCTTGCTGGGTCACTGCTCATGCGGTCGACCGGTCGGTGCAGATTTAATGTATTGTTTGTTTGAATTGCCCCTCGGGGATAAATAAAGTGCTTGATTGATTGATTGATTGATTCCAACCTGGTCTGCTGCTCACGGTGCGGCCCCCTCTAAATTGGTGAAACCAAGTGAAGACTAAGTGAGTGTTTTGTAGGCACCAGACATCTTGAGCTTCTGATTGTATTTCATTTTAACCCACGTTTCCACTCGCACACCAACCTATCCATCCTTGGCCTTCTCCTTTGCTAAAGAGAGACCAAACCCAAATTGGAGAAATGACATTGCTTTTTTCCCTTGGGTAGCTAACAATCCAAAGGTATGAATAGTAAATGTTCCAAGTTGAGGGAACCCACACCCGTATTGCCCTCCTCCTTCACTCATACACCCATCCACTTAGTTATCTTCTCCCTTTGTGTATATCGCCGGCTGGCGCTGACGATGGCTGCCACAGTGTACTGCTCCTTGCTGTTTTGTACATGTTTGTTCGTTTGTGTCGTCTGTGAAAACCCTACAAAGATCACTTTCAAGAGAGAGGTACTCATTAACATCAGACAAACGGTACCTCCAAACATCGTTCTAGATTTCTCTCACTCGCTGGATTATTTGGACATACTCGTCGGCGGGGCTGTGGCTGTGTTCAAGGTCTTGAGACGGAGGAGGACCTGTGTGTAAAGAAGTTTTATCGACACATCATTACTTTACTTCATTTATTCATACTGCAGCATTACAGAAAGCACTAGCTGTACGTGGTCTATCACAGGAACTAGAGAGCGATATGTGGGTGGGGAGGTTGTAATTATACTTGTGATATGGGGAGTGGTTAGTAGTGATGAGGTAACTATATTAAAGGCACATGCATATATCATCTACACTGTGGGAAGTGCTCTGGAGCACTCGCGCAACGCCACGGAAGAGGATTATGCACACCACTCCCGAGTATATTCCTTGCAAATCTACATTCTCTCAACAACAAAGTGGACGAACTGCAACTCCTGTGCCAAACAAACAAGGACTTCTCTCGAACCGCTGCCCTGTGCTTCACCGAGACCTGGCTGTGTGAATTGACCCTGGACAATGCGCTGCAACTGGCTGGCTTCCAACTACATAGAGCGGACCATGAAGCAGAGGCAGCGGGAAAATCAAGAGGTGGTGGAATGTGCTTCTATACTAACCAGGGCTGGTGCAGCGACATCATGGGACTGTCTAACTTCTGTTCTCCCAATCTAGAATCCTTCTTTATAAACTGCAACCCTTTTATTCTCTGAGGGAATTTACCTATTGTTTTCTCACTGGAGTTTACATGTCCCCCACCCCCCCAATCCTGCTTACGTTGGCGACCTGTTCTTCCGGAGCTCCCGCAACAACAGCTTCGTCCGCTGGACTGGAGGGCAGCAGCTTCGGCAGCTTCGACCACCCCGGGCAGCGGAGTTTGAACCGGCCCGTTCGCGGAGCTCAGATTCAGCCGCGGGACTGACTTACTTACCATCACCCGGCGGGGTCACAACATCAGAAGCCTGGATCGCCTCAGCGCAGAGGGAGAACAAGGAGGGAAGAGACAAAAACTTTAAGACTTTTGCCTTCCATCACAGTGAGGAGGTGCCTGGTGAACTCACTGTGGTGGATGTTAAATTTGTGTTTGTGTGTTTTTGTTATTTTATTATATGTATGACTGCAAGGCACGAAATTTCTGAATGATCTGAATGACAATAAAGGATACTTTACTTTACTTTACTTACTTCAGTTTGGAAGGGCTTTCAAGAAATCACCAGCTACAAGAGGAAAGCCCCCCGCTCCTTGGACAATCGTCAGCTGACCAAGGACCTGACCGGGTTCTACTGCAAGTTCGATAAACACAAACTTAACCCTGGTACCCTGTTTGGTATGTGATATGATTAGCGTATGTGATGTCTTGTGCAAGGACGCATGCGCAGGGAAGCCTCAAGGAGGCGTCCTGGAATAAAGAAGCTTGTTAGTTTACTCCCGTGTCTGAGTGTTATTTTAAGTCAGTTCCAAGCACCCAAATACACAACAATTGGCGACGAGGATAAAATAACAGAAAAGAAAAGAACAAGGACAGCCAAGAAAAAATAAAACGAGTTAAAATAGAGGTTGTATTTGGAAACAAAGTGGAACAGTACCAAGCAAAAAGATTTGGCACCAAATGGTTTTGAATTGGCGCCAAAGAAAAAAAAGGTCAGAACGGGAAGCAAGAGCGCAGGGTAGCAAGAGCGCAGAGAAGACAAGCAGGGCAGTAAGGGTCACCGAGCGCAGCTGGAAACTATGAGCGACAGTGTCAGCTTACCTGGAATGTTTTCCAGGGCTGTGCAGCCCACAGCCAGGCCAAGCAGCAGCCACAGACGTCGGGTGAGGGCCTAGTACCGTGTAGGCCACGGACAGGCACGGAGAAGCCACCGACAAAAGAGGACCGTGTACCCCACGGCCAGCCCCAGTATCAGCCACAGATGTCGGGTGATGGCCTAATACCGTGTAGGCCACGGACAGGCCCAGAGAAGCCACCGACAGAAGCTGAGTCTTCAGCCCGGTCGGGAGCAGAGTCAGCCCGGTGGGGGGAGAAAGCGGAGTAAGCTCGGTCGCGGGAGAAAGCCGGCCGAGAGAGAAGTGGGTACGCGCAAGAGAAGCGGGACACAGCGCTTAGCCAGCCCCGACGGCGGGGCACAGTCCCAACGCTTGGAGCAGCGGGGACCAGCAGCAGAAACGAGCAGCGACACACCATCCGCAGGGTGTCCACGGGAGACAGTGACGAGCCGAGCAGCGGGTCCAGTAGCAGCCGGGTGGGCTGTGGAGCCAGCAGGGCAGGCAAGTCAGCAGAGCACCGGGAGTCGACTTGGCAGCAAGCCAGCAGAGGCATCAGCAACGGCTGAGCCAGCGGCAGCAGCAGAGATCCGGAGTGGCCAGCAGCAACAGTGTCTTTGGGAGAAGCCCTGGAGAATCTGAGAGGTCGAGAATGCACCGGAGTCCATAGGCCGACAAGCTGGACCGGTGAAATCCTTCACAATAAAAGCACTGTTTGAGTGTTAAGCATTATTCACTATTCCTTCACAGTAAAAGCAGGACTGTTTGGATGTAATGCATTGGTCACTGTTATTAATAGTAAATCTGTGTGCATAGCAGGAATATGGTTTAAAATGTTCTAGTTGGCTATTAACCTGAAATGTTGGTTATTAGTATAAATCTATTATTATAAGATTAAGTAATAGTCAGTGGGCTGGATAATCTCTTAGAATGTAAAATGATTAAGTCCAAGGCAGAAAACACAGTGACAGAACATAATATAGTGCACCTGAATAGCAACAGGTAGCATGGCTATTCAAATGGTACGAAAGTTGCCCCAGTTAGATTCTGGGTGTAATTTTGAGAAATGGACTGAAGTCTTGGAGGCTTCGTTCATTTCCAATGATATCACTGCAGAGGAGAAGAAGAGAGCATGGTTCATATTAGGCTTAGGAAGAGAGGGTTATCACACCTTACTACGTTACTGCGGCCAGCAAAGCGCATGGATAAAACGTACGAGGAGTGTAAGGCATTTCTCGCCAAAACCTCCAAGTGCATCCAGAGGCAAGGAGCCAGAACTAAAGAGGGCAGAGAGTCCCTCAAAGGACAAACGGGAGGTGCAAAGTGACAAAAGTCAAGGGCAAAGTGACAAAAGTCAAGGACAAAGTGACAAAAGTCAAGTGTCAAGTGACGAAGGTCAAGTGCAAAGGGCCAAAGGTCAAAGGCAAAGGGAAAAAAGTCAAATGCAAAGGGAAATTGCCATCCAGAGGGCAACCCTAACTATTCAAGCTGCATTCAAGGGTATGAAGGTACGGAGAGAGTTCCGGAACAAACAGAAGGCAGCAACGGTAATGCAAGCAGCATTTAGAATGCACAGAGTATACCACCCATACAGGGCAATGAGATTGGCAGCCATAATAGTACAAACCCATTACAGGGCACACCTTAAAATGGAAAGTGATCACAAAACTTACATGAAGGTACGCAGCAGCGTTGTGCTGCTTCAGGCTGCCTACCGAGGAATGCTTGTTCGAAATCAATTGCGGTGCATGCACAAATCTGCCAAGGTCATACAGACTTATTATCCGATGCATAAACAGCATCAGTATTTCAAGAAACTAAGCTGGTCTGCCATTGCTGTACAGCAACAATACAGAGCTTGCCAATAAGAGATGTCCAAGTGAGACATTATTATATTTTGGGAAAAGCAGTGGTTTGTATTCAGGCCTTCTACCGCAGGATGAAAGCCAGAGAATTGGTTGAGAAAATCAAGGCAGCACGCCATATTAAGTCATTCATAATGATGTGCATTACAAGAAAACATTTCTTGATGCAAAAGGCGGCTGTAGTCACTCTGCAAGCTGCATACCGTGGTTACCGATCATGGGTACGCTACAGAGCTATGCGACAAGCAGTCATTTCGATCCAGAGATGGTACAAAGCATGCAAAATAGGGCATTCCCAGTTTGTGCAATATCAGTCAATGAGGTATGCAACTATTACCATTCAGGCTGCCTACAAGAGTATGGTGGTTAGGTAGTGGGTTAAGCAAAAGAGAGCTACTGTAAAAGTGCAGTCAGTACTCTGTATGAGTTGGTATAGGAAAGACTTAAAGGTCTGTCTCACTGTGCGAGTTGACCCACGAGTGACCCCAAGTGAAAGACTACATACGAGACTACAAGTTTATGATCCAGAGTTTAACCGAGTTCCCACGGGTATGTCTAAGTTTCCCGTTTACTTCTCATTTCTGCGATGTTCCAAGTTCGTCTCCCGAGTGTACCAAGTTCCTCTCCCGTTAATCTTGAGGCAACAATGTATATCGAAGTGTTGAAAAATCATCACATGTTAAACAAATGATGTCATGCCAGCCAAAGAACGTAGAGACTATTGTGTTTGCTGCATGTGTTCTGCACAACCTGATCCGTATCAGAGGTGCAGCTTCAGGATCAGCAACAGCCATGCAGGACGGTGATTTAGTGGACAGTCAAACAGGGAGAATAACACTAGGTGCGTGGAGGAGTGGTACAAACGACGAGACTTTGGTGCCTCTGCAGTGTTTTCGAGGTAACACAGGGACCAACAGTGCAAAAGACCAGAGAGACCATCTCTGCTCCTTCAGAATTGGGCAGTGTGCCGTGGCAGGACAGCTTATTTTGAGCGGCTGCCGACCACAGGTACATCACTGCATGAGGAGAGCCCACATACAGAAAAATCCAGTTAATTTCATGTTTAGTTTAAATCCTGCTGACTTTTCATTGTTTAACTTTAAGTGTGGATTTTATTTTTTATTGTGGTGTAAAAGTAATTTCATTGCATCTGTCTTTCCTTTAAAACGTGGTTATCATGCATCTGCTTATCTGATTGTAGATCTCAAAACTTGTCATTTAGCGCATTGCATTGTATCTTTTATTGCCTGAATTTAGACTAGTGCATTTCTCAGCTGAATTAGTATATAGTGGAAATACTTTTATTTGTGCTTCATTTGTTGATTTTCATGTATGAGAAGCCCTTTTTCAGACCACTGTGTTGTTTGCTGTGGTACTACTTTTCTCAATATGCACAAAAAAAGCGTTTTTTATATTGAACAAGAATAAAGACTTTGTTTCACATTCAAGACATTTGTTTCACATAAGACTTTGTCTTATTTTCTGATCTACTGAGAGGTGACAATTTTAAACATTTAAAAAGCACAGCATATGAGGCAGCTGAGTCCTTAAATCTCACAAATGATTGTGAGAATCAAGATGTGAATATATTTATACTATGGGAAATGGAAGCAAGCAAGATCAGCTTCATCATCAGAGCGACATATGACGTGCTTCCATCACCAAAGAACCTCCATCAGTGGTACGGCGAGGATCCAACCTGTGCCATCTGCCCAACTCCAGCGACCCTCAAACACATCATGGTAGGCTGCAAGACCAGCCTCACGCAAGGGAGATACACGTGGCGGCATAATCAGGTACTAAAAAGCCTGGCATCAGCCCTTGAGAACAGGCGGTGTGCGACCAACTCCTTGCCTCCGAGAGCAAGCAACCCTCCCCTAAGGGTAATAACCTTTGTCCGAGAAGGACAGAAAACTTCTAAACTTCCTTCCACCAGATCAGAAGAAGGAAGCCAATGCAGGGCCCGTGACTGGAGGATGCTGGCGGACATCGGCCGACAACTAATTTTTCCACCTGAAATTGCTTCCACCACCCTCAGGCCAGACTTGGTGTTCTGGTCCCCTTCACAGAAGACTGCTTACATCATAGAGCTCACAGTTCCATGGGAGAACTCTGTTGAGGAGGCCTATGAGCGTAAGAAGCTGCGCTACGCAGAGCTTGCAGCAGAGGCAACGCAGCGTGGCTGGAACACCAAAGTCTATCCAGTTGAAGTGGGATGCAGAGGATTTGTTGCGTCATCTACCATCAGACTGCTGAAGGAGCTTGGAATCCATGGTCAGGCTCTGCGGAAGACCATAAGATCACTCTCAGAGGCGGCTGAAAGAAGCAGCCGGTGGATTTGGCTCAAGCGGAAAGACCCATGCTGGGCCCCAAGTATGTCGGGGTGAATCTTTGGGACGGTTTGACACGGGACATGCGCTGAGGGTTGATCATCCTGCAGCGGGCCGCCCTTGTGGAGGGTGTATAGTGTTAAAAGGCCGAAACACCCAGTGATGCAAGGGTACACTACTGATGATGTGTCCTGTGCCCAACTGTCCTGAAGGTTACCCCCCCCCACCCGATGTTGAGCGTCTACCACTCTCAACAATCAACGAATGTCGTGAAATGCTCCCCACCTATTGGCACAAGGGACTTCTTAACATCTTGTCCTGTGTATTTGATTCTGATAATCTGGACTCGTCCAGTGACTGCTGTGAAAGGACAGCTGACAACATGGGAAAGTCCATGTGACAGCTTGGAGAGACAGCTGACAGGAGGGAACAGACCCCACTGGGGCCGTCATGGGCTAGCTACCCATGACAGCAGTCCCCAACGCTGTTTCAGCTAGTTGGAGACACCCGCTAAATGCTACTAAAAGTAAAATAAAGAGAATACCCCTAGAGCCTGCGAGAGCGGGGGCGGAAGATGGCTCACCGATTGATAACACGGTTACAGACCCAGGAACGGAAACGACTACTGACAAGGAGAGCATGGCACATGAGACAATCCACAACAGCTGCGGGACACAAACTTCAGGTGTGCATCTGTGGTTGGGAGAAATTAACATCAGTGAAGGGCTTGATGATCCACCAAGGGAAGAAAAAGTGCTTGAGAGAGCAGAAACATGGACCTCGCATTGACCAGTACTTCTTACGAAAGCAACCAGTCAAATCAGTCGAGTGAAGCACAGCGACGGGACACAAACCAAAGTTCGCAGAGCATCAGCACCCATGTCACTGAAGAGGGTGATACAAGCACAGAAATGCCGGTGGAGGAGCCCACGCAACAACTACAAAGACCTCCATTGGAGGGAAAGATCAAAGGGCACAAACCTGGAGTGAAATGGCCCAAGGCTGTTGAAAAGAAAGAGTGGGAGACGGTCAACAGTGACCTTATACATATCTTGGAGCAACAAGCGGGCACAGCAGTGGAAAAGCTTGAAAGGATGGGCAACACAATCTACAGCTATGGAGAAGAACAGTTTGGGGTGAGTAAAGGGAGAGGTGGAAAGAAATTACCAACACCAATCAAGTCCAGGAGGCAGCAGGAGATCGAGAGGCTAATCAGAGAGAGGAGACAGTTGAAAAAGCAATGGAAAAAAGCAACTGACGCAGAGAGAGAAGGTCTCATGCTACTCCAAGAGGACATCAAGAACCGATTGGCAACCTTGCGAAAAGCAGAGAACTTGAGGAAACTTCGCAAGAAGAAAGAACACACAAGAACACGGTTCTATAAAGACCCTTTCAAGTTCATCAAAGACCTCTTCGCAAAGGAAAAAAGTGGAACTTTGAAAACATCAAAACAGGAATTGGAGGAACACCTGGAAAAGGCCCACAAAGACACGAAAAGGCATGAGCAGTTGGTCATCCCCCATGACATCCCGCCTATTCAACCACCTGAATTCAACATGGACACCAGCCCTCCGAGATGGAAAGAGGTGGAGAACACGGTCCGGCGAGCAAGAGCAGCATCAGCTCCGGGGCCAAACGGAGTACCATACAAGCTCTATAAGAACGCACCGGATGTGTTACGCTTTCTATGGAAGCTCATGAGGGTGGTGTGGAAGAAGCAAACAATACCTAAGGCTTGGCGAAGGGCCGGCGGCGTGCTAATACCTAAAGAAAACGATTCGTCAGACATCAGCCAATTCCGGCCAATATGTCTCCTCAACGTCGAGGGAAAAATCTTTTTTAGCATTGTATCACAAAGGCTGTCCACCTATCTGGTAACAAACAAGTACATTGATACATCTGTACAGAAAGCAGGAATTCCAGGATTTTCGGGCTGCTTGGAGCATACAAGCATGATCTGGCACCAGATCCAAGCAGCTAAGAAGGACAAGAGAGACCTACATGTGATCTTCCTCGATCTGGCCAATGCATTTGGTTCAGTTCCCCATGAACTCCTTTGGGAATCTTTTGCCTTTTTCCATGTACCAGAGCTCATCACCACACTGGTCAAGAAATATTACCAAGACCTGCAGCTGTGCTTCACAACAGCTGACTTCAGTACAACATGGCAGCGCTTGGAAGTAGGCATCATGGCAGGCTGCACAGTCTCACCCTTGGCCTTTACAATGGCCATGGAAGTCATCATCAGGGCCTCAAAATGGGTGGTGGGCGGTGAACGAACCAGGGCTGGGCTCCGTCTGCCACCCATCAGGGCATACATGGACGACATGACAACACTAACCACTACTGCAGCATGCACCAAGCGGCTACTTGGAAAGCTGCAGGAGAACATCAAGTGGGCCCGAATGAAAATCAAACCAAGTAAATCTCGAAGCATCTCCATAGTCAAGGGGGTGCTTAGAGACACAAGGTTCTGTATTGGTGACGACCCAATACCAACAGTGTCTGAGCAGCCAGTTAAAAGCCTGGGAAGATGGTATAACGCAAGTCTCAAGGACAAAGAGCAGGTGCAACAACTAAGGCAAGAAATTGTCAATGGACTGGAGAACATCAATCAGACCCTACTGCCTGGGAAACTGAAGCTCTGGTGCCTACAGTTTGGACTCCTTCCTCGGACAATGTGGCCACTGACCGTTTATGAAGCCCCAATAACAACTGTGGAGAAGATGGAGCGAACCATAACTTCATACGTGAAGAAATGGCTCGGTGTCCCACGATGTCTAACTAACATCGGCCTCTATGGCAAAGGGGTCCTGGAACTACCTCTCACTAGTCTAACAGAGGAATATAAGTGTTCTAAAGTAAGACTCCAGATGACACTGAGGGACTCTAGAGACAAGATCATCAGTGCTGTTGCGCCGCCCCTAGCAACTGGCCGGAAGTGGACACCATCTGATGCAGTACAGCAAGCTTCATCAGCCCTGAGGCACAAAGACATAGTGGGGCAAGTCCAGCAGGGAAGAGGAGGCTTTGGCCTTACGACAAGTAAACCAACTTGGCGAAAGGCCACAACATCAGAGCGGAGGACGTTGGTGGTTGAGGAGGTGCGGCGACAGGAGGAGGCCGCAAGAAGTGCAAAGGCGGTCTCTCTTGCCAAGCAGGGGCAATGGATGCAGTGGGAAGGTGTGGAGCGGAGGAAGATCAGCTGGAAAGAACTATGGGAAATGGAAGCAAGCAAGATCAGCTTCATCATCAGAGCGACATATGACGTGCTTCCATCACCAAAGAACCTCCATCAGTGGTACGGCGAGGATCCAACCTGTGCCATCTGCCCAACTCCAGCGACCCTCAAACACATCATGGTAGGCTGCAAGACCAGCCTCACGCAAGGGAGATACACGTGGCGGCATAATCAGGTACTAAAAAGCCTGGCATCAGCCCTTGAGAACAGGCGGTGTGCGACCAACTCCTTGCCTCCGAGAGCAAGCAACCCTCCCCTAAGGGTAATAACCTTTGTCCGAGAAGGACAGAAAACTTCTAAACTTCCTTCCACCAGATCAGAAGAAGGAAGCCAATGCAGGGCCCGTGACTGGAGGATGCTGGCGGACATCGGCCGACAACTAATTTTTCCACCTGAAATTGCTTCCACCACCCTCAGGCCAGACTTGGTGTTCTGGTCCCCTTCACAGAAGACTGCTTACATCATAGAGCTCACAGTTCCATGGGAGAACTCTGTTGAGGAGGCCTATGAGCGTAAGAAGCTGCGCTACGCAGAGCTTGCAGCAGAGGCAACGCAGCGTGGCTGGAACACCAAAGTCTATCCAGTTGAAGTGGGGTGCAGAGGATTTGTTGCGTCATCTACCATCAGACTGCTGAAGGAGCTTGGAATCCACGGTCAGGCTCTGCGGAAGACCATAAGATCACTCTCAGAGGCGGCTGAAAGAAGCAGCCGGTGGATTTGGCTCAAGCGGAAAGACCCATGCTGGGCCCCAAGTATGTCGGGGTGAATCTTTGGGACGGTTTGACACGGGACATGCGCTGAGGGTTGATCATCCTGCAGTGGGCCGCCCTTGTGGAGGGTGTATAGTGTTAAAAGGCCGAAACACCCAGTGATGCAAGGGTACACTACTGATGATGTGTCCTGTGCCCAACTGTCCTGAAGGTTACCCCCCCCCCCCCCCACCCGATGTTGAGCGTCTACCACTCTCAACAATCAACGAATGTCGTGAAATGCTCCCCACCTATTGGCACAAGGGACTTCTTAACATCTTGTCCTGTGTATTTGATTCTGCCTTCCTCTATTTTGTGTTTTATGATGAAAGGAATATTACATTCAAGTCATGAGACTTTGTAGTGATATTAAAATGAAGACTTCCAGACATCAATTTGATCTTGATAGCAAAGAACTCTCTTTTATTGTGCAATGAAGTAAACAAACAGTGAGAATCAAACGGATCAGCAAAAAGCTTTTCAACACAACACAACACAACACAAATTTATATATAAACTTCAAGCAATTTTTTCTTTTTAACCCACTCTGTCACCTTATCAATAACTTGCTTAACTTTGTTAAGCAGAATTTGTCTTTAAAAAGTCTAAGTAACTGATATTTCTGTCCCTGATTATTGTTTCTAAAAAGAGTTCCCACGGTAGACTCACGAGTCACAAAGTTAAACGCACGGGCCACTACGTTCTTACAACGAGTTTAAATGTTTCAATTTTTAACCACAAGAGTACATTTTACTCGTGGAAAAGTACAAACATGTTTGAACTTTTGCAAGAGTTAACAAGTTTCACGGGTACCTGCCGTTAGCGCCAAGAGTCGCTAAGTTGCGTCCACGAGTTCCGACGTTCCCGCTACGTTAATTGTACGTGATTACCACGAGTTAAATTTGTTTTAAACTCGGGGTCACTCGTGGGTCAACTCGCACAGTGAGACAGCCCTTTTAAGAAGACAAATAGATGCACAACAGAAAAGGCTTAAAGGATACAAAAGGATTAAACGATATAGGAAAGACTTCCTCAAACTGAATTATACAGCAGTTATAGTGCAGTCTCACTACCGTGCTTATAAAACAAGAAAACTATACAGAGCACAAATCAAAGCCAGTGTTGTATTGCAAAGACAATATAGATCCTACTTCTTGATGAAGAACCAGAAAGGTGACTTAAGAAGACAAATAGATGAACAACAGAAAAGGCTTAAACGATACAAAGAACGGTTAAATAAATGTGTGACAATGAGTAAAAAGCTGCTGATGGAAAAGTCTGAAGAAGAGAGGCTTGTCGGTCGAGACAAAAGTATGCAGGACCGATTGCGATTAGGACACTTCACTTTAGTCCAGCATGGAGCCTCCTTCACTGAGCAATGGACAAATGGTTGTGCATTGCAGAATCTCATTAAACAACAAGAGCAGATAAATATGCAGCGAATGGAAATTGAACAACAGAGGAAGCTGCTAGAAAACGAAAACTTGCAGACATGGGTCAGATCACACCTACAAAGAGGAAAACAAAGCAAATACAAGAACCAGAAAATGAAACGCAAAATATCAGGAACAGGAAGAAATTTGCAAATTAGATCAGGACATTTAAAAGGGAAGAAGCAGAGATACAGGCAGAGCTAGAGCAATTAGAAAGTGTTAGCAATTTACACATAAAGGAACGGAAAATGATAACACATAAAGCAAGGGGTGATGTATTTGGTTTAAGGAGGATGGGTGTAATGAAAAAATTATAAG
Source organism: Malacoraja senta (assembly GCA_038087875.1). Lineage (NCBI taxonomy): Eukaryota > Metazoa > Chordata > Chondrichthyes > Rajiformes > Rajidae > Malacoraja > Malacoraja senta. The sequence continues at coordinate 113,785,282 of CM075977.1, read as the reverse complement.
TGCTGGTTTAGATCGGATTATTACAGTTATGACCAGCGATCCCCAGTGTTCTTTGCAAGTTTCCCAATCCTCTGGCTTCCCGCTACTCTTTGCTATGTTGTACACCTTTTCTTATTGTTTTATTCTATCCCTAACTTCCCTTGTCAGCCACGGTTGCTTCTACCTCCCCTTAGAATCTTTCTTCCTCTTTGGAATGAAATGATCCTGCATCTTCTGGATTATGCCCAGAAATTCCTGCCATTGCGGTTCCACCGTCATTCCAGCTAGGATCGTTTTCCAGTCAACCTTAGCCAGCTCCTCTCTCATGCCTTCATAGCCCCTTTGTTCAAATGCAACACTGACACTTCTGATTTAACCTTCTCTCTCTCAAATTGCAGATTAAAACTTATCATATTATGGTCACTACCTCCTAGTGGTTCCTTTACTTTGAGTTCCCTTTATTAAATCTGGTTCATTAGACAACACTAAATCCAGAATTGCCTTCTCTTTGGTAGGGTTCAGTACAAGCTGCTCTCTCGCATTGCAGAGAGGGTATAATTAACAACCTGGAGACACAAGGAACTGCAGATGCAGGTTTACAACAAAAACACAAAGTGATGGTGTAACTCAGCATCTCTGGAGGACCCGGATAATGAACATTTCATGTCCAGTCTCTAGAAGATCATCTCTTTTCCAGCTTTCTTCCCCTACTATAACCAGTGTGAAGAAGGATCCATACCCACAACGTCACATTTGCATGTCCTCCAGAGATGTTGCCCGACCCCCTGTGTAACTCCAGCACCTTGGTCTAAAGTGTCTCTCACCCCAGTAAAATTGGAGTGTGGTTCGCTGATCCGTCTGCCACTTGTACCTGTGTCCGGCTGCAGAGCTTTCTTTGGTGTATTGATTTTTGGGTTTGCAAATTAAGATTTGAAGCTATGGATCTCACTATCTTGCGGATTTCAAAGTTGTGTGCATACTCAGAGCGAGTCAGAGAGGGAAACAGATTGTTAATCTTAGCAAATGCATCTCTCCTCCTCCCCACTGGTATTTGTCTCTCCCTATTTCTCATGCCCCCTGCCCCTCTCTCTCTCCGTTTGTCTTTGTCATAGTAAGATTCGTACAGCATGGAAATAGGCCCTTCGGCCCAACTTGCACACACCTACCAACATGTCCCATTTACACGATTCCCACCTGCCTGCATTTGGCCCATATTCCTCTCAACCTGTCCTATCCATGTACCTGTCTAAATGTTTCTTAAATGTTGCAATAGTATCTGCATCAACTACCTCCTCCGGCAGCTTGTTCTATATACCCACAACCCTTTGTGTGAGAAAGTTACCCCTCAGTTAAATCACCCCCGCCCCTCACCTTAAACGCATGTCCCCTGGTTCTCAATTCGCTTACTCTGGGCAAGAAACTCTGCATTCACCCGATCTATTCCTCTAATGATTTTTTACACTACTCCTAATTTGTACATTTTAAAAAATTATGGCATGTTGGGATATTAAACTTCAGTCGTCGTTAAACCCCTGTCTCACGGTGCGAGTCCACCCATGAGTGATCCCGAGTTTAAAACAAATCAAACTCGCGGTAATCACGTAGAATTAACATAGCGGGAACGTCGGAACTCGTAACGCTAACGGCAGGTACTCGGGAAACTTGTTAACTCGTGAAAATCTTTCAACATGATGAAAGATTTCAACGAGTCAAATTTACTCTTGAAGTAAAAATGTTAAACATTTAAACTCGTTGTAAGAACGTAGTAGCCCGTGAGTTTACCGTAGTGACTTGTGAGTCTACCGTGGGCACTCTTTAACTCAGCGGGACAGGCAGCATCTCTGGAGAGAAGGAATGGGTGACGGGATGACGTTTCCAAAATTCTGCTGCGTCTTTGTGTTACTCCAGCACTGTGTTCATTTTTTGTCAACCAGCATCTGCCCTTTCTTGTGTATGACATTATTTGTATCCGTGGCAGTTGATTGTCGCTCCCTTCAGTTTCCCAGGGGGTCGGGACGGGACTGGAGTTGGGATGGGGGGGGGATGAAAGGGGATCTTATTGAAACATATAAGATTGTTAAGGGTTTGGATTCGCTAGAGGCAGGAAACATGTTCCCGATGTTGGGGAATCCAGAACCAGGGGCCACAGTTTGAGAATGAGGGGCAAGCCATTTAGAACGGAGACGAGGAAACACTTTTTCTCACAGAGAGTTGTGAGTCTGTGGAATTCTTTGCCTCAGAGGGCGATAGAGGCTGGTTCTCTGGATACTTTCAAGTGAGAGCTAGATAGGGCTCTTAAAGATAGCGGAGTCAGGGGATATGGGGAGAAGGCAGGAACGGGTACTGATTGTGGATAATCAGCCATGATCACATTGAATGGCGGTGCTGGCTCGAAGGGCCGAATGGCCTACTCCTGCATCTATTGTCTATTGAACCACAAGGAAATCTCTGCCAATGGAATCCTCTTCCCTGTTGACGCAAAGCGACCAAAAAAAATAAACGCACCCACTACTCGCTCATCACCAAACTTCACCGTCAATTTAATCACATTCCTCTTGCCTTCTTTCCTAGTGAACCTGGCGGCGATTGCTATTCTCTACCAGGGAACGTGCGGTCTTTCCAAATGCATTACTAGTTACCTAATGGCCATGACGACGGCGGACCTCTCGGTGATTGTCTGGGATGTCATATTACATCGGATAGCTGATCTTTATTGGTGGGACACATTCTTGCTCTAGTATTGTGTGCAGGTTCATTTCCTATCTCGCTTCTGCGGCAGTAAACTGTTCCGTTTGGTTCACGGTCGCTTTGACCTTTGATCGCCATTTCTAAAATGTGGCCATTTCAATGCAAAATCTAAAAAAACTGTTACTGCACCAAGAAAACCGCGATGGTAGGTATAGTGACCCTAAGTGCGTTCTTCAGTTTACAAAATGCTCCCTGGCCTTTCACGCATGGTTATTTTCACATAATGAGGGTATACAGTGGGGTTGCCGAATAGGGTCACACTTTTATTCTCTGCCCTCATGGGTTGCATTTTCTTGGGCTGAACAGCTCATAACACCTGTGATTCCGTTCTGTTTGATCATGCTGTTTAATGCGCTCATGGTCAGGCGTATTTTAGTGGCTAGTCGGGTCCGTAGGAAGATCCGTGATCTCGATGATGTGGACGCCGAAATCGGAAAACGCAGACGCTCCGTTATTTTACTCCTTGCAATATCCAGCAGCTTTATGCTGCTCTGGGGCACAACTGTAGCACATTTCATGTTTTATCGAAGTGCGAGCGTTTATTGGTACAGGGGATTGATTAATCCCTTTGCAATGTTTGAACAGACTGGGGTTGTTCTGCAGCTGTTGAACACCTGCACAAACACACTTATTTACACCGTGATCCAGGAGGTTCTGAGAGCAGCTGTTCCAGGCACTCAAATATCCCTTCACCCTAACTGTAAGTTTAATAAAATCGAGAAAACGTGGTGTAAAATAACATACCAACACAAATACCTTCGTGAGTGTAGATTAGTATGTCTTTACTAATATCTATATTACTAAAAGTAAGATCTTGACCACTTTTGACTCACTGCGATGTGATTTCCGAGAGAACGCCATCACTTACGGCCGTCATTTTTGGCCAACTTGCTCAGAGCCCCCCTCCGCCGGACTGGACCAGAGGATTTTTCCCATCGATGATAAATCAGAGAGATATTAATGTTTTTTTAAAAATTGCCATTGGTCTCTCTGCTGCCCCTGCTGGTGGGAGGGACTATAAAACCCGGAAGTTGTGTGCCTCACTCAGTCTCTGCAAGATGGAGGAAGAGAGAGGGTCTCTCTGAGCTCTGAATAACACTGAACACATGTCTACTCAACTGTGAGTGCCCTTAATGTGGTTTGAAAATGAAAAAATGGTTGGTTTGAAGTAAAAAGGCACTGCAAATGGTTGTTTGGGGGTGTTTTGGGTTGAAGAAAAAAGGCACTGCAAATGGTTGTTTGGGGTGTTTTGGGTTGAAGAAAAAAGGCACTGCAAATGGTTGTTTGGGGTGTTTTGGGTTAAAATAAAAGGCACTGCAAATGGTTGTTTGTGGTGTTTTGGCTTAAAGTAAAAGGGTTAGAGGATCACTGGTCGGCACGGACTCGGTGGGCCGAAGGGCCTTTTTCCGTGCTGTATTTCTAAACTAAACTTTGCTCTCATTTTTATGACATTTTCAATTTTCTTCTCTGTTCTGCAGCATTGGTCCCCACTGAAGGCTTACAACTGACTGCGAACAGCTGGAAGAAGAGAGTGAGTTTATTGTCATGTGTCCCTGATAGGACAATGAAATTTTTGCTTTGCTTCAGCACAACAGAACATAGTAGGCATTGACTACAAGGCATTCTATAAATATATACACACATGAATCAATATACTGATAAAGTGCAAATAACAGTATTGGCTAATAAAGCACACATCTATCTATACATAACTAAAACTCTGATCTTGTTATCTTCCGGTTTGGCGTTCATTCTATTCGCGCAAAAATGGTTCGCGATAGCGCTACGATTTGTACAACAGGGCATTTACAATAGTTTTGAGTCATGACTGGTGTCAAAATAAACTACCATTTAAAAAACTATCTTGCCAGTTGTAATTTCTTCTAAATTATGCACAATGTGTGCCTGTGTCTTTTTAACTAACCTAGGTTCTTGAAAATAATATTTTTAACAAACCATTGAGTTGTTACAAAAATGTTTGTTTACAAAATGGTCTTTCTTTATTTCTGTAGAACCATTTTTCAACAATTGAAATATAATAAAAATATTGGAGTAAATTTATGCCTGTACAAAAGTTTATAACTGGGGAGGACAGTGAAAAGCAAATTAAGATTTTACAGTAATAATGGTACAGATAAGACTGGAAAGGAAAATGGGAACAATATTTGTATTTATCAACTGTTTCACAACATCCTTTTTTTTTTACCCGTGTAAGTACCATTCTGGTAACATGTACTAGTTAAAATATAAATTTCTCTTGCTCGTTAACTGAAAAATAAAAAAATTAATTCATAGTCCAAGACAGAGAAAGATAATGGTTTAATGAGTACATTTTCTCCCCTTTGCCATAATTAAATATATTATTTTTTTTTAAATTGCAAAATGGTGTACATACTCAGTAGGTCAGGCAACATCTCTGGAGAACCTATCTGTTATCCAGGGATGCTGCCTGACCTGCTGAGTTACTCCAACATTTTGTGTCTTTTTTTGTAAACCAGCATCTGCAGTTCTTGGTTTCTACTAAATATATCCTCTTGTATTCAAATGCTTTACAGATCTATTAAGAAGGTTTTGGCAAGGCTTGCACACTATAATGGGCCACTGGTTGGTAGACCGGAAGCAAAGAGTAAGAATTAACGGGTCCTTTTCAGAATGGCAGGCAGTGACTGGTGGGGTGCCATAAGGCTCGGTGCTGGGACCTGTTATTTACAATATATATTAACGATTTAGACGAGGGAATTAAATATGACATCTCCAAGGTTGCAGATGACACAACGCTGGGTGGCAGTGTGAGCTGCGAGGAGGATGTTATGAGGCTGCAGGGTGACTTGGATAAGTTGGGTGAATAGGCAGATGCATTATAATGTGGATAAATGCAAGGTTATCCACTTTGGCGGCAAGAACAGGAAGGCAGATTATTATCTGAATGGTGTCAGATTAGGAAAAGATGAGGTGCAACGAGACTTGGGTGCGCTTGTACATCAGTCACTGGAAGTAAGCGTGCAGGTACAGCAGGCAGTGAAGAAAGTTAATGGCATGTTGGCCTTCATTGCGAGAGGATTTGCGTTTAGGAGCAAGGAGGTCCCACTGCAGTTGTACAGGGCCCTGGTGAGACCACACCTGGAGTACTGTGTGCCATTTTGGTCTCGTAATTTGAAGAAGGTCATTATTGCTACTGAGGGAGTGCAGCATAGGTTCACCAGGTTAATTCCCAGGATGGCAGGACTGACATATGATGAAAGAATGGGTCGACTGTGCTTGAATTCACTGGAATTTAGGATGAGAGGGGATCTTATAGAAACATAAAATTCTTAAAGGATTGGACAGACTAGATGCAGGAAAAATGTTCCCGATGTTGGGAGAGTCCAGAACCAGGGGTCACTATTTAATAATAAGGCCATTTAGGACTGAGATGAGGAAATAAAATTTCACCCAGATTTGTGAATCTGTGGAATTCCTACCACAATGCAGTGGAGGCCAATTCACTGGTTGTTTTCAAGAGTTAGATTTAGCATCTAGGGCTAAAGGAATCAAGGGATATGGAGAAAAAGCAGGAACGGGGTACTGACTTTAGATGATCAGCCATGATCATATTGAATGGCACTGCTGGCTCGAAGGGCCTAATGGCCTATACGTGCACCTATTTTTCTATGTTTCTATAAAGCGAAGGTGGGCAGTATTGCTGGCAACAAGTAGTCCTTCCCCAATGAACCCGAATGCATTTTAAGCCCGCTTTGAATAGGTTGGAGGTGGAATGCCACACGCCCCGCCAGCTTCGGGTGCATCTGTACCAACAGTTACTAAAGCTGACATAGGATTGGCTTTCCTGAGCGAATCTGCAGAAACCAACTTGTCTGGATGGAGTCCCTGGCTGTGTCCTCAGGACCTGTGCGTATCTGCCATCAGAGGTATTCACGGACATTTTCAATCTCTCACTATTCCATTCTGAGCTTCCCACCAACTTCAAAAAGGCGACATCATCTTGGTGCCAAAAAAAGGTATGTGAGCAAGCCTTAATGACTACCGTCTAATGGCTCTGTCATCCACCATCATGGTGCTTCGAGACTGGTGATGGTGCCTTTCCTGAGGAGATAAAGCATGTCTCCAGCGGGTCTTAAAAACTTCTACCGGTGCACCGGGGAAAGCATACTGGTGGGTTGCATCACAGCTTGGTTTGGAAACAACTTTCCCCAAGACAAGAAATTGCAGAGTTGTAGATCTAGCCCTGATTTCCCACCATTGACTCCGTCAACTCTTCATGTTGCCCAAGCAGCCAATATGCACAAAGACTTGTCCTAGCCCGATCATTACTTCTTCTCCCATCCAGCAGAATGTACAGAAGCTTGAAAGAGCACATCACCAGACTCAGGAAGAGCTTCTTTCTCTCCCCCCCCCCCCCCCATTTTCTTTCCAAAAAAATTATGCTGAACTAACATGCTAAATTACAAAAATATAGGAAAATTCCATTTATTGGTAAGAAAGTCATCTACAGTAAATGGATGTAAGTGGAGCCACAAATTGTACTAATTTCCTGACATTTGGCTCCAGTTTCTCCCCAATTACATTTATTTATTGGCTTTTACATCCAAGATTTCAAAGTAGACAATGCTACAATTCCAAAAACTCTCAATTATTCTAATAAATAACAAATCAGATTTTTTTAAATTACAAGTAGACAGTTTTATACATCAACTCCATTGGATACAAATCTTGAAAACATACATTTCATACATTTTGAAAACCAAATGGCACTTATGATTTATCTTTAAAAAAAAGCAGGCTGCTTCAAAAAGCTTGAACTATTTCTGAAAACAGTCCAAATATACAATTTAACTACAAGCATCAGAATTGGTTCCATGTCTATACTGCTTACTCCATTTTAACTCCTTTTAATTGTGTGAATAAGAGAACAGCCTCAGTATCCTGAAGATTTGTAACATTGTAGGTATTACCTATAAAAGAGAAAACAGTTCGATATGTAGTTAAGAGATTATTTTTATATATTAATTGTATATTTATTTGACCAAAGATGGATAGGCAGCTGTCTTTTAGCCGATATCCACCTTTCAATTATGTGGGCAAGTTAATCATACAAGCTGAAATGTAAGTAGCACACATGCTATCAATACCAAGATGTTCAGTTAACCTGGCTATTGATTTAACTTCACTTGCAATTATAATTATATCACGACCAAGAGGGTAGCAAGGGAAAAGGGTAATCTATGAGTGTAGCCAAGTGATATGGGCAAGGTCTAAAATAAACACTTCTCGTCTGTATTCACCAACGAGAAGAACATTGTGAGTTCAGGTAGACAAAAATGCTGGAGAAACTCAGCGGGTGCAGCAGCATCTATGGAGCGAAGGAAATAGGCAACGTTTCGGGCCGAAACCCTTCATTGTGAGTTCAGGGATGGGTACATAGATAATCTGGAACAGATCAGTATTACGAATGAGGAAATGTCATATGTTATGGGATGCATTTGTGGCAATAAATCCCCAGAGTGGGATGAGATCTCTCCCAGGTTGCTACAGGAAGCAGCTGCAGCCTTAGGAGAGATGTTTGCTGCTTTGTAAGCTGCAGGTGAGGTACCAGAAGACCAGGAAATCCCATCTCACTAATTTGATTGAGATAATTAAGAATATTGATGAAGACAGGGTATATGTACATTAGTGAGGCATTTGACAAGATCTCAATGGTAGGCTGGATCAAAAGATTAAGGCACAAAATCCAAGGAGAGCTAGATAATTTAATCCTGATAGTGTGAGGTGATGGATTTTGGAAAGTCAAATCAGAGTATCACATTTAAAGTATATGGAAGGAGGCTCGGGAATGCTAATGTTCTGGGAGATGATGTAGGGTCTTTTCAGCTCGGACTCTCAGACTTAAGATCAGCTTCCTCCCCATTGCTAGCCAACCCCTGAACTAATCACCTTTCACACTCCTTTCGCGGACGTACTGCCACATACCATTAGTCAACATTTGGTTAATCATTGTGCTTTAATTTTTTTAATACGACTTGGATTTTGCACTGATATTGCACCATTCTGCCGTTTTGAATTTGTCATTATATTTACTTTTGTATTTTTCATGACTGATTGTTTACTCTTTACACTGTGAGTTGCATATGAACATGGAATCTTATTGCACCCTGGTGTATATAACAATAAACTAACCTAATCAAATGAACAGAGGGAGCTTAGGGTTCAATCCATAGTCCCCTGAAAGTAGTAGTATAGGTAGGTAGAAGACATACTCCATGCTTGCATTCATAGATCAGGGAATAAATATAAAAGTTAGGATGCCATGTTTAGGATGGACCTGCAGATGCTGATTTAAACCAAACATAGACACAAACAGCTGTATTAACTCAGCAGGTCAGAGGGCATCCCTGGAGTAAAGGAATAGGTGACATTTCGGGTCAAGACCCGAAGGTCTGAAGAGGGATCTCGACCCGAAACGTCAACTATTCCTTTTCTCCAGAGATGCTGTCTGTCCCGCTTTTAGTGCTCCAGCTTTTAGTGTCTCTCTTCGGATGTCATGTTGTAAGTTTACAAACACTGGTTTTGTGGTAAATACAATATAAGAAGGATGCAATTGCACTGCAGAGAGCACAGAGGAGACTCACCAGTTTGTTGACTGGTTTGGAAGGCTTTATGTATGAGCAGAGATTGGATAGGTTGGGTTTGTTTTCCCCGTGGAGCGAAGGAAGCTGGTGATTCAGGAGCATAAAATGACAAGAGGTGAGATAGGATGGACAGTTCAGATTATTTACCCAGATAGAGGTGTCAAAAACAAAGGGTACAGGTTTAAGGTGAGGGAGAAGTGATTTAAAGGGGTTTGGAGAAGCTACCCCCACCCCCATGTAATCATTTGGTGTGGATTACAGGATATTATGTGCACATTGATGAATTATCAGTATGTTTACATTTTGTTTGTCTGTATTTCGATGGTTGTAATATTAAACAAAGCAACTATTTGTAAGGCTTACACTCAGAATAATCAACAAGATAAAAGACCACATACCTGAAGGCACGAAGAAGTAATCCCCTTCTTTGAGATGGTATGTGGTACGGTATATTGTAATGCCCAAATCACCCTTTAGGATGTGAAATATCTGTAATGCATCAAAAAACTAAGATAGGTTCAGGCAAAAAAAGTCAGGCCAAAAGTTTCTTCAAATGCTAAAAATATGACATCACGCATGAATATATGATGCAAGAAATACAAATGAACAGATTCTGAAAGTTTGCAATCTAGAAACCACGCTGTGCTTTGGTCTAAAACAATACATACCTTTAAAATCTTTAGAAAATCAAGATACTAGAAAGCAATAAAATATAACTAAATATTGGATGTGGATTAGAAAATTGCAGTTTCAAATACTGCACTTTAAAAGATCAACAAAACTCAACTGTAATTTCCACAGCAATGGTCAAAGAGGTGCTAATTTCACATTTAAACCACCAGCATTTTAGAAAACGTGCAAGGAATATGTGCATACAGCGAGCTTCAGAAAAATAAATCAGACAGCTGTATTACTTAGCCAATCAAAAAACTTAACGTGCCAACAAGAAGTTTGGTGAATCCACCACACATAGCAGTGCGATTAAATCAGGACGCATTTGAAAACAACATTTCCTGATGTTTATCATTACTGACCATATCAGTACTTCTGATACATTGGCAGACTCAATCATTAACTACATAATGGTGAAATGACCACAGCAAAATACTAGAGACCAAACATGTTCTAACACAATAATGATTTTTTTTTCAGGGGAACAAAATTTGTATTGCAGTTTAGAATTATAGGGTGGTAAAGCATAGGAAGTGGCCAGATGGCACACCAACGTGGTGGTAGATTATCCAACAAAAAAACCTCGACTATGTTCTTCCCATAATTTGTATTTTTCCATTCAAGTACATATATAATTTCCTCTACAATGTAACCACTCATCCTGCTTGTCCCACCATTTGACCATTGGAATCCAATTCACAACTCTGCATGCAAAAATAATGCTCGCGTCAGCTCAGATTTAAAGATCGACAAATAATTTCCACGTTTTTTAAGTACCAATCACTTCTGTCAATACTTTCTGTATGTCTACTCAATCATTCTCTAAACATTCATGATTTTGAGCCATTGCGTCAAATCTCTTAACATTGTGTTCTCTACAAAGAACAATCACAATTAACCAGTCACCATTAATAACCAGCCTTTCATTATCAGTAGTATTTAGGCAGAGCTTTCTTGAATCTCCTCCAAGATTTGAATGGTGGTGGCCCGTCGGTAACGACGATAGCGGGTCTCAAATTCTGGTGAGTTCTGACATGGCTCATGAGTCCAATTCATCAACCACACACTCGAGGACAATGTGGGCAGATGAAGATCATCACTGGCAGGTTCTGGGCGGCAGCCTTCCTCCTCTACCTGGCTTTGGTAAGTCGCTCTAGGCGGCGCTCCTCCAAGCTGCTGGTTGCTGTTCGCACTGCTGCGCGCCAGCGTGTTCTGTCGCTGGCCCAGGCTTCCAGTTGCTTGGGTGCAAGACCACAATAGTGGAGATGGTCCTTGACGCAATCTTCGTACCGCTTCCTGGGACGTCCAGGGTTCCTTTGTCCCTGGAGGAGCTCGCCGTGGAAGACCTGTCGAGGCATGTGGGTTTCATCCATCCTGATGACGCGCCCAGTCCATCGGAGCCGTGCTTTGATGATCATTGCCTCGATGCTTGTGAAGCCGGATCTGTCCAATACTTCTAGGTTGGGCACTTTGTCCTGCCAGCGAATGCCCATGATGGAGCGTAATAAGCGCATATGGAACTTCTGAAGTTGACGGATGTGATTCCTATACAACGTCCACGTTCACAGCCATAGAGCAAAACTGCTTTGTAGACTTTGAGTTTAGTTAACAGTCTGATGTTGTGGTGGTTCAACACTCGTGTACGCAGTCGTCCAAGTGCTTGACTGGCTTTGCTGATTCTCGTTGAGATTTCCTTGTCCAGGGAGCCATCAGATGATATTACATTTCCCAAGTATTTGAAGGAGTCACCGGCTTTCAGCTGTGTGCTGTCAATGTGCACACGTGGGGGCGGTGCTGCAGAGTCTGCAGCCAGCTGGTGGATGACTTCCGTTTTGCTGAGGCTGATTGTGAGACCTGTGCTGCTTCCGCAAATTTGGTCACAATGAACTGGAGGTCAGAATCCTTGTGAACCATGAGGGCGCAGTCATCCGCATAAAGGGCTTCGAGAATGAGCCGTTCGTGCATCGTGGTTTTGGCGTTCAGGCATCGAAGGTCAAAAAGAGATCCGTCCAGGCAGTTCTTCAGGTACACACAACGGTCGTGGTCCTGGAGTGAGTGACTCAGGACGCAGCCGAAGAAGAGGTTGAAAAGTACAGGGGCCAGAACGCAACCTTGCTTCACGCCATTGGAGATGTCGAAAGGTGCAGAAGTTTCGCCGTTGACCAGATCTGTTCATGTCATGCCATCATGGAAGAGGCGGATGATCTGGATGAACTTTCTTGGGCAACCGAGGTTGTGAAGTATCAACCACAGAGCCTCCCGGTTGACCGTGTCAAAGGCCTTTGTCAAGTCGATGAAGACTGCGTAGAGGTCCATCTTCTGCTCGATGCATTTTTCCTGTATCTGTCTCACCATGAAGATGATATCAGCACTGATGCGACCAGGTCTGAAACCAACTGAGACTCCGGCAATTGATTAGGCGGTTGAGAATGACACGGGTCAGTATCTTTCCAGTGACGGACAACAAAGAAATGCCTCGGTGGTTGCCAGTCAGCTTTGCTACCTTTGCTTTTGAACAAGGAGACAACACAGGCGTCGCTGAATTCATCGTGCATACTTTCTGTCTCTCAGATGCTGGACAAGGTGTTGTGGAAGGCATCTAGTGTCTCAGGACCTGCTGCCTTGTAGAGTTCAAGAGGAATTCCGTCCATGCCTGATGCCTTGCCTGTGCTGGTTTGACTGATGGGCTTCTTGATCTCTTCTAAAGATGGGTGGAGGTCAAGGTCATCAAGTGTTGGTTTTTGTGGGGTCTGGTCGAGAGCGACTGGGTCAACGGCCAAGGGTCTTTTGAGGAGGTTGGCGAAGTGTTCTCTCCAGCTGTCTGAGATGCTGCTTTTATCCTTGAGCAGGGCTTTGCCGTCAGCTGCAAGGAGGGGGGGGGGGGGAGATGGTCAGCTTGGGTGGACCATACACAGCCTTGATCAAGCTGAAAAAACGCTTAGAGTTGTTTGTGTCTGCGTTATGTCGAACATTGTCAGCTTTCCTCGTCCACCATCTGTCTTGCATCTCTCGTAGCTCCTTCTGAGCATTGCTCTGCAGGCGTTTGAAGCAATTCTTTTTGGAGATGGAGGATACGTTGTTCTGCCACTCGATGAATGCCTTGTGTTTCTCCTCCAGGAGTTTGGTTATTTCATCATTGTCAAACCAGTCCTGGTGACTCGCTGCTTGCGTCCAAACACTTCCTTAGCTGACTGTCATCAACTCTTTGAACTGGTTCCACATTTCAGTTGGGTCGCCTGTCAGTGGTCCATGCAGTCAGCTTGTTGTCCAGCTGGGACTGGCACTTCTCAGTGACGTCTGGTCGTTTGAGCATCTCAGTGTTGAATGATGCACGGAGAAGCTTAGATGTCTTGCGTTGCGGCAGAGGGATGTGCGGATTGAAAATTGACCTGACCAATCTGTGATCCGTCCAACACTCAGCTTCCCGCATGGCCCTGCTTATCTTAACGCCACGGACGTTCGGCCTGCGGACAATGACATAATCGATGAGATGCCATTGCTTGGACCTGGGATGCATCCACATAGTCTTGTACTTGTTGGCCATTCTGAAGAGGGTGTTGCTGATGGTGAGGTCATTTTCTGCACACATACTCAGGAGTAGACCGTTTCCGTTCATCTTTCCAACGCCATGAGGTCCCATCACCTGTTCCCAGCACTGGCTGTCACTGCCGACTCTGGCATTGAAGTCCCCTAATAAGCTTGTGACTGGCAGGGGTTTGCTTCACCATACAGTCAAGAACTTGTAGAACTTCTCTTTGACCTCATCACCGCTGGTCAGAGTGGGGGCATAAGCGCTTATGATAGTCAGGTTGCAAGAAGAGGCGAGGGGGAGACAAAGATTCATGAGATGTTCATTTACTCCTGTAGGAAGATCCAGAATCTGTTGTAAGAGGGATGTCCTTATAGCCAGTCCAACCCCATTGATCCGATCTTCGTTCTCTTCTTTGCCTTTCCAGAAGAACGTGTAACCACCCATCGGTTCACAGACTGATCCTTCATCGGCGAAACGCGTTTCGCTGAGAGCAGCAATGTCGATCCTGTACCGAGCCAGTCCCTGGCTATAAGAGTTGTTCTTCGCTGGGGCCTTGCTGTGGTGTCTCTGACCATGTGAGTGCATACATTCCATGTGGCCAAGATGAGTTTCCTTTTTTGTTTATATAGATTCGACCTCAGGTGAGGGTTAAACTGCCAGCTGCGGCTTGCTGGCCAGTTCGTTGAGGGCAGGCAATGTTTAGGACACCTTTTCTAGTCCCCTCCTTTACTAGGATGAGCAGAGCTGTCCTGAAGAGGTCTGCTCAGTCGCCTGGGATGCTGCCGAACTTCCTTGCTGCCCTGATACAAAGAAGAGCGACTACTGGTCCATAGGCCACCTACGTGCAGGTTCGGAACTACGCCTTCCAATAGTAACCTCAACCTGTCGCTTTGCTCCTAGCCCAACGCCGCAGGACTTTGTGTAGAGAAGAGGGCTGCACAAAAACCTGTGCGTGAATGAGTTTAAGGTGGAGAAGCTGTTGCACTGTAACAACCCACCCTGTTGACCGCAGAAGTCAGAGTTCAGTGGTATGAAAAATCATCACGGCTGGAGACTTCTTGGCTGTAATGGATGGCCCTGTCGTCTTTAGTGCTCTGACTAGCCCTTCGCGTTCCACAGTGCGTTGCTGCGTTGCCTTTCCAGCCGTTGGTTCATAAAGATCTCTTCCACCTGGTCCGCCAAAGCAGACTTTCCATGAAGGATGAGCATGTCCCACAGGTTGAACTGGACTACATGATACTAAATGATATTTAGTTCTCTGTCCTTCCTTATTCTTCCAAACAAAATGCACAACCAGACCCGATTAATGAAGTTAATCTTCCTTGTTTCTAGTAAATATACTCCCACCTTTTCACTGACTAACTCACTTCAGTATCTCATATCTGCAAACAAGAACATTGTTAAAAATGGGCATATAGACAATAGCAAGACATCTCTAGAACTGGTGAATGTAGGCAGAGACTGAAGTCAATGCAGCAGTGGCACAAAGACCATGAAACAGTACAGCACAGGAACAGACCCTTCGTTCCACACTGTCTCTACCGAATATGATGCCAAGACCAACTCTTATCTCCCTACACATAATCCGTATCCCTCAATATCCATGTACCTATCCAAAAGTCTCTTAAATGCCTCCACCACCACCCCTGGCAGTGCACTCCAGGACCTCACCACCCTTTGTAAAAACACATACCCCGCACATCTCCTTTAAACTTTACCTCTCGCCGTACCACACCCATGTCTTTTTATATTACCGGTATTTTTTTCTATCCTGGGGAAAAGGTTCTGTCTACCCTATCTATGCCTCTCCAAATCTTATATACTTCCATCTGTCTCACTTCAACCTCTGGTTTTCCAGACAAAACAATCCAAATATCCAACCTTTCCCTGTAGCTAACACCCTCTAATCCAGCTATCATTCTGGTAAACCTCAATACAATCAGTTTTATTCGTCACTTGCACATAAAGTGCAAGTGAAATGAATTTGCCAGCTGCGGTACAATGAAAAAGAACACACAAAAACACAATAAAAATGTAACACAAACATCCACCACAGCATTCATCACTGTGGTGGAAGGCACACAATTTGGCCAGTCCTCCTCCATTTTCCCCCGTGGTCGGGACCTCAACCCTCCGCAGCCGCCGCTGCGGGCATCCAGATGAGTGAAAGTCCAGATAAGTCCTGAAACGGTGCCTCCCCCACCAGAGACCGCGGCTTCATGTTGGTGTAGGCCGCAGGCCGGCGGTCGAAGATTTAAAGTTCCCGCCGCGCCGCAGCCAGAAGCACCGCAGACCGCAGGGCCGGCGGTCGAAGCTCCTCTCCAGGGGTCCCCGGCGAGGGCTCGCCCGCTCCACGCCACGGGCCGGCGGTGGGGGCTTCTTCTTCTCCGGGGTCCCCACCGAGGGATCCCAGGCTCCGGACGCTGCGCCAGCTGGAGCTCCGCAGACCGCGGCTTCAGGCTGCCGCGGGCCAGTGAAACGGAGCGTTCCCCTCCGGCGAGGGCTCTCCCGCTCCACGCCGAGAGTCCGCGCTGCGCCCGCTGCTGAAGCCCCAGGCGCGTCTCCGGGAAAGGCCGCACCGATCCTCGATGTTAGGCCACGGGGGAGGCGACATGGAAAAAGTCGCCTCTCCGTGGAGGAGGTGGCCGGAGCGGTTTCCCCCTTCCCCCCCCCCCACACAAGACACACAAAGAAACATTAAAAACATACATTAAAACATACTAAAAAAACAAAAAAAGTAGAAAAAACCGGACACGCTGCTGACAGGGCTGCCGGCTTGCAGCGCCCCCACCGACCTCCTCTGAACTCTTTCCAAAGCCTCCGCATCCTTCCTGTTTGAGGTGACCAGAACCACACCAATACTCCAAAGGCAACCTAACCAAAGTCCTCTACATCTGCATCACGACTTCCTGACCCGACCAATGAAGGCAAGCATACCATATGGCATCATTACCACTATTTACTCGTGTTGCGATTTTCTGGGAGATATGAACTAGTGGTATCCAGCAAATCTTGGCATGGTTAAATGTGACAAGGGCTTGAGACTTTGCACCTCAAAAACAATCAGCTTGGAGGAAAAAACATGAAATAAATGTTAACATTTTATTTACCAATAACCACACCAAATTTCACTTACCATGGTATCTTTATAAACCATCTGGCAACCCTTTTCCTTGTATGGTCCTAATACAAGTTTGCCACAAGAAAATGTTGTACAGTTTAAACTCTTGCAGATGGCAATGGACCTATTATCATTATACTCTGTCCTTAAGGGATAGAAGAAATCGCTCATTTCTGAAGTTTTAACACAGTCTAAAGAAAGAAAGAAAAACAATTAGATAATGGCAGCAAAATCATAGTGGTTATTGCGGTGCACAATTAATTAAATACCGATCTATTATTCGTGCTTAAGTCCTTCACATGTAAATTTACTTTCAAACAACTGCTTATTTCCTATTTCCACTATAACAACTGACAAAGTACAAAGCTAAAAAAGAATGATCAAAGTGGAAAAAAATCATGACAAATCAATATCTAAACTACAACTCTTCCCACACTGCTTCCTGTAAAGACTCTATCCCCTATTCCTCCGTCTACGCCTCATGAGGATGAGGTTTTCCATACTAGATCATCGGAGATGTCCTCATTCTTTAGGAAACGGGGGTTCCCCTCTTCCATTATAGATGAGGCTCTCACTTGGGTCTCCTCGATATCCCGCAGCTCCGCTCTTGCTCCTCCTCCCCCTATTTGAAACAAGGACAGGGTCCCCTTTGTCCTCACCTTCCTCCCACCCCATCAGCCGTCGCATACTGCATTTAATCCTCCAACACTTTCGCCCCCTCCAACGGGATCCCACTACTGGCTACATCTTCCCATCTCCAACCATTTCTGCTTTCCGCAGAGACCGTTCCCTCCGCAACTTCCTGGTCAACTCGTCCCTTCCCACCCAAACCACCCCCTCTCCAGGTACTTTTCCCCTCCAACCGCAGGACCTGTCCCTTTACCTCCCCCCTCGACTCCATCCAAGGACCAAAACAGTCTTTCCAGGTGGCAGAGGTTCACTTGCACCGCCTCCAACCTCATCTGTATCCGCTGTTCCAGGTTTCAACTTCTGTACATCGGCGAGACCAAGCGCAGACTCGGTGATCGTTTCGCTGAACACCTTCACTCAGTCGGCCTTAACCTACGTGATCTCCCGGTTGCTCAGCACTTCAACTCCCCCTCCCATTCTCAATCTGGCCTTTCTGCACAAATTGGAGGAACAGCACCTCATATTTCACTTGGGTAGTTTACACCCCAGCGGTATGAACTAACTTCAAATAGCTTTTGCTTTCCCTCTCTCTCCATCCCCTCCCCCTTCCCAGTTCTCCCACCAGTCTTACTGTCTCCAACTACATTCTATCTTTGTCCCGTCCACTCCCCTGACATCAGTCTGAAGAAGGGTCACGACCCAAAAGGTCACCCATTCCTTCTCTCCAGTGGTGCTGTCTGTCCCGCTGAGTTACTCCAGCATTTTGTGTCTACCTATAGCCAATTAATTCTCACGTAGCGATAATATGCTTTCTAAATCAAGCAGCAGTTAATTTTCTAAGCACCGCTAAAATAAGTGCATACTTTAAATATTTTCAATGGATATATTCAGAATTAATCTCAAATTAGTAAATCACCAGCCTATGGTTCTAGAGCAAGGAACAAACTGCTGGAGGGACACCGCAGGTCAGGCAGCATCTATGGCGGGAAATGGATGGACAATGTTTTGTGTCGGGACCCTTCTTAAAGCGGATGGAGTGGAGATGAGGTAGCTGGTAGATAGGCACGAGTGGAAGGGGTGGAACAAGAGATGGCAAGTTATAGGTGGTTTCAAGGTAAGGAAGGGTTGATGGGGAAGGCGGGGAAGACAAGGGTGGAGATATTAACCTAGGCTGCAGGTTCTGTGGAGAAGATAAAAAGGAGCAGAGTGGAATCAGAAAGAAAGGGAAAAAGTGGAAGTGAACGAAATGGAGAGTGAAATGTAGAACCAAAGGAAGAGATGGTGAGAAGGAGGAAATGCAGGGGTGAGGGAAATGGTGCGGTGAGGGGAGAAAACTGGGAACCCAGAATAGGATGACGTGAGTGTTGAGCTGATGGAGGAGAGGGTAGGAACTGGTTGATGGGGGTAGGGGGAGTGGAAAACCTTGGGTACTGCACTAAAAAGTACTTAGAAAAGCTGAAGATGAAATAGCATCACTCATCTAAATTCCATGAGGAAGAGCTATTCCAAAGAACCAGTTTTGAATGTGAAAACAGATGAAAATTTGGGAACAAGGTCAGACAACTATATGCAAGTTAATTTCAAATATTTAAAGCCCATGACTTTTAACTTCAAGTGGCAACAGAAAGTGGCCGGAAGCAGGCAAACAGATTGACCCAACGCGTGACCTGTCAATTTCCCTCCACAGATACTGACTGACCCACTGAATTTATCCGGCAGTTTGTTTTATGCTCAAGATTCCAGCACCTGCAGTCTCTTGACTTTTACTAGGTAGTGAGTTAAAAAAGGTACAGAACAGCAGCAATGAATCAGATAGGATGAGCTGGTTCTGATGGAAAGCTGATGGAAAGCTGGTACAGGCACATTGAAACAAACAGCCTTCCACTGTGCTGAAATTATAATTTTAACATAATTAACCCAGTCTTGCACCTTAATGTGCTTCTTCAAATCAAAGCAGCGTAAAAAGGTTATATGCGCTTAGAGATAACCAATGGACACATGACATAGGCACAAATTAAAAATTAATTGCTATTTTCAGTATTTTCATTTGATCTTGTGCAACACAAATGTAGTTAAAAGCTCTCAGAATATATAACGTCACACTTTGTTAAATACTTCCCTCTGTTCATCAGACCCAACCACAATTATATCGAGAAAACCATGGAAACAAACACTACTGTAATTTAATTATAATTTTAAATATAATTTTATCCCATTTCACTTAATGCAAGTTTATTAATTGAAGAACATCTTAAATTGACTAGAATAAAAGTTTAACTTACTAAATAACAGATGTGTTATAAGGATACTAACCCATAAATATTTCACTGCTTTCCTTTTCACTCCACACAAGGGTTGATTTGAAACCTTCTACTTCAGATGGCCTTTGCTCATTGTTATAAACTATACAAATCATAAAACAGTTACATTATTTAGCAAATTCAAATAATTTCTGATGCAACTATAATAACAATATTGGAAGATACTCCATTAAAATAATTTATTGATTAAAGACCCAGAGCTTACACAACTAAAAACAAGATAAACATTGTTTTCTGAAGGTTGATCACACATCAGATGGACAAAGACCACAAATCCTTTCATTTTTCTAAAAAATTAATAGTTTATTTGTTTTACAAACCAATAAAACTGTACTTTTATTAATGGGTGAATTACACGTTCCAGTGCAGAGAAAGAAGAGCAAAGTTAAAGCTGAAAGAGAATCTGATTGGTAAGGTTCACTGCAATTAGATATTTTCCAGTATTCAGAGTCTACAGGAGGGCAAGAACTAGGCATAGGGCAAGAACTAGGGCAAGAATTAGGCATATTGTTCTCACGAGAAATAAACCCAACATGAAGTGGCTCTGTTAAATCATGAGGTAATTTCCATGAGAATTTCTACCTAATGTCATGATTTGGTTGAAGCAGAATTGAAAAAATTTCAAAAAGGCAACTTCGTTTTTATTTAGTTTCAGTTTTTAGTTTTAAGTTTTAGAGCTGGGTCTGCGCCGACCAGTGATCCCACACATTAACACTGTCCTACAAACCTGTACGTCTTTGGAGCGTGGGAGGAAACCGAAGATCTCAGAGAAAACCCACGAAGGTCACGGGAAGAACGTACAAACTCCATACAGACAGCACCCGTAGTCGGGATCAAACCCGGGTCTCCGGCGTTGCATTCGCTGTAAGGCAGCAACTCTACCGCTGCGCCATCGTGACCACCCATTCAGGAGATTGTTGGAAGTGACAGTATACAACTGAAACTACCAATGAAGATTTAAGGATGAGAAGGGGAACAAGTCCATGATACAATTTTCAAGATGGCATTTTTTTAATGCAAAACATTATTTCTGAAAGAATTTATATACTTCAAATAATCCTCATTGAAAATATGCAACTGAAGTTAAAATTGAATAGAAAATAGATACAAGGAAACAAAAAAAATTCTGTTCAAGGAAAATCTGCAGACAACAGAGACTAAAGGCTCTGTCCCACGGGGTTGCGGTCGTTGGCAGTGAAGCGCGGCATCGCCGGAAGAGGGGACCGCACGGCAACCACGAGAGCGCCGCACGGATGCTGCGCGGGGGGCCAAGTACGGCCGGTTCAACGAGCTTGCGGTTTCGGCTGATGACGTCTTTCGGATCGCGGGGCTGTGGCGGCAGCTGTGCCGCACACGTACCTCACTGGCGACGGCTGTGGCGGTGCAGGTTCGACTCACGGCGCTCGTGCCTCACTGGCGGCGGCTGTGGCGGCGGCCGTGCCGCACTCGTGCCTCACTGGCGGCGGCTGTGCGGTAGGAACATATTTTTGGATAGTGTTGGGGTTTTTTTAGCACCGTGCGGTGCTGGGAACAACGCCGCACGGCCCCGGAATTGTGCGTTTGACCGAGCCCGCGGTCTCTGGCGGCCCAGGAGCGGTAGATAGTTCCTGTTTCGCCGCCAATGACCGCAGACTCGTGAGACAGGCCTTTAAGAGTTTCAGAATCTTTATTTTTAGTTTATTCATGACTTTAAGCTTCACATGGTATAAAGTGTGGAAGAAGAAAATCCATGGTAAAATAACCTCTTATTGTGTGGTAAGAACAAAAGAACAGAAACAATTATTATGCTCAATTGTTTATACTTTGAGATGCCTGCTACACGTAGTCCAGGCCTCAGAAGCAAACAGGTGGGCAGGGATCACATTTGCCTGGTACACTATGAGCTTTGCGCCAGATCCGAGCTTTTGACATTCAAATAACAACACTCTCCTCACTCAACTAAAGAAGTTGAAGATAATGGTGAAATCCAACCTTGCTACCTGGTGTACAATTGGCAGACAACACCACAGTAGCGGATCAGATCTCAAACAACAAGTCACAGTACAAGAGCTTAGTAACATGGTGTCAGTATAACAATCTCTCCCTCAATGTCAACAAAACAAAGGAACTTGTCATCGACTTCAGGAAGCGGGTTCGAGTTCACCCCATCTGGGGTGCTGTGGTGGAAATGAGCCTCGAGTTCCTAGGTGTTTCAAGAGCCACGAGTTCCTCAGTGTAAACATTCCGACCAATTTATCCTGTGCCAATTACATTGATATTGCGTGCACAGATGCCTCTACTTTCTCAGAAGGCTAAGGAAATTCAGCATGCCTCCAATTACTTTTTCCAACTGTTGCAGGTGCACCAGAGAAAACAACCTATCCATATCTTGGAATGGCAACTGCTTTGTCCAAGACCGCAAGAAACTGTAAAGCGTTGTGAACGCTGTCCAGTCCATCAGAGCAGCCTTCCCTCCAGTGGCACCATATACAATTCCCTCTGCCTCGGAAAAGCAGCCTACAGGCAGAAGATACAAAAGTTTGAAATCACGCACCACCCCGCTCAAGAACAGATTCTTTCCCACTCTTTGCATACTTTTGATGCTCCTCTCACATTTTAAGATGAATTATTTACCTCCTAACCTTTCTCATTGCGGCCCATGCAATTTTTTTTCTGCACTTTCTCTTTCCCGGTAACAATTTGAACAATATTCATCACCCCCCCCCCCCCTCTTTTGCACTACCTTGATGTATATATGTGCGATATGATCTGCCTGGAGGGAATGCAAAACAATGTTTTTCACTGTGTCGTTGCACATATACAATAATAATAAACCCAAGTTATGTGATCAGGTTATGAACAAACCAAAGTTTTCTGAATCAAAGGCAAGAATTATGAAATCACAAACTAATAGTATGACAAGTAACTTATGTTTTATATACAATAAATACTTCTGACCTGTGTTGAATTGACTATTTTCCTCTGTAGTACTATGTCTTGTGTCACTGTCATTCTCAAAGCTACCACTAAAATCTTGAAGGAAACAAAAACAAATTATATATACATACTTAGTAAAACCTGATAAGTGCATTGACTATTTATAGGAAGAAGGAGCATTGAATATGGTTCCATATTTCAAATGAGCAATTGTGTGTTCACTTGTACTTCTCACTGGGACCATGGCCAGCAACTGAGAATGCTGATCATGAAGAACATTTCTTCCGCCCCTTCCGCTATCTGTTTAGCTGCTGGGTCTTAAGAGTCTAATTTTCCAGACACTGAGACTAGTTCACATGTACAAAGATTCTGCGAGCTATAAGTACATTTCCTTCTGTCCCAGACACATGTTCAAAGATGAAATCCAAGATTATAAAATAGATTTTACGCAGTGATTGGCACAATTCTATTTCAATTTTTCTTTTCCATGAAAGACCTATTTCAGACTGGCCTTCTGTGACTCAATAAGAGATGAAAAAGTAGATTTGAATTGTGCCAATCACTGGGGGGGAAATCTGTTACAGTCAACACTTAAATCTAAAATCTGTCACTGACCAAAGGTGGAAGAGCCTTCCAGCAATATATTTACAGGCAACAGCAGAGGGTGAGCTAATTAAATATTTACCAAGGAAATTATTACTGACAATGATGGAGAAGGAAAATTTCTCCAAATATTAAAAGATTCAAAGCTGAGCAATGTTAACACTGAACCAGCTCTAATTCCCAGTTTATACGAGTAATTTATCTATTTCTTGGCAATGGGATCACTACAACAGGCTCGAGATATTAAGGAAAAGAAATCAGTGTAGGTCTTTACTGTTAATGGTGGTTAGTGTATACAACATGAAGATTAAGCCAAGTTCATCAGCAATGTTATTTTCATCCCCATGGTGTTCCAAGGGAACAGGTTCAAGGATCTAACTCGTAGAACAGAATAATGCTCACTTGTCTGTTTAGTTGCAAATCAGTTTGATTGGCAAGAGGACAAAAACAATACTTGTCGCGGTATGCGTGGGGTCGTTTTACAACAGCACACCTCTCTCTCTCTGCCTCCATCTGCGGCGCTGATCGCGACTCAGCCCGTCGGTGAACCCCTCTCGTACATGAACACATCAGATTTAATGGCACGAAAGAGAACAAAAATACTTCTCTTGGTATGCGCGGGGTCCATTTTACAGGAGCACGCCCCCCTCTCTACATCGGTGAGACCAAGCGCAGGCTTGGCGATCGTTTCGCCCAACACCTCCGCTCAGTTCACATTAACCAACCTGATCTCCCGGTGGCTCAGAACTTCAACTCCCCCTCCTATTCCGAATCCGACCTTTCTGTCCTGGGTCTCCTCCATGGCCAGAGCGAGTCCCACCGCAAATTGGAGGAGCAGCACCTCATATTTTGCTTGGGTAGTTTACACCCCAGCGGTATGAACATTGACTTCTCCAATTTCAGGTAGTCCTTGCTTTCTCCCTCCTTCCCCTCCCCTTCCCAGCTCTCCCACAGCCTACCGTCTCCACCTCTTCCTTTCTTCTTCCTGTGCCCCCCACCCCCACATCAGTCTGAAGAAGGATCTCGACCCGTAACGTCACCTATTCCTTCGCTCCATACATGCTGCCTCACCCGCTGATGTTTCTCCAGCATTTTCGTCCACCTTTGATTTTTCCAGCATCTGTAGGTCTTTTTTAAACAAGTCTCTCTCACTTTCTCTCTGTCACACTTGCCACGCCTCCAGACACTTGAAACTCTTTCCACACTTCTCCCCTGAGCTATTAGGAGTTACACCTGCATTTAATCTGTTCCCCTAATCTATCTCTGGGTATAAATACCTGAGATCATCACCAACTGGGTGCCGACTAAGCAGCTCTGCATTCTGTCGGTTCAATAGCAGTTCTGAGTTCTGTTGGTGGCGCAATGGGCTAAGTGTTCGGCTGGCAACCGGAAGGTAGCCGGTTCGAATCCCGCTTGGAGTGCATACTGTCGTTGTGTCCTTGGGCAAGACACTTCACCCACCTTTGCCTGCGTGTGAATGTGTGTGAGTGTGTGTGAGTGATTGGTGGTGGTCGGAGGGGCCGTAGGTGCAGATTAGCAGCCACGCTTCCGTCAGTCTGCCCCAGGGCAGCTGTGGCTACAAAAGTAGCTCACCACCACCGAGTGTGACTGAGGAGTGAATGAATAATGCGATGTAAAGCGCCTTGAGTATTAGAAAGGCGCTATATAAATCCCATCCATTATTATTATTATAATCTTTCGGTTCCATCCGCTTTGGAGTTTTCCTCAGTACTTCTCAGTGGGCTTGCATTCGAGTTCATTCCATTTCTGACAGATTAGTCGTCCAGTATGGACTCGGCAGGCAATTCTGATCAGCCCGACCGGAGTCTTGCCGCTCCCAGTTCTGACCCTGATGATTTACTGGTTTGGTGGTGCAGGGCTTTTGAACTTCAAGGCTCCACTGGGCGCCCATGAGGCTCGAATAGATCAATTTGTAGCAACCATCCAGCAGTTGGCAAACAGTCAGCAAGGTCCTGTCACACCTTGCATCGCCGGCAATTCCTCCCGTCTCTGCTGATGCCTCTCAGCCTCCATCCACTTCCAGCCATACCCAGCCCATTCTGGAACTAGTTCTTCCCACCCCGGAGAAGTACCATGGCAATCCCTCTACCTGCAGGTCATTCCTATCCCAGTGCTCCTTGGTTTCTGAGCTACAATCATCCTGCTTCAGTGCAGTATGCTCCAAACCAGCCTCTGCCATCTCCCTGCTGTCAGGGCGTGCTTCAGCCTGGGGTACAGCTGCCTGGGAGAGAGGGCTAGACTTCTGCCAGGGCTTTGCCTGTTTTTCAGCAGAGCTAAGATTTTTGACCACCTTTTGGTCGGAAGAGGCAGCCCAGAGGATGTTGCATCTCCACCAGGGGGTACACTCTGTTGCCAATTACAATATTGATTTTCGAACCACTGCTTTAGGGAGCAGTTGGTGTGATACCGCTCTGCTCAGTATCTTCATCCATGGCCTCAACGAGAACCTGAAGGATGAGTTGGTCTCTCGGGACCTTCCCTCGGATCTGGATGTGCTGATTGATTTAACTATAACCAGCTCCGAGAGCGAAAGCGAGACAAGCTATCAGCAGCTCTCAAACGGGGTCCTTACCCATCACACTGCTCTCATCATATTGAGCCGATTGTCTCACTTCCCTCGGGAAGAAGCCCCATGCATCCCGTCCTGATCCAGTGGAGGGGGAGCCTATGCAGATTTGCCACACGAGGCTAAGCGAGGCCAAGAGCCAGAGACGCAGATGGAATAGGTGTTGACTCTACTGTGTAGGTCCCGGACACTTCATCGCTGCTTGCCCGGTAAAAACCAACGCTCCCCAGTAAGAGAGGAATTATGGGTGAGCAAGGTTTATTTCCCTCCTATGATTGGAGGCCGACACCTGGTCTTGTGTCTCCGCCTGTGCACAGAATAAGATGTCCCGTCAACCTCCCTCTGGTCTCCCTCTTCCCCTACCTGTTCCCCGACGTCCCTGGTCCCACATGGCCCTGGACTTCATCACTGGCTTGCCTCTGTCTACGGGATAAAACGGTTATTCTTACCATTGCGGACCGTTACTCCAAGGCTGCTCATTTCTGTCCATCTGCTGCAGAACTCCCTCACCTCATCGTAAACCAGGTCCTCAGACTCCATGGTTTCCCTCGAGACATCGTCTCTGACAGGGCTCTGCAGATAACCTCACAATTTTGGAAGGCTTTCTGCTCCCTGGTTGGCTCCTCCACCAGCCTCTCATCTGGGTTCCAACCACAATCTAATGGTCAGTCGGAGAGAGCCAACCAGGCCCTGGAGACACCACTACGTTGCCTGATGTCCGCCAACCCTACCACCTGGTCTAGCAAATTGGTATGGATCGAATATGTCCATAATTCTCTGCCCAGTTCTGCCACCGGTCTGTCTCCATTCCACTGCTCCCTTGGTTATCAGCCACCTCTGTTCCCAGACGAAGAAGAGGAGGCGACTCCGATCCCTCTGCCCAGGAGTTTGTGCGCCGCGGTCGTCGGTCCTGGATGGAGGCTCGTTCTGCCCTGCTCCGCACCGCTTCCAGGTACAGACAACAGGCGGGTCATCACCGGACCCCTGCCCCTCGCTATCGCCCTGGTCAGAGGGTATGACTGTCCACCCGAGATCTCCCCCTCCTCTTTGAGTCCCGTAAGTTGGCATCCCCGTTTATTGGCCCATTCTCAATTCTCAAGATCATTAACCACTCTGCTGTCCACCTTAGACTGTCCCGGTCTATGCGATTCACACCTTCCACGTATCTCGGGTTAAGTGCGTGTCCTCCAGCTCCCTGTCTCCCGCTCCTCTGCTCCCTCTGCCACCCTGCATCATTGAAGGTGGTCCGGTGTACACGGTGAAACAACTGCTGAAGTCCCGGCGGCGTGGCAGAGGGATCCAGTACCTGGTTGACGGGGAGAGCAACGGTCCAGATGAGAGGAGCTGCATTCCTGCCCTTGACATCCTGGACCCCTCCCTGATCCGTGACTTTCATCAGCAGTATCCGGACCAGCCAAAGAGGATGCCAGGAGGCGTCCGTGGGAGGGGGGCTCCTGTCACACTTGCCACACCTCCAGACACTTGAGACTCTTTCCACACCCCTCCCCTGAGCTATTGGGAATTGCACCTGCATTTAATCTGCTCCCCTAATCTCTCTGGGTATAAATACCTGAGTTCATCACCAATTGGGTGCCAACTAATCAGTTCTGAGTATCTATATATTTCGGTTCCATTCGCGTTTGGATTTTGGGTTTTCTTCAGTACTTCTCGGTGAGCCTGCATTCAAGTCCTTTCCATTTTAGAGCCATCTGACACTCTGCCTCCATCCGCGGCACTGATGAACCCGTCGGTGAACCCCTCTCTTACATGAACTTGAACTAACTCTGGCTTACTGTCGCCTTCCTTAATACAGGTAAGAAATCAGGTGTTGAAATAACCGTCGGTAAGTCCTGCCAATAGCGCTGCTCCCAAATTCAAGCTATAACCAATGGCAGGGGATTGCATTCCAGCAAGCCAACCCCCCCCCCCCCCCACCACCCTTTGAGAACAAAGCATTATCAGCCGCAGACTGGCACGTAAAGCAATACACAGCGCTGCAGACTTGGCGGGTAAAGGTTTAAACAGAGCGCTGTCGACTTGACGAGTGGGAATTTAAATAAAGAGCTGTCGGCTGCAGCACTTTGGGCTTTAAATTTACCGCTACCGGCCACAGCGCTATGGGCTTTAAACATAGCGCTATAGCCACAGCACTACGGGTCACAGACTATTTGGAAAATTCTCGTATAACACATGGTACACATACCTATGAGCAAAGCCAAAGATTAAACAATCTATCCGCATTTACTTCTTATTTGGACACAAGGATTTACAAGGTAGCAGGACCTATAAAATAAATCACATCAAGAAAATTGTAACATAATAAAATTCCTTTGAAAGTGTCCTCTTATTTTATACTAAAACATATTCACCACGGCACATCTTTGCTCTTAAACATCATACCTTCGTGCTCAAGATTTCCATCGTCTCCTGCCTCTGAAGATTCTTGATAATCCGCTGTATGCCCTGGTCCACTGCTATTAAAAACAGGCCTTAAAGTCAAAGAGATAAATCCATTAATATACCACTGCTAAAATTTGTGAAATTATGAACAGTCTGAAATTTGTTTTAACACTAGGATAATTAATAACATTGTTGTGGCTCTCAACCCTATCTGTGAGAATATCTACCAATGTGCACAGAAGACCATTAAGAGTAAGAAAGAACTGCAGATGCTGGTTTAAATCAGACACAAAATGCTGGAGTAAATCAGCGGGACATGCAGCATCTCTGGAGAGAAGGAATGGGTGAAGTTTCGGGTCGAGACCCTTTTTCAGACTCTTAATAGACGCATACTTGGCCTATTCAGTCCCCATGCCAGTTCCATCATTCAATAAGTTCAGGGATGATCTTTCACCTCCACACCTCCTCCATTTTTGTGCATTTAACCCCATGTCCTTACATTCCCTAATAGCTAACTCCATTGAATGACAAATTCAACAATTATTCTGTCATCATTATAATATCCAAATCACATAAATATTTTGCACTTACACATTCCTGTCGATGTGTCCTTGCTTTAAAGTTTTCATCCCTTTTACAGAGGTGCTGGCTTCTGGTTCACCACTCTTCTCGTTCTTGTCGAGTGTCTGTTCACAAGGTTGAGAAGGAACAGTCTTACCTTGGTTCTTTCTGGTGCCCATTGTAACATGATATGGAGTGGTTGAGGGAACCTGTGTTTGTGTACAAGGTTGATCGGCAGGTCTCGTGATGGACTTTCTGGGACTCATTACAACCCGATTTGGAGTCCCTGAAGAAACGCTGGTAATTTCTGGATGCTCATGAGCAGCTTTTTGTGGACTCTTGATAACATAAGTAGCGCTGAAGGATGCTGAAGATTCTTGCAAGGTTCTTTGTGAATTTTCTTTGGATTTTCTTTGCTCGATTTCTGTTGAAGTTGAAGAAACATGAGAAAGGCTTGTAAGCTGATCAGAGTCCTGCTCTTGTTCCATTTCATTCTTACCACGCACACTAATGTGGTGAACCTTTTGCTTTTGCTTTTTGTACCTGTGTATGTCAAGGGGTTTTGCCATTTCTTCAGCCTCTGAAAACAATCGCTTTTTTGGTTTGGTTGAGGCTGAAGTCCACTTTTTCTTTCTACTTTGCTTCTTAACTGATACATTTCTAATATGATGGTTTTTAGGTGGACAATCTGGATTAGAAACATTTTCAAAAATGTCTTCCTCCGAACTACATTCTTCTGTCTCCAATTGCTCATTTTGAGCTGATGAAGTTCCTTTTAAAAACGTCTTTGATATCTTCATTTGTGACTTTGCAGATTTTCCTGGTATCATTCTTTCTTGTAAATTGGCCTTCTGAGCTAGCAAATAATTTGTCTTCAACTCATTTTGCAGAAATTTGTCATCCTGTTGTACTATCCACCACTTTGGTGGTGGTCTAGTATCGCGTCGGCTCCTCGAACATGCATTGAAAGTATTATCTTGGACAAGATTCTCTTCATGTTCATAGGGAGGAGGAATGCTTTTCTTGGAAAAGCTATGATTCCTCAGACAAGTTTTCCTTTTTGACATTTCTTTTTTTACTGAAATAAAACACCAATATATTACATCAAAATAACAGTGAAGGGAATGAACTTTGTACCAACTCTCATATCAGGTTTTCCAAAGCACTTTACAAAGAAATTAGTTTGAGACACATTGACAATGTTGCATATAGTTTGTTTCCAAGGTTCTAGAAAAAACAATATTATAAGATTACCTGTTCAGGTTACAATAAAGTGCTTAAGGGATAAATATTATCCAAAATACTAAACTTCCTTGTTCATTTTCAAATAGTGCCAGGAGATCCTTTACAGTGCAGGAAGGAAATGCAGATGCTGGTTTACATTGTAGATAGGCGACACAAAAATGCTGTAGTGACTCAGCAGGACAGGCAGCATCTATGGATAGAAGGAATGGGTGACATTTCGGGTGGAGAAGAGATGCTGCCAGTTCCGCTGAGTTACTCCAGTCCAGCATTTTACGTCTATCTTCGATCCTTTACAGTTTTCTGTTCTCAACTTGCTGAGAGTCGAGACCACTGTACAGATACTTCAAGTGCTCTGATCACTTCTCTCCAATTTGAGTATAAATCTATTATTCCACATGGATGATAAGTGGCAAGTGATATGTATAGTACAAATGAGCAATCTCCAATAAAAAATCTCATGCCACTTGCTCTTGACATTCAATGCACCAGTCCACTAAATATATCTTCAGTGTGGGCAATCATTTGCTGTGGAAGTTAGGGGTTTGCAGCCCAAGCAGATGACTCTTTTAAAATAGAGTTTGCATCTGAAAACATCAGGGCAGATGACCAGTAATATTATAATGAATCAATGCTCTGCGCATTAATGCTACGTGGGGTACCAAAGTTATAAAGACAACTCAGAAGACTTTGAATTAACGTAGCCATCAGCATAAGTCTTGACCCAAAACGTCATCCATTCCTTCTCTCCAGAGATGCTGTCTGTCCCGCTGAGTTACTCCAGCATATTGTGTCGACCTTCGATTTAAACCAGCATCTGCAGTTCTTTCCTAAGCATTATATTAATGGCACATTTAGAAAATTAATCATTCCGATCACACAACTACTTTAAAATGTCGAATTTGCAAAGTAACAAACATTGGAAATCAAATGTTCCAGGGTACTTTCCTTTTAGGCAAGGATCAGAAAGAAGAACATTAAAGAATGAGTAAAAGGCAAAAGAGAAGAACCATAACTTAGAAATTAAGAAATAGAATCAGTTTGGATGGAAGAAAAAGCAAGCGGCAGAAAACATTGCTGGTAGTTAAATACAAGATCTCAAACAGCAACGTCAATGTGGAGAACAGTATACATCAGAAAATTCAAGATGCATGTAACAAAGATAATGTGAACGAGTACTCAAATCTCAATAAAGAATGCCAAACCAAATGAACATAATGTTATGGAGGATGAAATTGTGAAATGAAAGGAGCTTTTAAAATGATAGAACTTAATGTAAAAGATTGACAGCTATTTTGTTCAATCCTAAACCAGGATCTAAATCTTAATTAATAATAACAAAGGTATTAGACACCAAGCGACTATGCTAAATTAAAAACTAAACTGAAAAGAAATTATTAAAAATCTAATTTAGACTCAAATATCGCCTATTTTAAAGGTTGTAATATAAAGTCACTAACAAGGAAAAGGAAGAAAGAATACACAAAGATACTAGCAAAGAAAAATAAAAACTGTTTTTCTCTTATCCATAATAGTATCTGGAAAAGAAAAGAATTCCCAAGAGCTAAAGTGGATCCTTTGAGGATGAAGGCAGGAAAAGGTACGTGAGGCAATAGCGAGGAAAATTCAGCAAATATTTTGTCTTTCTTCGTAGAAGGCATGTAATTCCTTCCAGAGGTAGTGAAGGGCTCACATGGGTGAAGTACACTGAACTAATGTAAATTCATATTAGTATAGAAACAGGTATCGGAAAAATTAACAGATTAAAAGATAATTATTGTCATAGCTTAATGACCTGTATCCTAAAACTTTGAAGTTGACAACTATGGAAATACACCCATAGTAGCTGCATTTCAAGAAACCTAGCGCTATATAAAATCGTAGTCTTAAAAACAATTATATCAATGGGGAAAAAGGAGGTTAGTGACTAGAATGTTTCAGACTCCCAATAATAGTCTGTTTCGCACAAAAATGTTAAAAAACAAAGTTTCCAAAAATAATTGCCTCATGCGATGAAAGTAGTAGCTGGGCTCCTAAGGCACAATAGAAGATAGACACAAGAAGCTAGAGTAACTCAGCGGGTCAGGCAGCATCTCTGGAGGAAAGGAATGGGTGACTTTTCAGGTCGAGATCATTCTTCAGACCCAATAAAGACTTCTTAAGACACAATGGTGTTGGATTACTGCCGAATGGCATATCCCTGCACCTATTTTCTATGTTTCTATGTTCTAAGCCATCTATACTGTGAGTTGATGACTGCCCTACTGGATGTTTACAATCAGGAAGCACAGTCTCAGAATAAGCAGGTACTCATTCGGAACCAAAATTAGGGGGAATTTCTTCGCCCAGAGAGTGGAGTCTTTGGAAATTTCTATTCAAGAGGACTACAGAAGCTCAATCCCTAAGTATATTCAAGCGGGAAATTGGTAGGTTTTTGATCTACGCAAAGGTTTGAAGTACAGGAATAGTGCAAATAAGTAGCATTGAAGTGAAACCGTTCACAATAATAGTCAACTCCAAAAATGGCCTTCTTATGCTATTTATTTACTTTGTTTTTTGTAAATTGGTCACTTAAACTCGTCTTGTGAAATTTCTTGTTATAAACCTGTTAAATTCCATAGAATTTCAATTAGCCCAAGAGGGCAGAGTATATGCACATATGAGCCTCCTCCATTACACTAGAATGCCTTCTACCAATGCTTCTCATTTGTACTTAGCCACACTAAATTACATTATTAATACTAAATGGGACATGTTAATTACGTGTACAGTTGGTGAAAATGTTCTCAGATGTATCAATGTTAATCAAATGCACTGATCATGCATCGGTTAACCATATTCCATGCAAACTAAAGTGAATCATTCACTTTCAACAGTAAAACTACAAAAATAAGCTGAAAAATGACCTACGCATGATTTTTTGAAAAGGTCCATCAATCTATGGTGATGAATGAAATGTTATTTTTATTCTTCAAGAGTACAGAATTGCAATTTCATGGTTCAACATAGTCATAGTGATACAGTGTGGAAACAGGCCCTTCGGCCCAACTTGTCCACTCTATTCCTCTCATGATTTTGTACACCTCCAGAAAATCACCCCTCAACCCCAAGGAATAGAGACCCAGCTATTCGACCTCTCCCTATAGCTAACACCCTCTAGTCCTGCCAATATCCTCGTAAATCTTTTCTGAACCCTTTCAAGCTTGACAATATCTTTTCTATAACATGGTGTCCAGAACTGAACACAATATTCTAAATGCAGTCTCACCAACATCTTACACAACAGCAACATGACCTCCCAACTTCTATACTCAATACTCTGACTGATGAAGCCCAATGTGCCTAAAGTCTTTTGACCACCTTATCTACCTGCGACTCGTCCTTTAAGGAACCATGCACCTGCACTCCTAGATCCCTCTGATCCACAACACTCCCCAGAGGCCTACCATTTACTGTGTAGGTCTTGCCCTTGTTAGACATCTCAAAATGCAACACCTCACACTTCTCTATATTAAATTCCATCAACCATTCCTCAGCCCACCTGGCCAGATCCTGCTGCAATCTTTCACAACGATCTTCACTATCTGCAAAACCACTCACTTTTGTATCATCAGCAAACTTGCTGGGGTGGGAGATTGCAACCTTCAAGTGGTCCGCCCTGTTTCGACAAATGCAATCAACCCGGCGTGCACAATCAAATAAGATCAAATAGAACAAGTTGTCCGACAACTTTAGGCTGTGCACGCCATACGCAAGAAGAAGAAGAAGCAAACTTGCGAATCTTGCCCTGTATGTTCTCATCCAAATGATTGATGTAGATCTTCTTCTTTTCGTGTCTTTGAAGCTGGTTGGCTTTATGACAGTTTCCCATTCCTTTACACAGTCCTTTGCATTTGTATTGAACACTGCAAGATCCTTTGAGCTGCACTGGTTGGGTAGTAGGGGGCAGACAAGGCAGTGCTGCATTGTGTGGTCCTCTTCTCCACATTCACAGGTGGTTTGGCCAGTTTCATAGCCCCATCTGGCCATGGCATCTTTTGATCGCCCTGTTCCTGTTCTCAGGCGGTTGAGCGTCTTCCACTGGACCCATGGTGCTTCTGAGCCCGGAGGGAGGGCTTCAGAAGGAGGGATACCCATGTCAGTAGGAGGGGGGTCGTCCTCAAGCCTTTTTGTCCATAGTTGGAGTCTGGTTTCTTCCCGTGATGCTATTAGGGGCTGGACATGGCTGAGAAAGCTTCTCCTGGACTTCAGCCGTTGGGCCGGGGGTACACGTCCGTAGAGGAGATGGCGTTCATCATTGGTGGCCTTGGTCATCTCTACTCGGCTGGCGACTTTCCGTCTCACATCAGCAGGGGCAATGCCAGCGAGGAGGTGCAGGTTGTTTATGTTGGTGGGCTTCAAGCAGCCAGTGATTGAGTGGCAGGTGTTATTCAACGCTGGGTCTAGTTTCTTGGCATGGGATGATCTCTCCCAAACAGGACACGCATACTCCGCAGAGGAGTAGCACAGGGCCAGAGCAGTAGATCTTAATGTGTGAGCTGTGGCTCCCCATTTGGAGTTGGTCAACTTCCGGAGAATGCTATTCCGGGAGTTTACTTTCAGTTTGGTGTTTTTGACGTGTTCCTTATAGGAGAGAGTGCGATCCAGTGTTACACCGAGGTAGACAGGGTTGGTGCAGTGCTCAAGAGGTGTTCCAGACCATGTGATGTTAAGGGGTCTGTTTGCTTCCCGGTTCCTGAGATGGAACGAGCAGGCTTGGGTCTTCGCAGGATTTGCGTGTAGGTGGTTGCGCTCGTAGTAGAGGTGTAGCTCATCTAGGGCTGAGGTGAGATTCGCTTCTACAGCTACAAACGTACTCTCTTGGGATGTTACACAGAGGTCGTCGGCGTAGATGAACCGCTCAGTGTTCTGGTCCATTGGCTGGTCATTGGTGTAGATGTTATATAGTAGTGGAGCCAGCACACTACCTTGAGGCAAGCCATTCTGTTGTCGTCGCCAGCGACTTTGCTTGTTGTTAAGGACAACATAGAAGCGCCTATCTTTCAGGAGGGCTCCGATGAAGTCCGTGAGTGCCAGGTCTTTGGTATTCTCCAAGATCTTTTTTAGGAGACGGCGGTGGTTCACAGTGTCATACGCGGCAGACAGATCAACAAAGACGGATGTAGATGACAAACAGTAACAAGCCCAGCACCGAACCCTGATGCACACCACTAGTCAAAGGCCTGCAGTCCGAGGAGCAAACTTCCACCATCACCCTCTGCTTCCTTCCATGGAGCCAATTTCTTATCCATTCAGCTATCTCTCCTTGGATTCCATGTGATATAACATTCCAGAGCAGCCTACCATGCGGAACTGTATCGAATGCCTTACTGAAATCCATGTATACAACATCTATAGCTCTGCCCTCATTTATCTTTTAGGTCACGTCTTCAAAAAAAATCAATCAGATTTGTGAGACACGACCTTCCACGTACAAAACCATGCTGACTATCCCTAATCAGCCTCTGCCCATCCAAATGCCTGTATAACCTATCCCTCAGAATAACTTACAGTAATACAATTCAAATGTAAAACATTCATTACAAGTGTGGGGGGGGGGTGAAGCCACATGCAATGTGCAAAATATCCATCCATTAGACTGGACTTCCATCTAATCGGTTACACTATTCAAAAACATTTGCTTAAACTATGGACAATTATTTACCAAGTTGTGTTTAGGCAGCCAAAGATGTGCCTTGACGATCAAGAACATTTATTAGCACCAGTTGGTTTACAGTGTGTCCAAACTCTTGGGTGTCAGGATATGGTAATGGGCCTGTCCCACTGTACGAGGTAATTCAAGAGTTCTCCCGAGTTTCCCCTGATTCGAACTCGGAGAATTACGGTAATAGCCGTTCGTAGGTACTCAGGGCTCTCATGGACATTTTTCAACGTGTTGAAAAAACTTCACGAGCTTACCGCGTTTCCCGAGTACCTGCCGTTAGCGTTACGAGCTGCTAAGAGCCGAGCCGAGCTCTGACGTACCTGCTACATACATTCTACGTACTTAACATGAGTTTGATTTTTTTTAAACTCGGGAGAGCTCTTGGGTAAACTCGTACAGTGGGACAGGCCCTTAAGACATTTTTAATCCACTGAACGTGATTAAAAGCAGTGGTTATTTACGTGATGGAGATGAAGGTATTCAGGGAAGTTAATCACAAACATCTGGTGTATAGGCTGTTTTCATGAACACACATCGAACAAATTCAACTGCTGCTGCGATACCAATAAATGTAGTGAACCTTATGATCTGCCCCAGTCTCACTGTTGTTCCATGTAAACCGAGTGCTGCAAACTGGTGTACTCAAAAGTCCAGGACCCTGTGATAAGGCATACGCTGAAGCTGGGTGCAGCCACTGTGGGAAGGGTCACAGTTTATGACCCTCCTGACATTTCACACTCATTGGCTGAAATTGGCATTAGAAGCCTATAAGCTATTACCTTCAATATTGTAAATAAATTATAACTGATGCACTAATTTTAAGTAACAGGCATAACATGACATTATGAAAATGTTTATTTGAATGTTGAGCCAGAGTAGGGGAATCTGGAACTAGAGGACATTGGTTTAAGGTGAATGATTTGATAAGAATCTGAGGGGCAACTTTTTCCACGGAGTGTGGTGGGTATAAATGATATAATTGCTTATTTTTCCCATTGCCGAATAGTATAACAAATGTCATTTTAGTCAATGCCTCTTATTCCATGGGCTAGACTGTTCTTTATGAATCATCGGCATATAGTTACATTTGTTTTTTAAAAAGGCACAATGAGATTTATGACATTCTCCAGTTTAAAATAAAATCTTGGTTTGAGAATCTGCATCAATATATAAATATATTATGTTATAACATGTCAAAGCATTTCAGCAAGACGTACGGAAGATAAATTCCACACCAAGGAAGATTAATAGTTTTTTTGACAGTGCCCTGAAGATATATCTTTGAAAAGTACAGTAATGAGGAAGGAGAATGTAAATCTCACAGATGTTAATGGTGCTTGTTCTTTTTGTTCTTTTCTTTTTTTGTTCTTTTTTTCTTAATAGCTTGATTGGAGTAGTTTTATTTGAATTGTCTGTTTAGTTTATTTTATTGAATTTTGCATTTGTTAATGGTGAAGAATGGGGGTAGGACTTGACAAGCATAGGCTTCTTCCTATCCCTTTTCGAACGAGTCTAATGTGTATTATGTTGAAATTGGCTTTTGATTTTTTAATTTATGTATGTACATATGTTACGTATATATGTATGTGTGTATATGTGTATATGTATGTATGTATATATGTACATGTATATGTATGTATGTGTGTATGTATTTATGTATATATATGTGTATATATATAATTTTCCTTTATTTATTATTCATTTTCATCTTTTCTTTTCTTCTTTTTTTAATCATTCGAAATAAAAAGATATAAAATCAAATCAAAGATATTAACTCACCTAAAAATCGCATACAAGTCCTTTTCCCACAAGTATATGATTTAGGGACAAGATTTGCATATATTTATGCTTTTTTTTGAAGTAATTGGAAACAGCTTGCAGCAGGGGATTCAGAGTGCAAGCAATGCACAAGATCAGAAAAATCTGACTTACATTTTGCTCTTGTAAAAAATTTGTGATATATAATAATTATTTTCGATTTGGAAAAGCTATTTCTCATCAACTCATTGACAATTAATATCAGCTGACTATGATGACTAGAGAAAACTCAATTGCAAAGTATTAGATTACAATATCTTAATATAA
This sequence comes from Malacoraja senta, assembly GCA_038087875.1. NCBI lineage: Eukaryota > Metazoa > Chordata > Chondrichthyes > Rajiformes > Rajidae > Malacoraja > Malacoraja senta. The sequence continues at coordinate 113,747,555 of CM075977.1, read as the reverse complement.
GGCTGCAGTCGTCAAATAAAATGATTACCTATTGCCTTCTGTTTTTGCTGCTTCTTTCCTCTCTGGTTTTGAGATCCTGATCTTGTAACCAAAGGTAACTTTGCTTCCATTTCATTAGAATCATTTATTGAACTTCCATATTCTGGGAGATTCTTAGGAATAATTCGATTGTGCTCAGATCTTCTGGGCTGTTCCTTTCTATTTTTATTTTCCTGATCATGAAAATTTGACTTTATTTCTTCTTGTTCTTTCATTAAGCTTTCAGATTTTAAAACCTTCTTAGAAGTGATCACACCCTGATCAAACCATTCAACCTTTTCAGGACTGTTTTCATTCGGCTTAACCTGGAAATTACATTCTTGGGGTAATAACTCTTGTTCGCGTAACTTTTCCTGTTCTTCATCCTCATCATCTTCAATTATATAATTTTTCCTTGGTTGTGCAGACTTTTTCTTTTGTCTGGGAGGTAAACAAAATGTAGAGTGGGATGCAGATTCACTGTGCACTTCCTCTTTGTCCGTCTCAGTATCATTATTCAAAGGACTTGCAGACCTTTGATGAGATTGTTTTTCATATTTAGCTTTGTTTTGTTTGTTCTGAGCTTGCTGTTTTATGTTTGGCTCTTTTGATTGAATGGTGAGTTTTCTTGCATTTGCTGTCTTCTGCGTTCTCCCTTTCTTTAGCATTGTCTTTGTATTATCATCAGATTTATTTTCCTGTTCAGCTGGGACCTGTTTTTGTACAAAGGCTTTCTTTGGTATTGTAATCCATGATTTAAAACAGAAGCTCTCCTCTTCTTCCAATTCAAATTCAGGCTCAACATTAGGTGCTGAAGTAATAGGGATAACTCGTTTTATGTGCGATAATGTAGATAAAGCTGGCCTACAAAGAAAAAGTTTGATTTTAAAAGTTGGTAATTGTTTCTGCAGTGCAAAGATTATTATTGGTATTAAACCTAAACAAGTGCATGAAAGTAGACATTACCTATTACCATACAGGAAGACCATGCCAGCTCCTAGCAGCACAATCCCACCAATCCCATTCACCCTATCATGCTCCCACATCAAATTTCCTTTATATATTTTGGCACTTAACTACACTAAGGGGTAAATTACTATTGCCAGTTAACTTACTAGTGTAACTTTTGGGGGATGTAGTACAAGAGCACCCGGCAGAAACAACATTGGAAGAATCTGGAAACTCTACACAGATAGCCCCGAAGTCAGGATCACATGTGATCCCTGGAGCTGTGGGGACATTTATCCCACACCATCAGTTGCTGTGTAATTTGATTATCCTCGTCATTGATGCTATCTGTTCAACAGAAGCACTGTCACCCTGAAGCACTGGCAGTTCAAACAGCTGCCCGAACACAAGAAAACCACATCGTTTTGGATTATTTAGACTACACTTAGTTTCGATGACATAAAATGTCTAATGATTTTATTGTACAATCTGCATGGGAGTGAGAAAGCGTAAAACCTTTTCTATTTTGTACATTTCTACGAGTTGTTAAATCATGTTGCTTCTACAACAAATAATTTATAAAAATGATAACATGAGTTAGCAAAGGCACTAGATTATTAGAGAACATCCTGGCTCTACAATTGGTAAAACACCTCTGCTAAAAGTAAATCAAATCAAGGCTGCTAAATAACAGTCTCATGTTGTTTCAGAAATGTCAATGACAAAGCAACTCAAGGTTGATGCCATATGGTTCTCCATTCCGATGTAACAAGAGGTCCCCGAAGCTGTTCATAAATCACATTTAAGGATATGATAAAATAGGTTTAAGGGATCGGAGTTGCAATATAATTGTACACCAGTAACAACATTTATGTTTGCATTAACTCAAAGCAGAATTTGAAATTTGATAGATGGCACCAAATTGGAATATAGTTAAAATTAAGAAAGGCAATATATTCAAACTTGCAGAATTTGTCCACTTACATAGACAAATAATGTAAATACAGATAACTGCAAGGAGGCCATTTACTCCCTTAAAAGTCAAACTGAAAAAGGCATAAATATAAAGAAACACAAGATGCAAAACCCAAATTATTAAAAATAGCTATAAAGATTTATTACGCTTTGCAAATAAATACTTGGGACTTATTTCTACAGAAATTGAATTGCATTAAACATAAATATAGACTTGGTTCTACCCATCTTGACACTTGGCTAGCTATGAAATAATGACACAACCAAAACATACCTGCACCTGTTTACCTTGACAAGTTTTTCTTTGGAAAATCTGGAAACATGACACAATTTGGAGAAATAGCCCATAAAATTGATAAAGTAATAACATATCTGCATCCTCTGATTTGTTCTTTTCAGAAAGTCTAGACTATTCCCGAGTATGGGCAGAACCCACCAGAAATAGTCACACATTGCGGTACAGTCCCAGGAGTGGCCCTTACTTATTCTGAATGGAGTCCAGCCCACATGCAGCCACATTTAACATGATGCTGAGAGGGAAGGAAAGTTGCAACCGATTATTGGAGCAAAGGGGCACGAGTACTGTAAAGGACTTAAGCAACAATTACCATGCATAGTGTGGTATCATCATTATTAACTATTAAAAGGAATGGGCACTGCAATCATTGCAGTTATGAAGTTGCATCTTCAAACTCTGGACACCATCCCGTCATGCAACAATACCACATCTATTAGAAACAAAATTAGAACCTTCAAGCATCGTTGTCAACCTAACAAATTCAGTCCAACTAATTATCACATTATTAGTCTACTATCAGGAAAGTGATAAAACAAAATGACTATCAAGGTACTTTCCCAACGATAAGCTGATAGGTTTGGGCTTTTATAATTTGATAAAGTTTGGCCAACTTTGTTCAATTCCATACCTCAAGGCAGTCTTGGGTCGACATGGGCAAAAGAGCTTAATTCCAGCACCATGGCGAGGATGACTTCAAAATTTGACCAAGAATAGGATTAAGAAATCCCAGTAAAACTAAAGTCATTGGGAATCAGGGAATTTTTTTCGCTGGCTGGAGTTATTACTCGTGATTGTTGTTGGAAATAAATCTTAGTTTTCCAATTATTTCCTTCATAATGCATACAGGGACGACGCATTGTGGACAATGACTGTACAGACACACTTGTGGCAGGGTGATCTCGCACAAACTGAATGTTTAAGAAGGAACTGCAGATGCTGAAAAAATCGAAAGTAGACAAAAAATGCTGGAGAAACTCAGCGCATGAGGCAGCATCTATCGAGGAAAGGAGCAGGTGACGTTTCGGGTCGAAACCCTTCTTCAGACTTCTGAAGAAGGGTCTCGACCCGAAACATCACCTACTCCTTTTCTCATTGATACTGCCTCACCCGCTGAGTTTCTCCAGCATTTCTTGTTCACACGAACTGAAGGTTTATTTACAGTAATGGACGATGGTGAGAAGGTCCAGATTCGTGTGGGGACGCAGTCCCTCTCATCTGTGTGCAGGTGAGGATGTGCAGGCAGTCTCGTCCTTGTCTCCCTTCAAGAAGGTGCTGGCAGTCTCGGGCTTGCCCTGGTGGCTCAGTCTTGCCCCAAGAGGTGATACTGGCAGTCTCGGGGATGTCCTAGCTTCTCAGTCTTGGGCTCCGTGGGGGGCAGCAGTCCCTCGTCATCTGTGGGCATGTGAGGAGCCACTGGCAGTCTCAGGCTTGTCTCTGCAGCTCATACTTGCTCTCCGTGGCTGTCTTGGCTTAACCCTGCGGCTCAGTCTTGCTCCTAGTGGAAGTGGTGGTGTTGGGCTTGACCCAGCAGCTCAGTCTTGCTCTCCGTATGTGCTTCATCATCTGTGGATTACTGTGCAGGGCGCTGCTATTTTCCGGCAGCTAGTCACTATCCATGGTGCAGGGTTTCAGTTCCTTCTGGCCTGTCTGCCGTTAACGGGGATCGGAGCATAATTTAAGGAGGATGCATCGTCAACCTACGTTTTCCTTTGTGAATTTTCCAGATTTATCCTTATCATTGAAACTACCAATGTCATAGAACCTCTATTGGAGAAAAAAAATCAATGTCCTAACTGATAAAAAAATAGTTAGCTTTCAAAACTCAAACACGTTTACCCAAGTGAATAAAACCACATTGCGAGACAAATTGAATCATAGTGTTTCAAACCAATTGCTCTTTCTTGCAAAACTAAAGCTGTGTTTGTTCCTGATTATATCGTCATCAACTGATTTTAACATGTCATAAAAACTAATCATTGAAACGTTGAAAGAAGATGAAAACCACAATTAGGGCGGCACAGTGGCGCAGCAGTAGAATTGCTGCCTCAAGGGCCTGTCCCACTTGGGCATCATTTGCGCGTCACGCAGATGGCGCGCAAAGATTTTGTGAATCCCAAAATCCTGGGGCGCAGCGCGCCACTGCCTACGTCACCACGCACGCGTAATGCACGCCATGCACACGTAATGCACGCCATGCGCGCATCATGACACACCCGTCGTGATGCATAAATTATGTTGCGTAAATGACGCGCAATGACGCCCAAGTGTGACAGGCCCTTTACAGTGCTTGCAGCACCAGAGACCCGGTTCAATCCCGACTACGGGCGCTGTCTGTACAGAGTTTGTACGTTTTCCCGGTGACCTGCGTGGGTTTTCTCAGAGATCTTCGGTTTCCTCCCACACTCCAAAGACGTACAGGTATGTAGGTAAATTGGTTTGGTATAAGTGTAAATTGTCCCTAGTGTGTGTATGATTGTGTTAATGGGATGGGATCACTGGTCGGTGCGGACTCGGTGGGCCGAAGGGCCTGTGTCCGCGCTGTATCTCTAAAACTAAAACAGCCCTGAACTACTATCTACCTCATTGGAGACCCTCAGATTATCTTTGAATAGACTTTACTGGCTTTATTTTGCACTAAACGTTATTCCCTTATCATGTATCTGTACACTGTGAATGGCTCGATTGTAATCATGTATTGTCTTTCCGCTGGCTGGTTAGCACGCAACAAAAGCTTTTCACTGTACCTCAGTGACAATAAACTAAACTAAACTTACTTTATTCCAAAACTTCGAAATGATGCATGAGATGCTTCTTTCTGATGTTTTTCAAGTCCAGATGTAGATGGGACAACATTCTCATGAGAATATTCCTTTTGTTGATTATCTGCAGACATGCTGACGATCGAAGGTGTTTCATTTGTATTCAACCTTAGTCCGCAATAAAAATAACGAACATTACTACAACATGGCAAAAGCAAAAATTAGCATTTAAGAAATAAAGGAATTTCAAAGATTCACCTGCACAAGCAAGCAAGCTAATTTTAATGCAAGAAGAAGGAACTGCATATGCTGGTTTATAATAAAGATAGACACAAAATGCTGGAGTAACTTAGCGGGACAGGCAGCATCTCTGGATAGAATGAATGGGTGACGTTTATAGCATGGGAAAAGGAATTAGCTCAACCCACAACGAAAGATATTTGGGACGAAAGTCTACAACATATACATCAATGTTCGTTAAATGCCAGACATTCTTTAATACAATTTAAAGTACTACATAGACTGCATTATTCTAAAACAAAATTAAATAGAATTTTTCCTAATATCTCTCCTATCTGTGATAAATGTCAATACTCTGTGGCTAATTTAACTCATACTTTTGTAAATTGTATAAAAATTAAAAATTACTGGATGGATATTTTTTAAATAATCTCTGTAGTTGTTAATACCCAACTGGATCCCGATCCTAAATTAATAATATTGGGCATATCAGAACAATACCTAAAACTTACAACAAACCAAAGAAATTTCATTGATTACAGTATAATAATTGGGAAAAAAATTATATTAACATTTTAGAAAAATCCAGCAACCCTCACAATCAAGATGTGGATTATGGAGATGTCGGAGACCTTACATTTGGAAAAAATTAGATTTGTCTAAATTGACAAACCAGAATTATTTACTAGAATATGGTCTCCATTTATAGATTATTTGAAGGGGTAGATTGGGCCGGCGCGGAAGCCTGACTGAAACCTGAATCCAGGACTAGATGAATAGTTATGTTCTCTGACCTACGGACCTATCTCCTAAGTTGTATTATTGATAGTTTATCCTATTTTTCTAATTTCTTCTCTTTATTTCTTGATTTCTCTTATCTATAAACATTTATAAATAATTAGAGGCAATGTTAATATGTAACCGATAAAGGAGGACCCCAGCTACTTTGGTAACTGGGTCCCTGGAATCCTGGATATTTAATATGTAATCGTTAAACAAAGTTTGTATTGGTTTGGACTGTGATATGCAGATGCCTCTAATAAAATTTTTATTAAAAAAAAACCAAAAAAACAACAACTAAATAAATAAATGACATACAAAAAGAATGGGTGACGTTTCAGGTCAAGACCCTTCTACAGATTGAAGGGTTCTTCAGACCCTGGGAAAGAGACTGAAGAATGGTCTCGAACCGAAATGTCACCCATTCCTTCTATCCAGAGATGCTGCCTGTCCCGCTGAGTTACTCCAGCATTTTGCGTCTATCATCAAGCTAAATTTCTGGTTGCTGCAACTTTCCACAGAAACATGAACCACTCTGAGCTATTGAAATCTATGTATAAAATAGTATAACACTCTTCCAAATTCAATCATCAATTAATCAAACAATAGAAACAAACCTACCATGTTTCTGTTACTTCAGAGCTATCCAATTACAGGCTATCCCTAGTTAGGAACACTCAATTTAGGCTCCCATATTATTAAAATCAAAAGTTTGAATGTACATACATACATTTGTCTTCGGGACAGCAGAACTAGTTTCCTCTCTCTCTGCCCAATTTTAATATTATTCTTTCTTCTCATTCTTATTTGCTATTGCTGCTATTCATCACAATACTGAGGAGATATGGTAAAGAAATTTCTCTGCATCATAGTCCAGAGTGTTTATTAGTAAATCTTGTGCAATTTACAGTTTATGGACAAAATCAATTTATGAGGATCTGTAAAGCACCTGTTTCTCTCCCCATATCCCTTGATATCATTAGCCATTAATATTACATCTCCTTACTCCTTCTTTAAGATTTTGGTGACTTGCCTTCTGTGGTAAAGAACAGTCGAGGTGGTGTTGGACATCCTAGGGTGTATGAAGGTGGATAAATCTCCTGGGCTTGATCAGATATAGCCTGCAATTTCTTCTCTAGCGTTGTGGGACTGCAAGGAAAAGGCCAAGAACTAAAGAACAGTGAGCTTAACATCTATGGCAGGTAAGTTGCTGGAGAGGATTTAGAGGAATAAGATATATATGCATTTGGATAGACAGGGGCTGATTAGGGATAATTATCATGGTTGTATGCATGGGAGATGGTGTCTTACGAATTTGATTTGAGGTTTTTGAAGAAGTAACCAAAAAGGTTGACCAGTGCAAGGCCGTAGATGTTGTCTATATAGATTTTAGCTGGGACTTTGATAAGGTTCTGCACTGTAGGCTGCTCTGGAAGGTTAGATCTCATTGGGAGCCAGTGAAAGCTAGTTAACTGGATACAGTATTTGGCTTCATGGAAGGAAGCAGAGGGTGGTGGTGGAAGAGTATTTTTCAAACTGGAGGTCTGTGACTAGTGGCCTGCATCAGGAATCGGTGTTGGGCCCATTGCTGTTTGTGGTTTATATCAACGAGTCGGATGTCAATGTTCAAGGCGTGGTTAGCAAGTTTGCAGATGACACTAAAGTAGATAATATCGTAGTCAGCGAAGGTGGTTGTAAAAAATTATACCAGGATCTTGATCAGGTGGGCCAGTGGACTGAGCAATGGCTAACAGAGTTTAATGCAAGTTATTGCTCGGTGTTACATTTTGGAAATCAAACACGGCAGAAACTCCACAGAGAATGGTAGGACCCCGGAGAGTGCTGTGAAACAGAGGGTTCTAGGAGTACAGCTACATAGCTCCCTAAAAGTGGCGTCATATGTAGATAGGTGGTAAAGAAGCTTTTGGTACGTTGCCCTTCATCAGTCAGGGTATTGAGTATAAAGGTTGAGACATTATATTACAATTCTAAAAGAAGTTGGTGAAGCTATATTTGGAGTACGACGTTCAGTTTTGGTAACCCTGCTGTAGGAAGGATGTCATTAAGCTAGAGAGTTCAGAGAAAATTTACAAGGATGTTACCAGGACTCAAGGAACTGAGCTATACATTGGGAAAATTATGATTTTATTCCTTGGAGCATAAAGATCATGCAAAGAATTGATAGGGTGAAAGCAGATAATCTTTTACACCCAGAGTAGGGGAATCGGGAACTAGAAGACATGGGTTTAATATGAAAGGGGCAGGCTTTAATGGGAACCTAAGTGGCAACCTTTTTCATTCGGAGTGGTGAGCAAAGAGAACAGCTTGCCTGAGGATGTAGTTGAGGCAGGTGCTATAACCACATTTAAAAGACAGGTACATAGATAGCAAAGGTTTAGAGGGATATGGGCCAATTGCAGGCAAATGGGACAAACTTGGATGGGGCAACATGGTTAGTGTAGACAAGTTCAGCTGATGGGCCTGTTTCCATGCTGTATGACTCCACGTCTATCCTACATCCGGAGACTGCGACTTCTGGTTCTGGATTTGCCCGCCATCTGTCTGTCAGGTCTCATCGGGATCAATTTAAAATATTTCATTGAGATAACATGTAATTCTAGCCAATAGAAGCCCAAATACCCCAAACTCTCTTCAACCTGCCCATGCACACTTTCCGTTCTACTCCCCGTCTCCATCACCCATTGTTTTTTCTCTTCCATCCTGACCTTCGCCTAAACTTCATGCTTTAACATTGATACCTGATTTTAAACTATTGTTTGCACAACATGTTTCATCTTCCTTCATACAGAAATAAATTATTTTTAACTATTCAGCAATACTTTTGCACAGCACCTTATTCTAATTAATCATTAGATATATCCAATAGTGTTTCTTCTCTTCAGATTATTTCTAAATTCCCAGATGGAATCCAACTAACTAGCATTTTAACATCTTTCAGTTTGATTAGTTACAAATTTCGACTATTTCAGAAGTGGTTATATCATATTCAACTTTCATGGCAGTAAATGTTGAAAATATCATTTTGCTTACTCCTAGTGTTGCCATTTTTCTTAAACATATAATTTTTTTATGGAATGCTTTTTATTTATGTTCTATATTAGAATCTTAAGTTCTCAAATGAAGAGATTCAAATGAGGCGCATGTCATTTCAAGAAAAATAAGCATTAATGATTAAAATGAAAACCTGGTGTTAATATTAGTACAATTTTCATTGCCAGTGAAAATTATGCATGATGAATGCCCAAATTTAATCTAAATTGACTTAAAGCTCATAGCAATTCTGATTACGATCAATCCACATATTGGAAAACATTGACTCAGCTTATAAATGTCAGAGAGATACTTATTTATGTAAGACAGTGAAAAGCTGCCCTACTTGCAGAACGATGTACCAGCAAGAGGGAAGTTAGCATTGAGCAGAAACTAAAAAGAGAAGTTTGTATTAATTATACCTTTTTGATTTAGTTTTCTGTGGAACTTCTGAAAGAGCTAGAGGTCCATTCACAATGGCAGTTTCCTTATTCCTCCCACTAAATAAGCTGGTTCTTGGCTGATGCGTTTCCAGCCCAGCTAATATGTCATTTTCATCATTATTTGCCAAGGGTGTAGTTACCAGATCCATATATTTCGTGTGCTGATCTGTAATGAAATTACGGCTGAAAATTAGGATAAATACTCTTTAAAGTCATAAATGTGCTCCAACTAAATATTTGAAAAAGCAGTTTTGCTTCCACAATAAACTTGATAAGTAGTAAAATATTTTTTGGCACTTTGAAATAACATATTAATTAAATAGTTAATATTCAATAAATTTTAGAAAGGTAAAGTAGCACCTTTGAAAGACAATAAGCGAATGCAAGGACATAGCTAGCCAACAATGATGCCAGTTAAAAATATGGCCTCTTATGAGCCTAATTGAGAAGGAATACTGGAGTTGTGGAATAAAGATGAACCCCTCAACTTCAAAAGAAATGAACACACTTGTTTCTGGACACTCACTCAGCCTTGGATACCTTTTTGCCAACTTGGAAATTTTCCTGATTAGGGTGCGATGGTAATTATTATGAGGAAACACAATTCCCTCCTGATTTTTCTGATCAAAACAGTTATTTCTAATTGTGACCCATCACTGCATGGAACACAGAACAGGCCCTTCGGCTCACAATGCCTGTCCCAACTACTATGCCAGTTTAAACTGCACATCTGGCTGCATGTGGTCTATATCCCTCAACTCATGTATCTGCCCAATGCCTCTTAAACATGGCTATCATATTGGCTTCCATCACTTACCCTGGCAATGTATTCCAGGCACTGACAATTGTGTAAATAAAACTTACCATGCAAATCTCCTTTAACTAATCCCCTTAAAGCTATGCCCTCAAGTATTTGACATTTCCACCCAGGGAAAGAGACTCCTGCCCATCGTATCTCCTTCCACCACCACCATCAACATACTTCAGGCACCAACAAGTTTGCACAATTTTGTTTAAAATTGCAACATGACGTGAGTCGTAGAGATAAAACACAGGAACTGGCCCTTCGGCTGAGCAAGTCCATGCTGACGGTGCACAAAAATGCTGGAGAAACTCAGCGGGTGCAGCAGCATCTATGGAGCGAAGGAAATAGGCAACGTTTCGGGCCGAAACCCTTCTTCAGACTGATGGGAGGTGGGGGGGGCGGGGAGAAGAAAGGAAAAAGGAGGAGCCCGAGGGCTGAGGGAGAGATAGGAAGGGGAGGAGACAGCAGGGTCTAACAAAATTGGGAGAATTCAATGTTCATGCCCCGCAGGAAGCAGACTCCCCAAGTGGAATACGAGGTGCTGTTCCTCCAATTTCCGGTGTTGCTCGCTCTGGCCATGGAGGAGACCCAGGACAGAGAGGTCGGATACGGAATGGCAGGGGGGGTTGAAGTGCTGAGCCACCGGGAGGTCAGGTTGGTTATTGCGGACCGAGCGGAGGTGTTCGGCGAAACGATCGCCAAGCCTCCGCTTGGTCTCACCGATGTAGATCAGCTGACATCTAGAGCAGCGGATGCAATAGATGAGGTTGGAGGAGATGCAGGTGAACCTCTGTCACACCTGGAACGACTGCTTGGGTCCTTGAATGGAGTCGAGGGGGGAGGTAAAGGGACAAGTGTAACTCTACACCTCCATCCCCCACCAGGATGGTCTCAAAGCCCTCTGGTTCTTCCTCGACAAGAGAAGCAACCTGTACCCGGCCACTGATACTCTCCTCCGCCTAGCGGAGTTGGTCCTCACCCTCAATAACTTCTCATTTGACTCCTCCCATTTCCTCCAAATACAAGGCGTAGCTATGGGCACACGCATGGGCCCCAGCTACGCCTGCCTCTTTGTCGGATACGTCGAACAATCCTCGTTCACTACGTACCAGGGCCCCATCCCGGACCTCTACCTCCGCTACATCGATGACTACTTTGGTGCCACCTCCTGCACCCACACACAACTGACTGACTTCATCCACTTCACCACCAACTTCCATCCGGCACTCAAATACACCTGGACCATTTCCGACACTTCCCTACCATTCCTTGACCTCACTATCTCCATCGCAGGTGATAGACTTCTGACCGACATTCACTATAAACCTACTGACTCCCATGGCTATCTGGACTACACTTCTTCCCACTGCTTCCTGTAAGGACTCCATCCCCTACTCCCAATTCCTCCGTCTACGCCGCATCTGCTCCCAGGATGAGGCGTTCCACACCAGGGCATCTGAAATGTCCTCATTCTTCAGGGAACGGGGGTTCCCCTCCTCCACCATAGATGAGGCTCGCACCAGGGTCTCTTCCATACCCCGCAACACTGCTCTCTCTCCCCATCCCCCCACTCGCAACAAGGGCAGAGCCCCCCTCGTCCTCACCTTTCACCCCACCAGCCGTCACATACAAGTAATCCTCCGTCAGTTTCGCCACCTCTAACGTGACCCCACCACTCACATCTTCCCATCTCCCCCCATGTCTGCCTTCCGCAAAGACCGCTCCCTCCGTAACTCCCTTGTCAATTCTTCCCTTCCCTCCCGTACTACCCCCTCCCCGGGCACTTTCCCTTGCAACCGCAAGAGTTGCTACACTTGTCCCTTTACCTCCCCCCTCGACTCCATTCAAGAACCCAAGCAGTCGTTCCAGGTGCGACAGAGGTTCACCCGCATCTCCTCCAACCTCATCTATTGCATCCGCTGCTCTAGATGTCAGCCGATCTACATCGGTGAGACCAAGCGTAGGCTTGGCGATCGTTTCGCCGAATACCTCCGCTCGGTCCGCAATAACCAACCTGACCTCCCGGTGGCTCAGCACTTCAACTCCCCCTCCCATTCCGTATCCGACCTCTCTGTCCTGGGTCTCCTCCATGGCCAGAGCGAGCAACATCGGAAATTGGAGGAACAGCACCTCATATTCAGCACCTTGGGGAGTCTGCATCCTGGGGGCATGAACATTGAATTCTCCCAATTTTGTTAGCCCCTGCTGTCTCCTCCCCTTCCTATCTCTCCCTCAGCCCTCGGGCTCCTCCTCCTCCTTTTTCCTTTCTTCTCCCCGCCCCCCCCCCCCCCCCTCCCCCCACCCCCTATCAGTCTGAAGAAGTGTTTCGGTCCGAAACGTTGCCTATTTCCTTGAGTTTCTCCAGCATTTTTGTGTACCTTCGATTTTCCAGCATCTGCAGTTCCTTCTTAAACACAAGTCCATCCTGACCATCAGCAATCTATTTACACTAACCCTGCATTAATTTTATTTTTTCTATTCTCCTCAGTCTCATCAACTTGCATCAGATTCTACCACTCACCGTAAACAAAGGGGAAGTTACAGACCCGCATACTGACAGGGAAACATGGAAACCCCACAGACAGCACGAGGTCAGGATTAATCCTTGGTCGCTGGAGCTGTGAGGCAGCCGCACTACCAGCTGTGCCACTAAACTCCAGAAGTGAAATGATAATAACCGCTATTGACATCAAAACAGCATTTTAAAAAGTATGGCATCAAGGAGCCCTGGCTAAACTAGAGTCAGTGGGAATCATGGGAGAGGGAGGAAATCCCTCCACTGGTTGGAATCGTACCTAGCATAAAGGAAGATGGTCATGGTGATTGGAGATCAAAAATCAAAGTGACAGGACGTCTCCACAGGAGCTCCTGAGTGTAGTGTAGACCCAACAATCTTCAGCAGCTTCAGGAAAGACCTTCCGCCAAGTGTAAGGTCAGGAGCAGGGAAGTTTGCTGATGATTGCACAATGTCCAGCACCATTTGCAACTTGTCAAATAATGAAGCAGTTCTGTTCCACGTCCAAATGTAACAAGACCTGGACAATATCCAGATCAGACAATATTCAGCATTTTGCACATGCTACACGTGCCTGGCAATGACAATATCCAAGAATAAATCTGGCTGTCACCGCACCTCCCGTCCCCATTTAAATAGCGTTACCATAAGTGAAGCCATGCTGTGGGAGTAAAGGCCCTATGTGAGGCAACTGAAGGGCAGACATCTCCCAATTACCCACCTGTCTGAACCTTCAGCTATGATTTGCCCCATCTACAATTCCCACATTAGCTTAACTGTGCACATCACAACACACAAAGCCTCAATCACATGGGAGAGCCCAAGGAGAAGATAATAACATCTAGCAGTTATTCGCCCTTCAAAGTTATTTCAATAAAGTGCAGTGAAGTAGTTTACTACTCGTAGGTTTGAATTGAGGTAGGTTTGCTTCCATTTTCTTTACATTATAATTTTGTTTGGTATTTTTGCTGTATCAGGTGTAAAGCTATTTTTGCTGTATCAGGTGTTATGGCACAGGGTTTTTCAAGATGATATATAGAACCGTTGGTTTTAACCATTCTAAACCTCAAAATAAAATAATTCATTTAGTTTAGCAGACATATTTGAATCACTGTTTCAACAAGAAAAATATAGCACGTCTCATGCTATTTCAATGAATGCATATCATTCACCTGATGATATTGGCACGTTACCCACAGATTGCTTGTTTGGAGTTTCTGTAAAGTTTTTACATTTGACCACAAACTGCTCAGAATCATTTATTTTGTCAAGCTTTCTTAGAATGCATGACAGTGATTCTTCCTGGAATGGTTTGCAATCACCTCGGTTGCCCTGAATCTTGACACATTTTTCTCCTGACTTTCCTGGTTTCCTGTATTCTAATTTTCTTTTTTGCCTGGAAGTCAAAGACTGTTTAGAGGTAGATGAAGATTCATTTTGTAACTCTTCCTCAACATTGTTCTTCATGGGACATATAATAGAGCTTTTGCCAGATTCTTCTGGTTTGAGTTGTTTGTTTTGTTTGCAAAATCCCGTGTCCTCCACTTGTTTAGGACAGGACAATTGCTCATTTAATAATTTTTCTTTTTCATCTGTGATAGCAATTCCACCATCTCTCTGCTGTTTTTCTTTCTTCTTTACGTTCTTAATGTCTACAGCAGATTTATTTTCTTGCTCAACTGGTTTCGACCTCGGTAAGGTCCATGATTCAAAACAGAAGCTCTCTTCTTCCATCAGTTCAAACTCAGACTCATTGCACTTCGGTGCAAAAACACTCGGCTCAACTTGTAGTGGCCGTGTCATTCCAGAAGCAGTTGGCCTGTAAAAGAAATATAACAATTGTATTAGTTATTTTTAAATACTGATTTAAATGCTCAGTTAAACCCTAATCGTCTTTCAGCCATGCACCAAATACAGACAAAACTGCCTGACTCAGGCATCAAGGTAAACTTGAAGCCAATACCTAATAAAATTCTCCCCAATTCTGGGTTTTATAGTCCAGTCTATGAAGAATACTGCCATTTGATCACAATACCCAAGCAAATTAAAAAAACACTTTGAGAGAGCACTTCTGAATCGTGGGCCAGGCTTTACCTCTATTCCTGAGCCACATATCATAACCTGTCACTAGCACTGAGACAAGCTTGTAAACCACTCTCAGAAAGTACACAAGATTGGAAAGGACCTAATATTGTGCCTTTACTTAACAAAGCTTATGTGCACTGATCACAATTAACCATTGAGAAAAATGGCACCATAAAGTGTTGATATTTTGTCAGCAGCACAACAGCAAAGGATCAAATATAATGGTTCTGTACTTATTTGGATAAAAGAAACAGCACATATCAGACAAGCTGCTGGTCCATTTAAATAGATTAGCGCTATTGAGATCTCCCGACTGCAACAGAGCTACTGATTATAAAGGTAGATAAAAATGCTGGAGAAACTCAGCAGGTGAGGCAGCATCTATGGAGCGAAGGAAATAGGCAACGTTTCGGGCCGTCAAAGGATGTTTTACTGTGAGCATGTACCACTGACCACTAATCTAGGGCAGTGGTGCTGTCAGCGGTCTCAATATCTTTAGTTTGGCTAGAGAGAAAACAATTAGAAATGGCAGAAGAGTTGAATAGGTACTTCGGCTCTGTCTTCACTAAGGCAGACACAAACAATCTCCCAGAAGTACTGGAGGACAGAGGATCTAAGAGGGTCGAGGAACTGAAAGAAATTTTCATTAGGCGAGAGATAGTATTGGGTAGGCTAATGGGACTGAAGGATGATAAATCCCCAGGGCCTGATGGACTGCATCCCAGGGTCCTCAGGGAGGTGGCTCTAGAAATAGTGGACGCATTGGTGATCATTTTCCAATGTTCAATAGATTCAGGATCAGGTCCTGTGGATTGGAGGATAGCTAATGTTATCCCACTTTTCAAGAAAGGAGCGAGAGAGAAAACAGGGAATTACAGACCAGTTAGCCTGACTTCGGTGGTGGGAAAGATGCTGGAGTCTATTATTAAAGAGGTAATAATGGGGCATTTGGATAGCAGTAAAAGGATTAGTCCAAGTCAGCATGGATTTATGAAAGGAAAATCATGCTTGACTAATCTTCTGGAATTTTTTGAGGATGTTACAAGTAAAATTGATGAAGGGGAGCCAGTGGACGTAGTGTATCTAGACTTTCAGAAAGCCTTTGATAAGTTCCCGCACGAGAGACTGGTGACTAGAATTAGAGCACATTGGGCGTAGGGTGTTGACGTGGATAGAAAATTAGTTGGCAGACAGGAAGTAAAGAGTAGGAGTGAACGGTTCCTTTTCAGAATGGCAGGCAGTGGCGAATGGAGTGCCGCAAGGCTCGGTGTTGGGGCCGCAACTGTTTACCACGTATAATAATGATTTGGAAGAGAGAATTAGGAGCAACACTAGCAAGTTTGCGGATGACACATAGCTGGGTGGCAGTGTGAACTGTGAAGAGGATGTTAGGAGGTTGCAGGGTGATCTGGACAGGTTGAGTGAGTGGGCAGATGTGTGGCAGATGCAGTATAATATAGATAAATGTGGGGTTATCCACTTTGGTGGCAAAAACAAGGGGGCAGATTATTATCTCAATGGGGTTAGGTTAGGTAAGGGGGAGGTACAGCGAGACCTGGGTGTCCTTGTACACCGATCACTGAAAGTTGGCTTACAGGTAGAGCAGACAGTGAAGAAAGCCAATGGAATGTTGGCCTTCATAACAAAAGGATTTCAGTATAGGAGTAAAGAGGCTCTTCTACAGTTGTATAGGGCTCTGGTGAGACCACATCTGGAGTATTGCGTACAGTTTTGGTCTCCTAATTTGAGGAAGGACATCCTTGTGATTGAGGCAGTGCAGCGTAGGTTCACAAGATTGATCCCTGGGATGGCGGGACTGTCATATGAGGAAAGATTGAAAAGACTAGGCTTGTATTCACTGGAGTTTAGAAGGATGAGGGAGATCTTATAGAAACATAAAATTATAAAAGGACTGGACAAGCTAGATGCAGGAAAAATGTTCCCAATGTTGGGCGAGTCCAGAACCAGGGCCACAGTCTTACAATAAAGGGGAGGCCATTTAAGACTGAGGTGAGAAAAAACGTTTTCACCAAGAGAGTTGTGAATTTGTGGAATTCCCTGCCACAGAGGGCAGTGGAGGCCAAATCTCTGGATGGATTTAAGAGAGAGTTAGATAGAGCACTAGGGGCTAGTGGAATCAAGGGATATGGGGAGAAGGCAGGCACGGGTTGTTAATTGGGGACGATCAGCCATGATCGCAATGAATGGCGGTGCTGGCTCGAAGGGCCGAATGGCCTCCTGCACCTATTTTCTATGTTTCTAATTAAATCATATTTCCTTTCCTGGACAATTTCCTATCGAAGAACTACAGATCGAAGAACCACAGATCTGCGGCTAAATGTAACAGTCTGAAAGTTGAATCATCTACTGACAATTATTGAATGAGTAATTCAGCCTAAAGCCAAGAGAGCACTTGTGTGCACATAAAACAAGCCAACGCTAGGAGTCTGTACCTTCAAGAAAAAGTAAAGAATCACGAGTCGCACAGTATGGAAGAGGCAGTGCGGCCCACCGAGTCTTTGCTGTATGTGTACTCTCCATGGATTTATAAGTAGATGAAAAATTGGGAGATTGCAATCAGAACGATTCTTTAACTATCTAAAGATATACATACTTCTTTCCAAAACAGGTTGAAGTAGTCTTGGGCTCTTCAGTTCCTAAAATGCGTGAGACAATATTCTTCTGCTCAGTTCTAACATTTGGATGATTCACAGCTATCGGTGTTACACTTGTATTAAAACATAGCCTACAAAAAATAATTTCAAAAAAAGAGCTCAGTAGCAATATCACAAATCTGCATTAGGAAGCAACATAGGGACATCAAAAAATCTGGTGCTAAAGCACTGGGAATGGAACTTACAAAAACTAAAATGGACAATAATATCGACAAAAAAAATCTCAGAGCAGCACCAGGAAACACTTAACATAATGCAAAATAAAACCTGGAAAAAATATATTCCACCAACAAAGAGTAAACTCACATGAAACATCATGGACGACTAAAAATAAAAGGGAACAATTAAGATACAGAAAAGAACGTGTAGGTATCAGCAATGGGAAATGGATTAACTGTTACAGAGTTTTAGTACTTTAATTTACCAGTGAGGTAATCAGGCTGAGACTGATAATATTTAAATAAAGGGAAGAAATATTAAATCATCAAATTAAATGGATAAAATTCCTACTCTACACAGGTTTTATCAGCACATTTGAAAGGCATTCAAGGAAGAGGTGGCAGAGGCATTGTGAAATGATTAATTATTAATTAGAAAAATAGCATTACAAGGACTGAAGGATGGTTAATTCATCCCTATAAGGCAGGCAGAACATATCAAATGAACAGACCAGTTAAACTACAGTGGTAGTAAACCTATAGCATACGGGAAATGGATAATATAACATACAATATATACAATACAGGAACTGGCTCTTTGGCCCCCGATGTCTGTGCCACCATAATGCCAAATTATACAAATCCCATCTGCCTGCAAATGGTCCGTATTGCTTCATTTCCCCTGCACCAGTTTAAATGCCTCTTAAACATCAATGTTAAATCTGCTTCGACCACCTCCCTGGCAGCAAGCTCCAGTCACCTAACACTAAACGTTGCTCCGCATATCTCCGTTAAATATTTCCCCTCTCATCGTAAACCTACGTCTTCCTGTATTTGATGTTTTCACCCTTGGAAAAGGACTCTGACCATCTACCCAACCAAAGCATCTCAATTTTATAAACTATCATCAGGACTTTATTCAACTTCCCCCATTCCAGAGAAAATAATCTGAGTTTGCCCAACCTCACCTTATTTGTAATACTGTCCCTTCAAGGCAACATCCTGGTGAACCTCTTCCACACCCCACCATAGTCTCCCCATCCATCCTGTACTTTCAGGGAGCTATTGTCTTGGACCACAAGATCCCTCTGCATATCGATGCTCCAAAGGACACTGCTATTTACTGTAAACTTTCCTTACATTTGACCTATAAAAGTGAAACCGCTCACTCCAGTCCAAATTTAACTCCACCTGCCATTTCTCTGCACATATTTCCCAACTGGCTATATCATGCTGTATCCTTTGACAACCTTCCACACCATCGACAACTTCATCAATCTTTGTGTCGTCTGCAAATTTACCAATCAGTCCATGTATATTTTCATGTAAATCATTTATTTATATCATAATAGAAATAAAAAATGCAGCAATGAAACAATCAACGTGGAATTCAATATTTGAGATCTTTAAGAGATAAGAAAGTAGATCAGGATAAGAAAGTAAGTAATTTACAAAGATTTCATAACTGCAAGATGACATCTACCAGGAAAGGTTGATCACGATCAGTCTGTTTTCTTTTGCTTGGAAACAGAAAGGCTGAAGTTGACTGATGGACTGTGCAGGAGGTAAGGTAGCCAGTCAGATGAGTTTACGTAAGCGTTTACAGTCAGTGCTTACGTGGATCTTGGACAAGCAGCAATCAAAGAGAAGCAGGGAGAAGAGCTTATTGGCTGAAACCCGTGGAAAAGGTGAGTCAGTCACAGGGGAAAAACAGTTAAAAACTGAGGAATTTGGTTTGTAAATTGGCAAATCAGGCAATTTATCAGTCAATATAAGCAAGGCTGCTCTAGGGGAGCAGCCTTGTGAGTCTTTGGCTCAAGAGTCTTTGTGTCTTGTGAATAAAGTGTGAGTCTTTGGCTCGAGAGTCTTTGTGCTTTGTGAGTAAAGTGTGAGTCTTTGGCTCGCGAGTCCTCGGCGAGGAGGCAGAGGAGAGGAGGCTACGCAAAAAGCTGGAGAGGACAAGACGCGGTGAACACATGACGGGTGAGATGATACAGTATGATGCTTGCAGTATGTGGGAGCCCAGGGACACGGATGGAGCCTCTGGCTGCTACAACTGTGGCAAGTGCGTCCAGGTTCAGCTCTTGAAGGACCGTGTTGGGGCACTGGAGAAGCAGCTGGATGACCTCGGGGCCATCCGGGAAAACGAGTTTCCTGGACAGGACCTACAGTGAGGTTGTCACGCAGAGGATATGGGAAGAACGAAGGTGTGTGACTGCGAGAAAGGGTGGTAACCGTGGAGTGCAGGAGACCCAGGTGGCTGTGCCTAATGAAAACAGGTACTCCCTCTTGGGAACTGTCGGGGGAGACGATGCTTCCAGTCCGAGCCAATTGCGAGGGGGAGGTGAATACGGAGGTCAAAGTGTTGTATATGAATGCGCGAAGTATAAGAAATAAAGTGGACGAGCTTGAGGTTCAGTTAGAAATTGGCAAGTATGATGTTGTGGGAATTACAGAGACATGGCTGCAAGAGGCGCCAGGGCTGGGAACCGAATATCCAAGGGTATACCTCCTATCAATAATACAGAAGGTGCAGGATCAGTTCATTCCAAAGAGGAAGAAAAATTCCAAGGGGAGTAAGGGGCGACCGTGGCTGACAAGGGACGTCAGGGACAGTATAAAATAAAAGAGAAGAAGTACAATGTAGCAAAGATGAGTGGGGAGCAAGAGGATTGGGTAATGTTTAAAGAGCAACAGAAGATAAATAATAAGACAATACGGGGAGAAAATATGAGGTACGAAGGTAAGCTAGCCAAGAATATAAAGGAGGATAGTAAAAGCTTCTTTAGGTAGGTGAAGAGGAAAAAATTAGTTAAGACCAAAGTTGGACCCTTGAAGACTGAAAAAGATGAATTCATTATGGGGAACAAGGAAATGGCAGATGAGTTGAACAGGTACTTTGGATCCGTCTTCACTAAGGAGGACACAAACAATCTTCCTGATATAGTAATGGCCAGAGGATCTGGGGTAACGGAGGAACTGAAGGAAATCCACATTAGGCAGGAAATGGTCTTGGGTAGACTGATGGGACTGAAGGCTGATAAATCCACAGGGCCTGATGGTCTGCCTCCCAGGATACTTAAGGAAGTGGCTCTAGAAATCGTGGATGCATTGGTGATAATTTTCCAATGTTCTATAGATTCAGGATCAGTTCCTGTGGATTGGATGGGAGCTAATGTTATCCCACTTTTTAAGGAAGGCGGCAGAGAGAAAACAGGGAATTATAGACCAGTTAGCCTCACATCAGTGGCGCGGAAGATGCTGGAGTCAATTATAAAATATGAAATAGTGGCACATTTGGATAGCAGTGACAGGATTGTTCCGAGTCAGCATGGATTTACGAAGGGGAAATAACACTTGACTAATCTTCTGGAATTTTTTGAGGATGCAACTAGGAAAATGGACACGGGAGAGCCTATGGATGTAGTGTACCTGGACTTTCAGAAAGCATTTGATAAGGTCCCACATAGATTAGTGGGCAAAATTAGGGCACATGGTATTGGGGGTAGAGTGCTAACATGGATAGAAAATTGATTGGCAGACAGGAAACGAAGAGTAGGGATTAACGGGTCCCTTTCAGAATGGCAGGCAGTGACTAGTGGGGTACCACAAGGCTCGGTGCTGGGACCGCAGCTATTTACAATATACATCAATGATTTAAATGAAGAGAATCAAAGTAACATTAGCAAATTTGCAGATGACACAAAGCTGGGTGGCAGTGTGAACTGTGAGGAGGATGCTATGAGAATGCAGGGTGACTTGGACAGGTTGGGGAGTGGGCAAATGCATGGCAGATGAGGTTTAATGTGGATAAATGCGAGGTTATCCACTTTGGTATCAAAAACAGGAAGGCAGATTACTATCTAAATGGTGTCAAGTTGGGAAAAGGGGAAGTACGAGATCTGGGGGTCCTTGTTCATCAGTCTATGAAAGTAAGCATGCAGGTACAGCAGGCAGTGAAGAAAGCGAATGGCATGTTGGCCTTTATAACAAGAGTCGTCGAGTATAGGAGCAAAGAGGCCCTTCTGCAGTTGTACAGGGCCCAAGTGAGACCACACCTGGGGTATTGTGTGCAGTTTTGGTCCCCTAATTTGAGGAAGGACATTCTTGCTATTGAGTGAGTGCAGCGTAGGTTTACAAGGTTAATTCCCGGGATGGCGGGACTGTCATATGCTGAGATAATGGAGCGGTTGGGCTTGTACACTCTGGAGTTTAGAAGGATGAGAGGGGATCTTATTGAAACATATAAGATTATTAAGGGTTTGGACGCGCTAGAGGCAGGAAACATGTTCCCGATGTTGGGGAGTCCAGAACCAGGGGCCACAGTTTACGAATAAGGAGTAAGCCATTTAGAACGGAGACGAGGAAACACTTTTTCTCACAGAGAGTTGTGAGTCTGTGGAATTCTCTGCCTCAGAGGGCGGTGGAGGCCGGTTCTCTGGATACTTTCAAGCGAGAGCTAGATAGGGCTCTTAAAGATAGTGGAGTCAGGGGATATATGAGAAGGCAGGAACGGGGTACTGATTGGGGATGATCAGCCATGATCACATTGAATGGCGGTGCTGGCTCGAAGGGCCGAATGGCCTACTCCTCACCTATTGCCTATTGTCTATTGAAATAAATCAAGGTTTCAATAGAGTAGATTTAGAGAGCTTGTACCTACGGGGAAATGCAAAATTAGAGACCAACAATATAAGATTATCACCAGAGAAACAAATGGGAGAGTTCAAATGAAAGGTTTTTACCCAAAGAATGAGAGAATGCTAGAGCAGCCTATGATCAGAAACATCTGAGGTCAATAGAATCAATGCATTTATGGAAGAAAACTGAAAAACACATACAAAATTTAAAAAATGTCATCCTTGTTAAAAGGACAAGTGGCATTGAGAAGGTTGGCAAATTTGCTCTTCTGCTAGTTTGCTTTTAGCTGTAAATATCAGCTCAAACCTGTGTACCATCACTCACTTCTTTCCACTAAATTCATACCTCATTTTTGGTTTCGGACTTCCCAAAGGCTTTGAAGGATCTGGAGTTGAGTTAACAACTGATGCCTCTGCATTGTAAGTGATCCCAAATTTTTCTCCAGGAGATATGTCAGCTTCCAATACTAGTGCCTCTACATCAATGAGGAGCGGTCCTTCTGGTTCATCAAAATCTCTTCCATCTTCAACAGCCTCAGCAATGCAAACACCTTCGCCAATGCTGGTTTTGTCAGCAGCAACAGCTGTTGGTTCTGGCCATTGTTTGGTCTGCTTTTTTGAACTGCAAAAGCCTTTAAAAAGAAAAAAGAAAATGATTGTCCTGTTTTTACAATTTTAATAGGAGTTCAAAAAGCAATTTCCATTTTCATCAACTCAGGCCACTGCTTTTGATGTGGCAGCCACAACCAAGAAATGGTAGGTGCAAAAAGACACAGGACAAAGTATTCATCAATAGTCACTACAGATCACATCATCAGCACACAGCATCAAGGACACTGATGTTAGCAGTGATGACTTAAACTAATACCATGATGAACAATAGCATGATCTACGGAGAAGTGCCAACAGCTGAGAATGCTTTGGGATCTTTATCTTGAAGTGACATAAAAAAATATTTTGTTCAGTGATCTGTTGACCACTGTGTTTTAACATTCCCATCAAAATATCAATCTCTTGTTTGTACTTGTATAATCTTTCTTCTCAATTTAGATTCACTACGCAAAAGTCATTATATTTAATCTTCAATATACATTGATGTGAAATCGTATTATTTGACACTCACCAAGGTGACTAATAAAGTTTACAATGTTTATTTATCGGTTTATTTGAAATAATCTGCTGCTTTAGAATTCAGCACCATATCTGAAAAGTTTACACAGTTTAACCGACAAAGAGTAGAGAGTCATGTAGCAGAGCATAAGAAATTCAAGCTGGCAAGAGAACAGGATCTTCAATTCTCTGCTCGTTTTCCTTATCAGATGTTAATCCAATCTCTGGGATTTTGTGGTCCTGAATTTAAGAAGTGGATGACACAGAACCTAAGAAATTCATTCAACAACCAAACTGTTGCCAAACCAACTGGGGCCACTGTTGTTTGATATATATAAATAATATGCAAATATATGAATATAAATTCATGCAGCATAGAAACCGGCCCGTTAGCCAAATGCCAGTGCCGACCAGGATGCCCCATCGACACTAATCCCACCTGTCTGCATTTGGCTCATATCCCTCTAAACCTTTCCTATCCATGTATCTTTTCCAATGTCTTTTAAATGTTGTCATAGTACCTGCCTCAGCTATCTCCTTTGACAGCTCATTCCATATACCTACTCCCCACTGTGTGGAAAAAGTTGCCCCTCGGGTTCCTATTAAATCTTTTCCCTCAAACTGATGTACTCTGGTTATAAGACTTTATTCCGTGGAGTGCAGGAGGATGAGGGGTGATCTTATAGAGGTGTATAAGATCATAAGGGGAATAGATAGGATGAATGCACAAAAGTGCTAGCCTACCCAACCTCTCTCTATAGCTCAGGCCCTCAAGTCCTGGCAACATCCTTGCAAATCTTCTCTGCACTCTTTTCAGCTTGACAACATCCTTCCTACAGCAGGATGCCCAAAACTAAACACGATACTCCAAATTCTACCTCACCAACGCCTTGTAGAACTGTAACATAACAGGAACTTATTCAAGTTGATTGGGGTAGGGTGTTTGTGGACAAAGGAACATCTGGAAAGTGGGATGCTTGTAAAAGTGTGATGATGAGTTCAGAGCATGCATGTTCGTCACACACTGCCTTTCCTCGTGGTCCAGATTCAAGAGAGTTTATTGTCATGTGTCCCTGCTAGGACAATGAAATTCTTGCTTTGCTTCAGCACAACAGAACATAGTAGGCATGACTACAGAACAGATCAGTGTGTCCATATACCATTATATAAATATATACACACATGAATAAATAAACTGATAAAGTGCAAATAAACAGATAATGGGCTATTAATGTTCAGACTTTTGTCCGAGCCAAGTTTAATAGCCTGATGGCTGTGGGGAAGTAGATATTCCTGAACCTGGTTGTTGCAGTCTTCAGGCTCCTGTACCTTCTACCTGAAGGTAGCAGGGAGATGAGTGTGTGGCCAGGATGGTGTGGGTCCTTGATGATACTGCCAGCCTTTTTAAGGCAGCGACTGCGATAGATCCCCTCGATGGAAGGGAGGTCAGAGCCGATGATGGACTGGGCAGTGTTTACTACTTTTTGTAGTCTTTTCCGCTCCAGGGCGCTCAAGTTGCCGAACCAAGCCACGATGCAACCGGTCAGCATGCTCTCTACTGTGCACCTGTAGAAGTTGGAGAGAGTCCTCCTTGACAAACTCTCTGTAATCTTCTCAGGAAGTAGAGGCGCTGATGTGCTTTCTTAATAATTGCATCAGTGTACTCGGACCAGGAAAGATCCTCAGAGATATGCATGCCCAGGAATTTGAAGCTCTTGACACTTTCAACCATCGAATCCTTGATATAAACGGGACTGTGGGTCCCCATCCTACTCCTTCCAAAGTCCACAATCGGTTCCTTGGTTTTGCTGATGTTGAGGGCCAGGTTATTGTGCTGGCACCATATGGACAGTTGCTCGATCTCTCTTCTATACTCTGACTCATCCCCATCAGTGATACGTCCCACAACAGTGGTGTCGTCAGCGAACTTGATGATGGAATTCGCACTATGACCAGCTACGCAGTCATGAGTATAGAGTGAGTACAGCAGGGGGCTGTACAGCAGGAGTACAGCCTTGATCTGCTCATGTGCTGATTGTTATCGAGGCTGACACATTTCCACCAATACGAACAGACTGTGGTCTGTGAATGAGGAAGTCGAGGATCCAATTGCAGAGGGATGCGCAGAGACCCAGTTCTGCGAGTTTGGTAACCAGTTTGGAGGGGATGATTGTATTAAATGCCGAGCTGTAATCAATGAATAACAGCCTGACATATGAGTTTTTGTTGTCCAAGTGGTCCAGAGCGGAGTGGAGAGCCAGCGAGATGGCATCCACAGTTGATCTGTTGTGGCGGTAAGCGAACTGCAGTGGGTCCAGGTTTTTGTCGCGGTAGGAGTTGATTTGCGCCATGATCAACCTCTCAAAGCACTTCATCACCACAGACGTTAGTGCCATAGGTCGGTAGCCATTGAGGCACGTCACCTTACTCTTCTTGGGCACCGGTATAATTGATGCCCTTTTAAAGCAGGTGGGCCTCTGTGACTGTGACTGAAATACCATCACAGCGAATAGGGGCTTGGGAAGGCACATCAGTGTTCTCCCTATCAAAGCGTGCGTAAAACGCATTGAGCTCGTCTGGGAGTGATGTTTCGCCGACATTCGAGCTGCCTCCCGATTTCGCCTTGTAGGGAACCACCTACTCTCTTCCTGTACCTAGACGTGAATACCTCACTGTAACTGTCAATGAATCTCTCATTCTCCTGGATGATCCTGAGGTCATCCAGTTCCCTGACGCAGACTTTAAGGAGCTCCAACTCCAAATAGGCAGCTTCACTACACTTTGCCTTTTTAATAGTTGCTCAATTTTGATCACTCAACCAATCTAGCTGCTGCAGTTTGGAAATCTCTCACTGCTGCTCCGACACTGAAATAGATTGACGAACATAAATGTAGGTGGGTTGGTTAAGAAGTTTGCATAACTCCAAGATTGCTGAAGTTGCGAACTGTGAAGAAGGCTGACCTCAGCAGGATATAGATCAGCTACAGAAAAGGACAGAAAAATGGCACACTGCGTTTGAGGTGTTGCACTTTGGGAGGTCGAATGTAAGAGGAAAATATATAATTGACAGGAATATCCTTAACAGCTTTGATGTATAGAGGGATCTTGGGGTCCAAGTCAACTGCTCCCTGAAAGTGGCAACATAAGTATATAAGAGTGGGAAAGAGGGCATATGGTATGCTTGCCTCATTATCGGTTGGGCCTTTCATCGTCGAGCCAAAACCTGGTGGACATAGCTTTAGGGTGAGAGGGGCCAAAGCTTAGAGGCGATTCGCGGGGAACGTTTTTTTTTTTTAGAGGGTGGTGGGTGCCTGGAGTCGGCTGCCAAAACAGTGGTGGAGACAGATAAGATAATGAGATTTTAGAAAGGCTGAAGAGCCTGTTCCTATGCTTAACTGTTCTATGCCCTTTGGTATTTTTTAAATGTTTTTTAAATCCCCTATGGTCTGATTTTCTAAGTTTCACAACAAAGTTACCAGTTTGCACCCTGAATTTTGAATTACTAACTAATTTTAAAAAGAATTGTCGGACATATGCAAATTGCATCTGTTACACAAATGCTTTTTTTCTTTAATCATACTGTATTTGGTAAGATCTGCATATTAAAACTCATCAATCCTCAAAATGCAAAAATGTGCAGAGGTAAAATCACTATAAAAAAAGAAATGGTACAAACCATTATTTTTCCCTTTCTTGTCTGTGCAAGATTTTGATGATTTATGAGATTGAGTATTTTCCAATAGTTGCAATTGTGCTCCTGCAGCAGACTCTTTCTGGATGGGGGAAAAAAAAATAATATGCTTTAATAACTTAACAAATTATGACAAGAATTCTGTCCTTTCATTTCATTCTTTGGCTCACATTCATCTGGAATTGAGGAGAGCAAAATAGGAACACTGACAAAAGACGGTCCTCAATGTAACGGTGCCAAACTGACTAGGAATGACGGACAACCTTTCACCTTTACGATCTGTGCAAAAATCCAGCCAAAATTGATGGAATATCATTAAATTATAACGTGTCTGATTTTGGTCATGTTCTCAAGCAAAAAAAAAACTGTTGGAAGACATCTGTGGAGGGAAATGGACAGATGCCATTTTGGGTTGGGACCCCTTGTTCAAACAGATGGAGCAGAGGTGAGAAAGCTAGCTGAGGGGAAAGGTCAGGCAAGTACTGGCAACTCTACTTGATGGCACGGTGGTGTAGCAGTAGAGTTACTGCCTTACAGCGCCAGAGACCCAGGTTCCTGACTATGGGTGCTGTCTGTACAAAGTTTGTACCTTCTCCCTGTGACTCCGACATTCCAAAGACTTGCAGGTTTGTAGGTTATTTGGCTTCTGTAAATTGTCCCCAGTGTGTAGAATAGAACTAGTATGCGGGTGATGCTGTCGGCAGATAAGAAAGATGGAAAATGAGAGGGTTCAGTGAGCCAATGTTTTGATTAAATGTTTTTGATTAAATATGGTCATATGAAGAGAATCAAGGCCAAACCCTAGTATGCAATACAAATTATATAGGTGCCTATGAAGAAGACTACAGCAGTAAATGCTGCCCAAAGTCAGTCTAGGTACCTTAGCAGCTTTCATACAATCCTTAAACTAGGCTATGCTTAGCTCCAAAGCCTTGGGTGTCAAGATGCCTAGAACATATTCATTCTGATCATATAAAAATAATCTCCATCGTCAAGAATCAAAAGTATAATTTTATACCATGGAAAAATATCACAAATTTCCTTGACCCCATGGGTTTCAACCAGTTGTCCAAAATTCTTCGCGCATTTCAAATGTGTGGTTGTGGGGGTTAATTGGTCACCATAATGGTGGGAAGGTAGACGCTCCCGCCCCCACGAGTCTCTGGCAGATGGGGCTCGTCAGCCTGGGAAGGCAGTCCATCTAGGAGAGGTAAAACTCTGATTTAAAACCTCCACTGCCTTGTGGCCATATCCAGTCATGGAAAGGGCTCCAGGAGTAAACCTCAAGAAAGTCCTGAGTCGGAGCCCCTAAAGCAGTTCGTCGTTGTCTACAACCTCACTCTGGCAGCTCCTGCGACGGCGCTGGTGCCAAACTGTAACGGCCCTGCTGTTCCTTTGGATCGATCAGCGACGTGGAGAGGGGGGACGTGCTGCATGGGCAACAGCCTGTCCTCCATATGACTGGGCAACAGCCTGTCCTCCATATGACATCGCCCAGGCTTGCATCCGACCAGGATGCATCACCCATGGTCAGTCATGACCAAGAGGGGCCTACTGATGATAATGTGTATGTGTATGTGAGTGTATGTGTACTATGTGTATGTGAGTGGCAAAATCTGGGGTTTGTTGATAATGTGGGAAGAATATAATGAGATTATTGTAAACTTAAAGTAAAAGGATCAGCATGAGTTTAGCAAGCTGAATGACCTGTTTCCCTGCAGTATCACTCTATGACTAATATAAAATTCCTACAAAAGACAAGGTAAAAGATTAAAGTTAAAAATGTTATAAGATATAAATTAAAAAAAAATAAAAAAAACATTCAGCACCTTTTTACACTGGAGATCTTTTGGAACCTCATTCATTGGATCTTCCACTTTTGAAAACGGAACATCAAAATGGGATGTAGAATCCAGCAGTGGCTCAGTATTATTAATATTATCTGGAAAAATAATTAAGAATTAATATCTATCTGGCGCTCCATGTGATATTTTCCCTCAAGATGACATTTTCAAAGAATAGGCATTTTTCAGCAATGGGGACAGAGAACAATATCAAGATTTCTCAATATAAAAAATGCAATGCAGATTACAGATATTTTTATTCGCCTAGTGGCTTTAGGATTTCTTTATACTTGAGGGCTAGAACTGGGATTTGCAGTATGCCTTTACAGGCAGAATTGATATTCCGCAGGGCGATAAAATTAAAAAAAAAACTGTTATATCTGTTAAAAGCAATTCCTTCCTGCGGGAAGGAAAATATTTTTCAAAACCATTTTATATTTGTCCTTGAACTGCCATTCAAACCTGAAATTTTGAACAAGAGTTGTCTTTTCTTTCAAAATTTCAAGATGAAACGTGGACATCAATTGATGTTATTTAAGCTAACATCAAATTCTTTAAGCTAAAAATGGCTCACGATTCAATCGCTTTGGCTTAGGTGCAAATAAATTATAGCCATCCAAAGCATTACATAAGTACAAGTAATTGGAAAAGCACAAATGTGACAGATCTGTTCAAGAAGGGAGATAGACAAAAAGTAGGAATCAGTAGGCCTGTTAACATTTGTTGTTATTAAGATGCTGAAGTTAAAAACAAGGGAGAAGCTTAATGCAATTACTGAAAGTCAATAATTGGTGTGTGAAAATTTATTTGATGATTTCTTAAAGGATGCAACCAGCAGAGTTGATAGAGGGAAATCTGAAGATGCAGAGAAATTTGATGTTCAGTACTTGAAAAGTTTCCATATTAAAGGATGGAGAGGATGTTTCCATTCGTGGGAGAGTCTAGGACTAGAGGTCATAACCTCAGAATTAAAGGATGTTTCTTTAGGAAGATGAGGAGGAATTTCTTTAGTCCGAGGGTGGTGAGCCTGTGGAATTCTTTGCCACAGAAGGCTGTGGAGGCCAAGTCAATGGATATTTTTAAGGCAGGGATAGATTCTTGATGTGTACGGGTGTCATGAGTTATGGGGAGAAGGCAGGAGAATGGGGTTAGGAGAGATAGATCAGCCATGATTGAATGTCGGAGTAGACTTAATGGGCTGAATGGCCTAATTCAGCTCCTATTACTTATAACTTCATGAAAGGCTTGTGCACAGGACAAGAGCTCAGTGTATTGAAGGAAGTTTGTTAACAAGGATTGGTAACTGGTTTATATTAGGAGAGTTGGACGCATATAACCAGTGGAGTATTCCAAGGATCAGTTCTTTTCTAATTTAAAATGCATATTAAGGATGAGATTGGTGACTAATAGTAAGATATTCAAATTTGCTAATGATACAAGAAAAGGTGGTAAGACATGTAGTGATGGGGATATTTGAACTTTGCTCCAGTTGTGATGGGAGTGAGCAATGAAAGCAACGAGAATTTTTGCAAATGGACTAAGAAAAGTATGAAGTCAAGCACTTCAATAAAAAAAATCTAAATGCAGAACATTATCTAAATGGAAATAGATTCCAAAGGATTTAATGTCCTTCTACATGAAACAAAATTAGCATACAGATGCAGCAAGTTGTTTGAAGACAAATGACATAATGGTCCTTTTTGCAGAGGGGTTTGGAAATAGAATGCCGCTGGATACTGTTACAATTTTGTCTACCTTATTTCATAAAGGATATACTAGCATTGGAGGATGTCCAGCAGAGATTTGGCAAATGATTTTTTGAATGAGAGATGTTTCTTTCGTCTGCAAATTTAAAGCAAACCATGGTTACAAGGTAAGTGGGCGGTTATTTAAAATTTAGGTGCACATAAATTATAGAGGATGGTGAATATCTAAGATTGCCTAAACCTGGCACAGGGAGGATTTGGGGTCAGAGGCAGTTCAGCCATAATCAAATTTAATGGCAACACAGATTCGAGGAGCTAGTGACCCATTTCTGCTAGTTTTTCCTTGTGCCATGTTTAAAGCATAAATAGAAATGCAAGAAATGCTCATTTGTGCGATGCAACATTGTATCTTCAATTATGACTACTTGGTTCAGAATTATTTAATAGGGCAGCAAGATGGAAAGTGGTTTGCAGGCCACAGCAGGCAACAAGTGGGGAACTCCAGAAACATTCTGATTAAAGTCTTCAACATTTTGAACCTATCAGATAAATGGATTGGCTATTCTAGTGAAAAAAAAAAATAGATTTCTAAAATATGTGGGGTGACAGGGGTCTGACAGAAATTTTCCAAAAACTGATAAGCTGGCATGCAAAAGGTTATATCGGCCCACTGAGTCCACGCCATCCAGCGATCCCCGCACATTATCCTGCACACACTATGGAGAATTCATAATTTTACCAAGCCAATTAGCCCACAAACCTGTACGTCTTTGGAGTGTGGGAGGAAACCAGAAAAAAGCCACACAGGTTATGTGGAAAACGTACAGAGGATCAAACCTGGATCCCTGGCGTGTAAGAGTGACATAATTAATTCAGAAACAAGGGTTCTGAACTTAAAGAAAGGTAACTTTGAGGGTATGAGACGTGAATTGGCCAAGATAGACTGGCAATTGAATCTTAAAGGGTTGACGGTGGATATGCAATGTAAGGCATTTAAAGGCTGCATGGATGAACTGCAACAATTGTTCATCCCAGTTTGGTAAAAGAATAAATCGGGGAAGGTAGTGCATCCGTGGATAACAAGGGAAATCAGGGATAGTATCAAAACAAAAGATGAAGCATACAAATTAGCCAGAAAAAGCAGTCTACCAGAGGACTGGGAGAAATTCAGAGTCCAGCAGAGGAGGACAAAGGGCTTAATTAGGTAAGGGAAACAAGATTATGAAAGAAAACTGGCAGGGAACATAAAAACTGACTGCAAAAGTTTTTATAGATATGTGAAGAGAAAAAAGATTAGTTAAAACAAATGTAGGTCACTTGCAATCAGAAACAGGTGAATTGATCTTGGGGAACAAGGACATGGCAGACCAATTGAATAACTACTTTGGTTCTGTCTTCACTGAGGAAGACTTAATTAATCTGCCGGAAATAGCAGGGGACCGGGGGTCAAATGAGATTGAGGAACTGAGTGAAATCCAGGTTAGCCGGGAAGTGGTGTTAGGTAAATTCAATGGATTAAAGGCCGATAAATCCCCAGGCCCAGATAGGCTTCATCCCAGAGTACTTAAGGAAGTAGCCCCAGAAATAGTGGATGCATTAGTGATAATTTTTCAAAACTCTTTAGATTCTGGAGTAGTTCCTGAGGATTGGAGGGTAGCTAATGTAACCCCACTTTTAAAAAAGGGAGGGAGAGAGAAAACGGGGAATTACAGACCAGTTAGTCTAACATCGGTAGTGGGGAAACTGCTAGAGTCAGTTATTAAAGATGGGATAGCAGCACATTTGGAAAATGGTGAAATCATTGGAAAAAGTCAGCATGGATTTATGTCTGACGAATCTTATAGAATTTTTCGAGGATGTAAATAGTAGAGTGGATAAGGGAGAACCAGTGGATGTGTTATATCTGGACTTTCAGAAGGCTTTCGACAAGGCCCCACATAAGAGATTAATGCACATGGTATTGGGGGTTCAGTGTTGATGTGGATAAAGAACTGGCTGGCAGACAGGAAGCAAAGAGTAGGAGTTAACGGGTCCTTTTCAGAATGGCAGGCAGTGACTAGTGGGGTACCGCAAGGCTCAGTGCTGGGACCCCAGCTATTTACAATATATATTAATGATTTGGACGAGGGAATTGAATGCAACATCTCCAAGTTTGCGGATGACACGAAGCTGGGGGGCAGTGTTATCTGTGAGGAGGATGCTAGGAGGCTGCAAGATGACGGATAGGCTGGGTGAGTGGGCAAATGCATGGCAGATGCAGTATAATGTGGATAAATGTGAGGTTATCTACTTTGGTGGCAAAAACAGGAAAGTAGACTATTACCTGAATGGTGGCCGATTAGGAAAAGGGGAGATGCAACGAGACCTGGGTGTCATGGTACATCAGTCATTGAAAGTAGGCATGCAGGTGCAGCAGGCAGTGAAGAAAGCGAATGGTATGTTAGCATTCATAGCAAAAGGATTTGAGTAGAGGTGCAGGGAGGTTCTACTGCAGTTGTACAGGGTCTTGGTGAGACCACACCTGGAGTATTGCGTACAGTTTTGGTCTCCTAATCTGAGGAAGGACATTCTTGCCATAGAGGGAGTACAGAGAAGGTTCACCAGACTGATTCATGGGATGTCAGGACGTTCATATGAAGAAAGACTGGATAGACTCGGCTTGTACTAGCTAGAATTTAGAAGATTGAGGGGGGATCTTATAGAAACTTACAAAATTCTTAAGGGGTTGGACAGGCTAGATGCAGGAAGATTGTTCCCGATGTTGGGGAAGTCCAGAACAAGGGGTCACAGTTTAAGGATAAAGGGGAAATCACTGAGATAAGAAAAACATTTTTTACACAGAGAGTGGTGAATCTCTGGAATTCTCTGCCACAGAATGTAGTTGAGGCCAGTTCATTGGCTATATTTAAGAGGGAGTTAGATGTGGCCCTTGTGGCTAAAGGGATCAGGGAGTATGGAGAGAAGGCAGGTACAGGATACTGAGTTGGATGATCAGCCATGATCATATTGAATGGCGGTGCAGGCTCGAAGGGCCGAATGGCCTACTCCTGCACCTATTTTCTATGTTTCTATGTAAGGCAGGAACTCTACTGCTGCGTCACCATGAGCCAGGTGGGACTACTCTTTCCTCTTCACCGCTTATTCAGGAATTGTTTTAGCTGGTATATAGTTTGCATATAACTAATTTATTTGATATATAATTTATTTAACGTATAACTAATTTATTTGAATTCAGTTTGTTTCAATTTGCAAGTCAAGGTCTAAATTTTCCATTTGTAATGAGTTTCCCATTTAAAATAGCACTGTTTGCGTTGGATTAGAAAAAATGAATGCCTAGAACAATTTAGTTTATGAAATTAACTTACATACATGCCCTTATATCAGAATGTCTTTGCAAGATTAACCACTGGCAGGATTAGCAGATAATTAGCCTGTGTAAAGAATATATAAAGGAGGCAAAAACAAGGAATTGCAAACGAAATGTGTAGGAAGGAACTGCAGATGCTAGTTTACACCAGACATAAAAAGCTGGAGTAACTCAGTGGGACAGGCAGCATCTCTGGCTAGGTGACATTTCGGGTTGGGACCCTTCTTCAGAATGATTGCAGGAGTGGGGGTAAGAAAGCTCAATGAGTGGAGGGATAGGACATCGCGTGGCAGATCTTGGGTGAAGAGTCTGGAGAAGGGTCTCGACCCGAAACGTCACCCTTTCCTTCTCTCCAGAGATGCTGCCTGTCCCGCTGAGTTACTCCATCTTTTTGCGTCTATCTTCGGTTTAAACCAGTATCTGCCGTTCCTTTGTACACATACAGTGCCCTCCATAATGTTTGGAGCAAAGGCCCATCATATATTTATTTGCATCTGTACTCCACAATTTGAGATTTATAATAGAAATAATCTCGTGATTAAAGTGCACATTGTCAGATTTTAATAAGGCCATTTTTATACATTTTGGTTTCACCATGTTGAAATTACAGCTGTGTTTATACATAGTCCGGGCAGCATGTTTTCAGGGCAACATAATGTTTGAGACGCATGGCTTCACAGACGTTTGTATTTGCTCAGGTGTGTTTAATTGTCTCCTTAATGCAGGTATAAGAGAGCTCTCAGCACCTAGTCTTTCCATCACTTTTGGAAACTTTTATTGCTGTTTATCAACATGAGGACCAAAGTTGTGCCAATGAAAGTCAAAGAAGCCATTATGAGACTGAGAAACAAGAATAAAACTAAGAGTCATCAGCCAAACCATAGGCTTACCAAAATCAACTGTTTGGAACATCATTAAGAAAAAAGAGAGCACTGGTGAGCTTACTAATCGCAATGGGACTGGCAGGCCAAGGAAGACATCCACAGCTGATGAGAGAAGAATTCTCTCTATCATAAAGAAAAATCCCCAAACACCTGTCCGACAGATCAGAAACACTCTTCGGGAGTCAGGTGTGGATTTGTCAATGACCACTGTCCGCAGAAGACTTCATGAACAGAAATACGGAGACTACACTGCAAGATGCAAACCACTGGTTAGCTGCAAAAATAGGATGTCCAGGTTACAGTATGCCAAGAAGTACTTAAAAGAGCAACCACAGTCTGGAAAAAAGTCTTGTGGACAGATGAGACGAAGATTAACATATCAGAGTGATGGCAATGGCAAAGTATGGAGGAGAGAAGGAACTGCCCAAGATCCAAAGCATACCACCTCATCTGTGAAACACTGTGGTGGGGGTGTTATGGCCTGGGCATGTATGGCTGCTGAAGGTACTGGCTCGCTTATCTTCATTAACGATACAACTGCTGACGGTAGTAGCGTAATGAATTCTGATGTGTATAGACACCTCCTATCTGCTCAAGTTCAAACAGATGCCTCAAAACATTGGTTGGTGGTTCATTCTACAGCAAGAATATGATCCCAAACATACTGCTAAAGCAACAAAGCAAAGTTTTTCAAAGCTAAAAAATAGTCAGTTCTTGAGTGGCCAAGTCAATCACCCGTGCTCAATTGAGCATGCCTTTTATATGCTGAAGAGAAAACTGAAGGAGACTAGCCCCCAAAATAAGCATAAGCTAAAGATGGCTGCAATACAGGCCTGGCAGAGCATCACCACAGAAGACACCCAGCAACTGGTGATGTCCATGAATCGCAGATTTCAAGCAGTCATTGCATGCAAAGGATATGAAACAAAATACTAAACATGACTACTTTCATTTACATGACATTGCTGTGTCCCAAACATTATGGTGCCATGAAATGGGGGGACTATGTATAAACACTGCTGTAATTTCTACATGGTGAAACCAAAATGTATAAAAATGGCCTCTATTAAAATCTGACAATGTGCACTTTAACCACATGTGATTTTTTTCTATTACAAATGTCAAATTGTGGAGTACAGAGGCAAATAAATAAATTACAGGTCTTTGTATCAAACATTATGGAGGGCACTGTAGTTGAAGCGAGGGGATTGACGAGGTGTGAATTGTGTAGCTAGGGGAAGGAACAGAGGTATAGGGGAGAGATGGGTGCAAAGTCAGGCAGGGGATCAGGGGTGGGGAGTTGGGGGAAAAGAGAATTGGGGGAGAGTTGTTTAGTCGAGGTTATCTACAGTTGCAGAATTCAAATGTTCATACCATTGCGTTGTAAGCTACCCAGGCAGAATATGAGCTGATGCTCTTCCAGTTTGATATGGCCTCACTTTGGCAATGGAAGTCCAGGACAAAAAGGTTGAGTTTGGGAATGGGAAGGGGAGTTAAAATGGTTAGCAACCAAGAGTTTGTGGTGGACCAAGCTCACGCGATCGGCGAAACATGCGCAGAGTTTATGCTTGGTCTCACCGATGTACAGAAGACCACTTCGGAGGCAAGCGGAATGGAGAAATATTTGACATTTCCTGAATATTCGTGCCATCCCCACCACATTTCAGCTGCACTGTATTTATCCGACTTGAACATAAATGCATTTCAGTCTGAATAATTGGACTTGCTGTTTAAAACATTAAAGCACCCCAAAAAATATCAAGCACTTTATTGATAAATCTATCAGTAGTGATGCATTTATGAATTGTTAACATGTACCAGTGAACAGGTTTTAGCTCACAGAAGCCCCCAAACACTTCCTGAGCACAAACATAGGCTGTATTATGACACCTTCCTCTATTTATTGCATGGAAAAGCAAAGTGTACAGTAACAACGCTCTTCACCCTCTCCTGCTTACTTTGCTTTTATAGGAAGCCCAAGATTCAGAAGCAGATAATAGGGGATTCGTCTGCCATTTCATGTGTATTTAGAAGCATAAAATAATGGGTCCACAGAATAACCACAAAAAAATCATTGTCCATTTCTCTTTTATATTACATGGAACAGAGAACAGTACAGCACAGGAATGGGCATGCCATATTTAACCACCCTATTTACGTGCTGCCACCTTCAATGAGCTATGATCTTGGATTCCAAGATCCCTCTGCACATCAATGCTGTTTAGGGTCTTGCTATTGAATTCAGCTCATGCATCAAATGTTAGATGACCAATATGCCAGCACATTGTTTGCACCTTCCTTGATCACTGCTGAAAACTTCCTAAATACCTATCACTCAATTCTATTTCCTGATTTCCATCAGATGCAGCAGAAATCACAATTTGTGTTGATAAAAATCATTGTTGTTCAACTGTTCAGCGACACCATTCATATAATTTTTAGCATTTTGTAATTAAATTGAGTACTTAAATTCACCTAATCCAGCCAAGAAGTGGTTGACAATAGTTGATGCATTTGCATTTTTCTGCAAGATTACATTCATCGGTTTTCCTGTCAGCCTAGAATGATTAAAAGAAATTAAAATGAGAAATTAATCTGACACAGCTATCAAATCCAGATAACTTATCATAGTACATTTTGTGATACCTGAAGAGTCAGTTAGAAAATCGTGAAAATTTATGGGCTTTAAGGGTGCCTGAATTTAGAGTATTAATTGTCACTTTATACCAAAATTGGCAAATTAAATACATTACAGCTTGTAACATTTAATTGTTGTAAATTGACTATTTAAACAACATGTATAATCTATATTCATAAAATAGTTTCAAATGATTTAATGCAATAAAATAGTTTTACCCAGGCAGCTATTTTTGACCAAGAAACACAATGCTCTGTGGAGGTAAAAGATGCATATCCACATTTCAGGTTGGAATCCTGCATCGGGATTTTTAGCCAACGTGCATCATAAATGAAGAAATACCACCCCATAGGGCTGCCTGATTTAATGTTTCTTGTGCAAGAGAGTATTTTCCGTCAAGATTGCTCACAGCACAAAGTTTTTCCACTGTAACTCCTTTGATAACAAATACATGATTTCAAACTTATTTGCACTTTGAATCCCGTTCTTATGGAGAACTTGAAAGAACAACGCATTTCAAAGCATTTGTATCTGAATCACCGGGGCTATGAAACAACAGCTTGGGTCCCTAATATGGTACATTTCAGAATGGAACTGAATATATACGAGAAAATAAAATATTTTTGAAAGTATTAAGGAAAGAACAGAGGAGTAGGACGAAATAGATAATACTTTCAAAGAACTGCTTGGGGCAAAACAGGCTAAATAACTTCTTTCCACACATTAAGACAATTTTTTTTTTTTTAATAATTCACATTACATTGTAAATAAGATGTTAACCGGAGGAAAATTAAAAAAAATTGAAGTGCATTCATTAATAATTCAGAGTGCCAACTACTCAAATTACTGAACATTTACTTAGACACTCCAGCACAACTCATCTACAACTCTTCCTTTGAATAAGAATCTTCATACAACTTTTTTCCTTCACATCTTAAGGCTGTAAAGGGCCTGTCCCACTTGGGCGTCATTTGCGCGACAGGCCAGTAGTGACTGACACGCGACAGTCGTGCGAAAATCGTCTAGCAGTACGACAGTCGCGTGCCAAGTACTCTTGAGGGCCCTGCTTCTTTGGGAGCCATTTGCGATGTCGTTCATACTTAGTCCGATCTCCATGGCAAGGATTTTCCCAGTGAAAAATGTTCAAAACTACGCTTTATACCCGGGTGGTCACGTGGTGCGGCGCTCAAATGACACACAAATGGCACGCCGACGGCGTACGGGCGGTGCATGGTTACGGACGTTGACGCATAATAAATTGGCATAGGCAATGTTAGTGCGTCACCACGCACTACATGTACGCCATCAGTACGTCAGCGTGCGCAAGGGATACACCACGCAGGTGGCGCGCGAGGATTTTGAGCATTGCAAAATCCTGTGGCGCCGCGCGTTACTGCATACGCCACCACGCCATGTGCACGTCACAACGCGCCAACCAATTTTTAGGATTTCGCGTAAATGACGTGCAAATGATGCCCAAGTCGTACAGGCCCTTAAAGCTAAAACTGCAAAGTAGTGAAATTATACTTGACCATTTATATATCATAAAATTCCAAAGGAATGTGGATTTTTCAGAACTACTAGTTGAGCTATATTTAATTAGTTAATTTTGTAAGGACCTGTTAATAAATGAGAATCTATTCCTCACAAAGCATTATTTTACTCCATTCATAAAAATGTAATGTCCTTTTACCTCCCAAATGCATGGTCTCTGTAGAATCTACTTCTGTAGGGCTGTTTCGGCAATTTCTGCAAAATATAAATTTTGAACATTTTACCACTGTAACATTCAATACCATTAGCTGTAAGAATTTAAAGACATTTTAAAATAATACCTCCATTCAATTCTGCAACTTCGATTCAGCACTCTGCCCACCAAGTGAGAATCGGCTGTGAATTTCTACCACAAATAGAAGGATGCATAATTCAGATTGATAATCCTCTGCAGCATTGTCAGCCGGATGAAATACTAAACTGAGGTTCAGTTGCCTCCCGTTTACCAACAGATTCTACATCATCAATGAAAGCAAAGCAAAATGGTTCTGTTATCATAGTCAATATTTATGCCTCAACTAACTCAGCCCATGGAGTTTAATGCAACTCTTAAAGCTATCCCATTCCCCACTTCTTACCCTGCAACCTATTCTTTCACACACGATCAATATTCCCTTCTCCAATTCTGTCACCAACATAGAAACATGGAAAATAGGTGCAGGAGTGGGCCATTCGGCCCTTCGAGGCAGCACCGTCATTCACTATGATCATAGCTGATCATCCAAAATCAGTACCCCGTTATGGCTTTTTCCCCCATATCATTTGATTCCCTTAGCCCTAAGAGCTAAATCTATGCATGCTGGGAGAAGATAAAATACGCTATTAAACCACCAACCAGCACACTATTAAGGGAGGAAACCAGAGCATCTGGAGACACATCCATGCAGCCACTCAGACAAATATTGTATCTGGAGAGCAGTTTTCGATATCTGCAACCTCCCTTGCCATATTCAGCCATCTTCAGATCAAGCTCAACATGCCATTAAATATTCCTATGCTTTTTATCATTCCACAAGATTGTCAATATTTTAGACACCATTGTTATCATAGTCAATATTTATGCCTCAACTAACTCAGCCCATGGAGTTTAATGCAACTCTTAAAGCTATCCCATTCCCCACTTCTTACCCTGCAACCTATTCTTTCACACACGATCAATATTCCCTTCTCCAATTCTGTCACCAACATAGAAACATGGAAAATAGGTGCAGGAGTGGGCCATTCGGCCCTTCGAGGCAGCACCGTCATTCACTATGATCATAGCTGATCATCCAAAATCAGTACCCCGTTATGGCTTTTTCCCCCATATCATTTGATTCCCTTAGCCCTAAGAGCTAAATCTATGCATGCTGGGAGAAGATAAAATACGCTATTAAACCACCAACCAGCACACTATTAAGGGAGGAAACCAGAGCATCTGGAGACACATCCATGCAGCCACTCAGACAAATATTGTATCTGGAGAGCAGTTTTCGATATCTGCAACCTCCCTTGCCATATTCAGCCATCTTCAGATCAAGGTCAACATGCCATTAAATATTCCTATGCTTTTTATCATTCCACAAGATTGTCAATATTTTAGACACCATTGTTATCATAGTCAATATTTTTCAAATATAATAAAGATCTACATTGACAGTCTGGAAGCCACTACTCCAGAGCCACATCTCACAGAAAACAGATATAAAAAATAAATTCTTTACAATTATCACAGCTGATCAGGCAGCAGTGAAGTCAAGCCTCACATACACTTCTGAGTTACAAACTAATTACAGGAGCTCAAAGCACACTGGAGAGGTAATTCCAACATTGTCTCTGCAAAAATCCTTCAAGTCCATTGGTTGGATAACTTAACCAGTGCCAAAGACATCTCCCTGTTCAACATCCCCAACATTGAAACTCTGTTAAAACTCAGTCGGCAACGATGGGCAGGCCATGTTGTTCATGCACCAGATGTCAGCCCCCTGAAAATGTCAATCTGCTCTTGCACTTTGCCACAGCAAGAGGTTACTAGATGGACAGCGGAAGCAATTCTGTGTGTTCAAAAAGCTTCATCAAAAAAATGTGGCACCAGTACCTACTCATGAGAATCATTGGTCCCTTGTAGCCTCCTGCCAGCACAGGAGGGGGAGGGGGCAGGGGGAGTTGAATTGGAAGTGCTGGGGGAGGCAGGGGAAGTGCAATTGGATTTTATTTTAAAGTCCAGTGCTGGGGGAGGCAGGGGAGTGGTGGAATTAAACATTGGGGAACGGGTTGCGTTGGGGGACCAGGCCTCCCGTGGGGGCTATGGGTGAGTGGTGGAATATTGCGTTGGGGGAACAGGTTGCGTCGGGGGACCAGGCCTCCTGTCTGACAGGGACCCAACAGGGTCTAGTAGCCTATAAAATACAGGATAGGAAGGTGGTGCCAGGTGTTCGAGAGATGTTAGAACTTTTCCAATTTGAATAGATAATGGAATGTGTTAAGTTTGAGATAAGTCTTGGCTTTCTTTGCTTCAGACTTTATTCTCGTTTTTTGCATTACAACGTTTGATACTGTAGTTTTTTAGGCAGGCTACCATTTCCTGTTTTTCAAACATATTACCTGCTTCCAGAACAAGGGGCACACACACACACACACATTGCTCTGAACGCTGTCCTTGATTTTACTCAAGCTTTTACCTTCTAATCAACTCTGATCACATTATTTACATAAGTCTTCTCCTTGCATCATTGTAATTTGTAATCGATACTATATTTTGTATCAGACCACTTCCCTTATTGACAATAATTTTATATTAAACATGTAGGAGTCTTGATTTCCACAAAAAAAGATACGTGTGAAAATCTCTTTAATCATCCACAATAGTTCTGCTCAACCTGCTGCAGTCAATGTAAACCTACAACAGAGGGAGCATCATGACCTTTCCTGTGATCTTGGTTTCAGAGGCAAGATCAGAAATGTCAATATCCCCTCCTGTAATAGGGAGACATTGGATTTATTTGCTGATGTCAGCTCTTTAATACTGAATAACCTCCAAGTTATGGAGAGTGCTCAGAATTCCTATATTACCTTTTAAACTACTTGAACTTCAGCAAGGCCTTTGACTAGACACAACATGCTAGACTGGTTTGGGAGGTTAGATCCATTTAACTGGAAAGGATGCAAAAAGATTTGTGAGCCTGTTGAGTGAAAACACAAAGTGGTGGAGGAACTCAGCAGATCAGGCAGCATCTGTTAAGTGAAATGGATAGACAACGTTCCAGGTTGGAACCCTTCTTCAGACTTTTCCGAGTCTGGAGGGATCAAGTTATAAGGAGACCGCATAGACTCGGTTTATTTTCCTGGAGGTTGAGGGGATGACTTCGTGGAGGTTTATAAAGTCATGAAGGGTGCAGATAAGATGAATGGTCAGTCTTTTCCCAGGGCTGGATGCATCCCCACCCCCAAACTCCCAGTCTCCACCTAACAAGCTCCGCCGCTGACGTTGAGACACAGACACTGCTTGTGCTGGAGTCTTCTGCACCCCCACCAACACCAAAGTTTGCATTGACGGTGCCGGAGTAGAGATGGTTGATAACTTCAAATTCCTAGGAGTAAATATCACTAACAGCTTCTACTGGACCACGGATATTGAAGATCATAAGTGATAGGAGTATAATTAGGCTATCCGGCCCATCTCCGCCAGTAAAGAGAGAAGAAGTTTAGACTTTATTGCCTTCCTTCACAGTGAGGAGTCCTCTGTGGTGGATGTTTATGTTAACTTTTATGTAGTTGTGCGTCTTGTTGCTTTTTTTGTTAGTATGGCTGTATGGTAAATCGAATATCACTGTACCTTAATTGGTACTCATGACAGTAAAAGACCTTCGAATCATGGCTGATCTATATCTCCCACCTAACCCCATTCTCCTGCCTTCTCCCCATAACCTCTGACACCATAATCTCTGACATTGAAGAAAGTACACCAACACCTCTTCTTCCTTAGAAGGCTTAGCAAGTTTGGCATGTCCCAACAACTCTCACCAACTTCTACAGATGCGCCAAAGAAAGCATTTTACTGGGATGCATCACAGCTTGGTTTGGGAACAGCTCCATCCAAGACCGCAAGAAATTGCAGAGAATTGTGGACGCAGCCCAGGCCAACACACATAACAACCTCCCTTCCATCGACTCCAGTTATACCTCACGCTGCCTCGGCAAGACCAGCAGCATAATCAAGGACGAGTCGCACCCTGGCCACACACTCTTCTCCTTTCTCACATCAGTCAAAAGGTATAGAAGTGTGAAAACACACACCTCCAGATTCAGGGACAGTTTCTTCCCAGTTGTTATCAAGCAACTGAATCATCCTACCACAACCAGAAAGCAGGGCTGAATTACTATCTACCTCACTGGTGACCGTCACACTATCCTTGACTCTCCCAGTGTTTACCCACTCCTTCTCCTCACCCTCTCCTTCACCCTACCGCCCCCCTCACCATCACCCTATCCCAGCCCCTCACCCTCTCCTTCATCCTCCCCCACCCCCTCAATCCTACTCCAACCCCTCACTCTCCTTCACCCTACGCCCCCTTACCTTCACCCTACCACCCCCTCTCTCTCCTTCACCCTACCACCCCCTCACTCTCTCCTTCACCCTACCACCCCCTCACTCTCTCCTTCACCCTACCACCCCCTCACTCTCTCCTTCACCCTTCGCCCCCTTACCTTCACCCTACCACCCCCTCACCCTCTCCTTCACCATACCCCTCCACCCTCCCCACCTTTCCTTCACCCTCACCCTCAGTCTCTCCTTCTCCCTACCCCCCTTACCCTCTCCTTCACCCTCATCCCCACCCCCCTCTCCCACTGCCTTCTCGAACCCCACACGCCTCCCCCCTCCCTCCCCAAAACCGGGCAGTAAAGTTGACAACATTATGCCTTCTCCCCAGAGATGCTGCCTGACCCGCTGCGTTACTCCAGCACTTTGTGACCAACTTCGGTGTAAACCAGCATCTGCAGTTCCTTCCTCCCGTCTCCTCCCGTCTCCTCTGCTGCTGCTGCTGCTGCTGCTGCTGCCCAGACCCAAGGCCCCGCCGAGCCCCCGGCCGTCACCCCGCTCCCTCCCTCGCTCCCCACAGTGCACCG
Organism: Malacoraja senta; assembly: GCA_038087875.1. NCBI lineage: Eukaryota > Metazoa > Chordata > Chondrichthyes > Rajiformes > Rajidae > Malacoraja > Malacoraja senta. Next base: position 113,703,265 of record CM075977.1, on the reverse strand, counting down.
GACCGTCCCCGCCATGTCCACCCACCAGCCCCCGACACTGCCCCAACCGGACCGTCCTCGCCATGTCCACCCACCAGCCCCCGACACTGCCCCAACCGGACCGTCCCCGCCATGTCCACCCACCAGCCGCGGCAACAGCGCCGCCGCCGCCGCCTCCTCGCTCATCCCGCGGCCGTTACTCTCCGTCCGCCCGCGCTTTTCCCTCCGTCCTTCAAACCCGGCCGAGCGCTCACAGTGCGTCATCGCGTCGCCCGCCCGCCGACTACTAACGCGTCTGCGTCATCGCGCCGTTCCCGCGCGCAGACACTAGCGCGGCCGCGTCATCGCGTCGTCCGCCCGCACGTGACCGGGAACAAAGAGAAGGGACACACCTGCAGTCCCATTCCCACACACCTGCAGTCCCATTCCCACACACCTGCAGTCCCATTCCCACACACCTGCAGTCCCATTCCCACACCTGCAGTCCCATTCCCACACCTGCAGTCCCATTCCCACACACCTGCAGTCCCATTCCCACACACCTGCAGTCCCATTCCCACACCTGCAGTCCCATTCCCACACCTGCAGTCCCATTCCCACACCTGCAGTCCCATTCCCACACACCTGCCGTCCCTTCCCACACACCTGCAGTCCCTTCCCACACACCTGCAGTCCCATTCCCACACCTGCAGTCCCATTCCCACACCTGCAGTCCCATTCCCACACCTGCAGTCCCATTCCCACACACCTGCAGTCCCATTCCCACACACCTGCAGTCCCATTCCCACACACCTGCAGTCCCATTCCCACACCTGCAGTCCAATTCCCACACACCTGCAGTCTAATTCCCACACACCTGCTGTCCAATTCCCACACACCTGCAGTAGGAATGTTACACAATTTTGAGATTTTAAAAATCAAGTCTGCAATTTATCCCATCAGATAAAGCATAAAAATAAGTTTAATTTGACACCTAATTCACTTTCATATCTTCAGTATTAAAAAAGTTATGGCCATTTTCATACTCGGAAATTAGCATCTTGTTCCCTATTGCTTTTCCATTGACTTAACACAAAAGCTGTGATCGAGGACAGTCCAAAGCCCATAACTTTCTTAAAAATTAAGAGAACTGAAAGAAATTGTCAGTTATTATAGATTGAAGCATTCTGAAACAAATATGAAACAATCTTACTTGGATGACCTGAAATTAAAGCATATAATTAGTTAGTTACCCAATTGTAGCTAATTACATAATTCAATTACTAGATCTAAACATCTATCCATTTCTTAAGAAAAGATCAACATTTTTAAATAGCCTAAGTGTCCAAATAACATACACACAAGAATTCACAATATAACATGATTTTTAAATCTCATTGTCATGGATTTATAGGCCAAATGGAAGGAATTTAGTTTTTAATACCTGCAAATTAATGGCCATTTAAATCATCTTGCGAGTGGGTTTATCTGGAACGCGATCATTTGGAACGTTGCGGTTAGGGTGAATTTAAACCCCATATCGGCAGGAAAAACACAGCTGGTTCGTATGGGGAAAAAATCACCGTTTCGCAATGTAAAATATGAATTAAAGGCATCTTATGGAGCACTTTTATACATAAAATAAACGGCTTTCCTTTACCTGTCCCGTGCGTGAAATCCGTCCCCGTTATCGGCGTTGACGGCTTTAGAAACTGATTTTTAAATTACTCCAGCACTGAACTTGTCGGGAGTTTAAAAAAAAAAATTCACAGAACGCCCGTCGGAACAATTCTTCAGCAAAAGCTTGCACTCCGAGAAAATATAACCCAGGACAGGTAGACAATCCAGCTCTCACCCCGACACTCAATGACATCACCATCACTGAAATCCCCACAATCAATATCCTGGAGATTACCAATGACCAGAAACTGAACCCGAGTAGCCGTATCCACAATGTGCCTGCAAAGGCAGGTCAGAATTTCGTAATCCTTCGGCAAGTAACTCGCTTCTTACTGTAACTCTCCCAACGCCCATCTATGATCTACAAAGCTGACGTCAAGAGCGTGATGGAATATTGTCCACTTGCTTGGATGATTGCAGCTACAACACCCAAGAAGATCAGCACCATACACTATTTTGATAGGCATCCGAACCATGACTATTTACTCAACACCGAGGCACAATAGCAGCTGTTTGTGCCATTTATAGGATGCAGTGCAGCAACTTACCAAGACTCCTGAGATAGCACATGCTAAATACCATGGCCTCTGCAGCGAGAAGGAGGGAACCAAAAGCATGGGGTCACCACCACCCGGATTTACCCTCAAAATCACACACACCATCCTGACTTGGGGATATAGTGGGAACCTGACTTCCCAGCTACTTCATTGGAGACCTTTGAACTACCTTTAATCGACATTTATCTTGCACTAAATGGTGTACCTTGTATCCTTTATCTGTACACTGTGGACAGCTTGAATGTAATCACGTATGGTATTTTCTTTGAGTGGATAGCACGCACAAAAAGCTTTTCATTGTATCTCGTGATGATAATAAATTATACTCAATTATTGCCATTCTTTCATCATCGCGGGTCAAAATCTCACAGCTCGCTCCCTAACATCACATTGTAGCTGTCCCCACATCCCAAGGACTGCAGCGGTTCAAGAAGCCAGCTCACCAACACCTTTTCAAGGGCAGTTAAATGTTGGCCCACCCTGCAGACCTCATATCAATCAAGTGGAATAAAACGATTAATTAATTTAACTGATTTTATAGAGGCAATAACCGAGAGCTCAAATAAGGAAAAGAGGTGTGCACGTCACAATAAATGCACAAAGCAAAATCTGGCACATGTTATGCAAACTTAATCTGATAGACTTGAGAAGTGAGGCAGCACACAATTAAATAAATCAATCTTGTTTTATTAGCCATTAAAGTCATTCACAAATAAGACACTTATTTTCAGATAAAGAAGTATGTGACTAAATTAACAAAGTTTATATTATGTTTCTTACACGAAACCTTTCTAACAATGTTTGAGGCTTCAATTCAGTTTGTTCTATATATACATATATGGTGTTGTACAATCTATAGATAATACAATATTTCCATATTAAAAATGCAACTTGCGTAACATATTTTCTGATAGCTGTCCAAAATAAGATTTTATGCAAATCCCTTCAATATATCCCCTACGAATTACACAGATTAAGACTATATTAGATTTAAAAGTAATTGTGCAATCAAATTATTTCCCATAAATTAAGGTAAACTGAAGAGCAAACATCTCCCCTTTTGCACTTGGAATTTACTCTTAATGCTTTAAAATGGCTGCAATGCCTAATATCTGCCATTTAAGGAGTGTCCCATCCAGCAATGCAAGGCCCCTGCTATATATCACTTCCTATTTAACTCCTTGTTCCCAGAAAAAAAATTACATGACGTATCCTTCATTACACAATGCCAAAATATACAAATTTACGAAAAACTTGGATCTTGCTTCAGCCTTCATGTGTACTCTTTCAGGAAACATTTCGGCCACACCATTTCAAACCAATACCAAAAAGATACCGTGAGTATCTGCTTCGTGCAGTTGTAGTGTTTACTGCATGTTAACTGTTCAGCTTTGAAACTATCCCAGAAGCCACATTACAGGCCTTTGTTCATTATTATTCTCAAACAGTTACGTGATAAAACTTCTGCCCAACTGAAAAACCTACGAGTCTCACACCATGCACAGCTTCGTAAGGTTAACATTCTTCAACACAACGGTATCAGAGTGTGGCTTCTGGGTTAAATACTGTGTGGTCTAGTGTCCTGGTGTCATTATCTGCACTGGACATCCCATGATAAACACACATGTCTGTGTGAATTCCCAACCTTAGTTGGCACTTCAAATTCAAATGGTGGACGTTGGGTTGGACAGTTTTGTTCTGGTTGCAAATAAAGCTCCTTGCAGACTGGTGAAAATAAATTTGAACGGGAGATGTACTTTACAATGCACGGCTGCACCGACGGTGGATAAGTAGTAGCCTGACCTATTTTGTTCCTCCCTCTCCGCTAAGGTACCATGCATGGAGGCAACAAAATCCAAATAGGCGAGAGTGGTTTAGAAATCATTAGAATACCAGGATACTGGGAGTAACACATTAAGAAAATGCGTGTCAATACGCCATATTTGGAAGTGTTTGTAATACAAATTCATTTTTCTTCATTCACCAACAATCAAGTCATTAACTCACATTTTGTATAAACATATGTGTCAAGAATCAATTTTTCCATGGAAACATGCCTAGTTGATTCAGATCTATAAATACAATGTCTGTCGCGTTGTATAGGGAAAGCTGAATGTCTGTTGGTTCCCACAAAGCAAATGAAAACACGGTGCACCAAAATCCACTAAGCTGCAAATCAATTCAGCACAAAATGCCACATCTGGGTGAATCCAAACCAACTTTAAAATCAAGAGGCAGACATAAAGGACTTTGATACTGTAACGCAATATCAGTTCTGGAACAGCCTCGGCAATCACACATTTCATTTACAGGATAAAAAACTACTCAAATATCTCTAGATGGGAAAAAAAGAGCACATGAGATAAGACCTTTGAAAGGACAGCAGAAGACATTCTCCTTTCAAAACACACAGGAAAAATCTTCCTAAGTTTCACCTCGTGGAAAATAGTGCTCAAAGAGCAATTCCCCCGGGTTGGAATGCAAACTGGATACACTCAATCTTTTTTATAAGATAAATCTAACATTCACTTCACTTTAAGTTAATGCAAATCATTCGTCACAGGTGCTGGTCAATGCTTGAATCTCATTGACCACATGGTAAAACCGCAGCATTGATCTGCTGGTCCTTAGTATGTGGTCAGTGAGATCTCTCAGCATTATGCTTCAAAGTTATGGCAACCCCGTAATTCACAGCACATAACATTTAATCACAAACAGTAACTTTACATTATTACAAAAATCAAACATGAGTACGCAAGGACTTGCTCGTAGAAATCTCTAATTTCAAAAAGATAAATTATTGCCCACACAGGCAAAGAAAATGAACATCATTTCTGGCTGGTGACCTTTTTTTGGGTGGGAATGAAATTAGACAAAAGGCTGGCATGATAAATTAACAGGCAGACATGGTAAACAAATATGAACAAAACCAACAAATGAAGGTGGGAAGAGGGGATGCAACATGCCAACAGGAATGCTTCATTTTTTTTGCTTTCAAAGGTAAAGGATTGTTGACTATTTTACCAACACTTACTAAGTCTGCAACTATGTGTTTTTAGAACTGGACCTCATCTTACTTAATTCTTCTACTGGTGTCTTGAAACATTTCCACCTCTGTATCAAAGAACAGTCGAGATTTTTGCGAGGGCTTCAAAACCCGATTTTACTGCAATAATTTTTTTTAAGTTAAAAATGTGGTTTTCTGACCCTTCCGTCATTTCCGTTTCAGTCTTCAGGACGTGCAGCAAAAAACCATTGTGAAAGGAACTGTGCACTTTAAACAGCATTTCTGCAGTGACATTCCATGAGCATGAAGACATCCGAAGGTACGATCCTTTGCAAGTGCCCTTCCCGAAGAAGATAAAACAGCACTTTGAGCAGCCTCTTTTGTCACAACCAACAAGTTTATAACTTCAGAAGAGTGCCTTTGATCCTTGGTTTTCAAATTCCGACCAAGCATCGTTCAACTCCATGAAGATCATCGTGGCATACTCTTCATACGGCTCACCTGTGGCCTTAAGAAAATAAAACAACAATCTTTAAATTCTTATCCATGACAGCTCTAGTCAGATTTTCTGCATTGTTCATTTGAAAGTTTAAAATACCACGCAGATTATTACACACATAAATGTGGCAACAGATCTCTTTAGGATTCAATAGTCACTTATTAAAACCTGTGTATGCAGTAATTTACACATCAATACCCCATGTTTACAGTATCTATTGTGCTAAAAGAAAAACAAATGTTACATTTAAATTCAATCGCACTATTAAAAATACTGAGCATCTTCTGTGTCAAATGTGGACTGTTTCCAGGTTTTCATAAGTTCGTACGTTCATAATTTATCAGAGCAAAATAAGGCCATTCGGCCCATCAATCATTCAATCATGGATGATCTATCTTTCCCTCTCAACCCCATTCTCCTGCCTTCTCCCCATAACCCCTGGCACCCGTACTTATCAACCTTTTTCAACGTTAGCCTGTTGATTTTCAAGGCAGTTTCATGCTGTTAACCTTACCTTGTCAGGATGAACCACAAGTATTGCTTTTCTATAGACTTTCTTCACTTGGTCTGGATTTACTATATCTGCCATGCCCACGGGTTTCCACTTGGTTTCACCTTCCCATAGTACTGTATGCAGAGTTGACAATAAAGCTCTTATATTTCTCTCCTTTCCTTCAATCCAGTCAAAGATCTAGCAAAGCAATTATCGTTTTAGTTCATGTTTCAATTATCTATAAAAAAAATGCATTGAATAATTGTATAGGAAACAACTGCAGATGCTGGTTTAAATCGAAGGTAGACACAAAATGCTGGAGTAACTCAGCGGGACAGGCAGCATCGCTGAGGAGAAGGAATGGGTGATGTTTCAGGTCGAGACCCGAAACGTCACCCATTCCTTCTCTCCAGAAATGCTGCCTGTCCCGCTGAGTTACTCCAGCATTTTGAATAATTGTATGCTGTTTCAGCCTCACGTATGATAAGTTAAGAACAGCACCATGCATTGAAAGGGCCAAAGTATCAGCTAAATCCACACGCATCGGAAAAATCGAACCAGAAATGACTTTTCAGTTCGTTTTCACAGAGAAGCAAATAAATTAGTATAATTTTATAGCATTGAAGAGTTAATCTTTTCAGTGGCAATGTTTGTAAAGCTTCATCACAGCACAAGTATATGGGATATGTCCAGGGTTTTAATAGCACTAAGGAATTAATGAGTCATAATCTGGCTGAATGCCAGAACGAACTCAAAGGACTGAATGATTTACTCCTGTCTTTGTTTACTTCTACCTTTTACCTGTGCAAAGCCTGAGCTTCCTGTATGCAGGTGCACAGTGAAACTATCATGCAACATCACGAGCATCACTGGCTTCAGGTGTGTGTGTCTGCGTGTGTGTGTGTGTATTGTAGTGCGTGGGTCTCAGAATGAAGCACGAAGTCGTGTTTTGAGAGGCACTTTTTATTATGTTCCTCCCAGTTCTAGGGAAGACCAAACGAGAGGAAGATGGCACCCAAACCCCTGCCTTTAAAGCCTCCGGCTAAGGGCCGCCTCCGGACTGAACCACTCCTGTGCCGAGGGGTTCGACACTATGATGGCACGACCCTTGGGAGCCGCCACAGGACCCCCCCCCAGAACCAGAGGCACGAAACGCACCGGCGGGCGAACGACCCGGCCGGCCCGCTTGCGGAAGTTAGCCGCTCGTGGGGCTTGCGGAGGCATAGGTGGAGGGACAGGACGAGGGACTGGCGGGAGGACAGGTGGAGTGACAGGCGGAGGGAGCCGTGAAGGGGGGCGCCCTCGAGGCCGAGGTTGGGCAACCAGCACCGGCTGGTCAATGTCCAGGTGTGCCGGCTTCAAACGGTCAATCGACACTGCCTCCGGCCGGCCCCCCATGTCCAGGACAAATGTCGACTGCCCGTGTTCCAGCACTCGGAACGGGCCCTCGTACGGCCTCTGGAGTGGCGTCCGGTGGGCATCACGGCGCAGGAAGACGTACGGGCAGTCCCTGAGGGCTGATGGCACGTGTGGGCGAAATGTCCCATGGCGGGACGTCGGGATGGGTGCGGGCCTGCCAACTTGCTCGCGAAGGCGCTTTAGGGTGGATGAGGGCGTTCCCTGCTGCCCCGGCGCCGACGGCACGAACTCCCCGGGCACTGTGAGTGGCGACCCGTAAACGAGCTCCACCGATGATGAGGCCAAGTCCTCTTTGGGAGCGGTCCAGATGCCCAGCATCACCCACGGCAACTCGTCCATCCAGTCCGGGCCGGAGAGTCGTGCCTTCAGTGCTGCCTTCAGCTGCCGGTGGAATCTCTCCACCAGACCGTTAGCTTGCGGGTGGTAAGCCATGGTGTGGTGTAGCCGCACCCCCAGCAAGTGAGCCATGGCTGACCACAGCTCGGAGGTGAACTGTGGCCCCCGGTCTGAGGTATTTATCATCGTTCGGGGGGTCTGCGAGGAAGTCCGTGACCTCTTCAACCGCATCCTGGTCGAGGGCTCCCACCAGGTAATAGAAGCGGGTGGCATCGACCGTGATGCCCCGCAGGTTGAACTGGGCCTCCGCCTGCTGGAACCAGATGAGCGGCCGGGTGGTCCAGTAGTTGGGCAGTTTTACGGAGACCGCGTCCAGAGACAGGGCCGGGCCAGCCTGTGAGGAGGTAGGGCTTTGTCTTCTCTCCATCATGACGCCAATGGAGCGTCGGGGGTCACCAATGTAGTGCGTGGGTCTCAGAATGAAGCACGAAGTCGTGTTTTGAGAGGCACTTTTTATTATGTTCCTCCCAGTTCTAGGGAAGACCAAACGAGAGGAAGATGGCACCCAAACCCCTGCCTTTAAAGCCTCCGGCTAAGGGCCGCCTCCGGACTGAACCACTCCTGTGCCGAGGGGTTCGACACTATGATGGCACGACCCTTGGGAGCCGCCACAGTATGTGTGATGTTAGTTGTCTGTGCGTGATGTGTGTGTGTGTTAGTTGTCTGTGCGTTATGTGTGTGTGTGTGTGTGGGAGGGAAGGAGAGAAGGGAGGGAGGGAGAGAAGGGAGGAAGGAGAGAAGGGAGTGAGGGAAGTAGAGAAAGAAGGGAGGGAGGGAAGGAGAGAAAGAAGGGAGGAAGGAGAGAAGGGAAAAGAGAGAGAAGGAGCAAAAGAAGGGAGGGAGGGAAGGAGGGAAGGGAAAAGAGAGAGAGGAAGGAGGGAGGGAAGGAGAGAAGGGAGGGAGGGAATGAGAGAAGGGAGGGAGGGAATGAGAGAAGGGAGGGAGGGAAGAAGGGAAGGGAGGGAGGGAAGAAGGGAAGGGAGGGAGGGAAGGGAAGGAGAGAAAGGAGGGAGAGGGCCGGCTGTATATATTTTGCAAACCTTTAGTTTGAGAGGATCCATTTCTTTAGTCATCTCTTCCCGTCGCATTTCTGCAATCGTTTTTGGTCCTCTTTTATCCGATAGACTGGAAAATCCCTGATCCGACAACAGATCCTGAAAGTCACTTGCAGATACTTTCGGTTTTGGGCCTGCAGTGTTAGAATAAAATCATATTAATAGGAATCGACTATTCTTCATTAATGAGCATGAATCATTGACCAAGAAAACATTTTTTAAAGTTGTGGTGATTTAATCAGAATGGGGGAAGTTCAAACCATGGTCGCGAGAGATGTTTGAAATTAAGAAGAGATGGATTTAAATAATTTTGGACGACAGCCTTAAATGAGAGGACTGAGATTTCAGATGAAAGCAAGAAACATGGAGATCCATAACTTAACACTGCATAGAATAAGGTCATTCAGACCAATTTGTCCCTGCGATCCATGATCTCCATCTAAACTAATCCCATTTGCCTGTGTTCATCCCATAACCTTCTAAATATTTCTACTTTACTTTCCTTTCCTTTATTACTTTATTATCATTGTATTGATGCAGACAACAACATTCAGGCCACTGCCTGAGTGGAGCACAAATGTACAAGGTAAAAAATAACAAAAAAAATAACAGTAAAAAGTGAGAAAAATAAAAATTGTCCATACTCACGTACACATACTGTGACACAAACACACAGATTCACACACGCATACGCATTATGCTACGTATGCACCCTTACCAGAATACAAGATATTGCACTCAGAAGGTCATTGTCAGCATATAAGATATTGCACAGAATAGTATAATAAAAATAAATATTATAAATCAATATATCAGTCTAGCACAAAGGTAGGTATTGTACAGTATAAATATTGACTATGGGGGGTGTGCTTTCAGTACAGAGTTCAGTGTTCTATTCATGTACCTCCAGATGTCTTTTAAACGTTGTAATTGTGCCTGAACCTAGTACCTCCTTTGGCTACTTGTTCCATATACCCACCACCTGTGTGAAAAACACGCCCTTCAAATCCCCTTTAAATCTTTCCCCTCTCATCTTAGCTTATGCCCTCTTCCTTGGGAAGAATACTGTGGCTATTCCCCGTCCTATGCCCCTCATAATTTTAAACGGTCAACATTTTCTAACCTGTATACGGCCGCAGCTCAACATGGGGAAACAACCCAATCTCTCCAATCTCTCCTTATAACTCAAGCTTTCCACTACAGGCAACGTCCTTGTGACTCCTCTCCACACTCTAGCTTAATCATCTCCTTCAATAGACAATAGACAATAGGTGCAGGAGTAGGCCATTCGGCCCTTCGACCCAGCACCGCCATTCAATGTGATCATCGCTGATCATCCCCAATCAGTACCCCGTTCCTGCCTTCTCCCCTTATCCCCTGACTCCACTATCTTTAAGAGCCCTATCTAGCTCTCTCTTGAAAGTATCCAGAGAACCTGCCTCCACCACCCTGAGGCAGAGAATTCCACACTCACCACTCTCTGTGAGAAAAAGTGTTTCCTCGTCTCCGTTCTAAATGGCTTACTCCTTATTCTTAAACTGTGGCCACTGGTTCTGGACTCCCCCAACATCGGGAACATGTTTCCTGCCTCTAGCGTGTCCAAACCCTTAACAATCTTATATGTTTCAATAAAATCCACTCTCATCCTTCTAAACTCCAGAGTGTACAAGCCTAGCTGCTCCATTCTCGCAGCATATGACAGTCCCGCCATCCCGGGAATTAACCTTGTAAACCTACGCTGCACTCCCTCAATAGCAAGGATGTCCTTCCTCAAATTAGGGGACTTCCTTTTGCATGGAGACGAGAATATGGATCAGTACAGCAGTGGTCCACAATGTTTGCATCAAACATGATGCCAAGTTAAAACAATCTCATCTGCCTGTACATGATTAATATCCCTCTAGTCCTTGCACTTCCATGAGCCCATCTAAAAACCTCTTAAATGCAACTATTGTATCTGCCTCCACCATCACCCATGGTAATGCATTCCAGGCACCCACCACTCTGTATAAAACATTGCCCCGCACATCTCCATTAAACTTTCACCCTCTCATCTTTTAGCTGTGCCCTCTAGTGTTGGACATTTCCACCTGAGGAAAAAGGTTCCAATTGCCTACCCGACTGTGCTGCTCATAATTATATACACTTCGATCGCATCTCCCCTCAACCTCTAACGTTCCGGCGAAAACAATCCAAGTTTATCCAACCTCTCCTTGTAGCTGAAACTCTCTAATCCAGGCAGCATTCTCCAAAGCCTCCACATCCTTCCTGCAATGGGGCAGCCAGATCTGCAAGCAATATTCCAAATGCAGCCTAATCAAAGTCCAAAAAGCTGCATCATGACTTCTGAACTCTTATCCACAATGCCCTGTTCAATGAAAGCAAGACTTTTTTACCACCTTATCTACGAGTGCTACCGCCTTCAGTGAGCTGCACGCAATATTCCGTCTAACCAGTGTTTTGTGTAACTGTAACATGATGTCCCAACTTTTCTACTGTGATCGATGAAGGCAAGTATGGGTGAGAGAAGATTGTTTACACTCAAAATGTTGAGGCCATAAAATGTTCTGTACAGTTAGAGAACAGAAAAGGGACAATGTAAGAACTGCTGTGATGGCTTTATGAGGGTAGAGGGTAGACAAAGGGTAGACAAAAATGCTGGAGAAACTCAGCGGGTGAGGCAGCATCTATGGAGCGAAGGAAATAGGCAAAACGTTGCCTATTTCCTTCGCTCCATAGATGCTGTGTCACCCGCTGAGTTCCTCCAGCATTTTTGTCTACCTTCGATTTTCCAGCATCTGCAGTTCCTTCTTAAACAATATGGACAGATTAGTTAGATTAGCGGAAACAGGCCCTTCAGCTCACCGAGTCCGCACCGACCAGCCATCCCCACACACTTACACTATCCTACACACACTAGGGGCAATTTACATTTTACAGTTTACATTTATGCCAAGCCAATTACCCTACAAACGGGTACATCTTTGGAGAGTGGGAGGAAACCGAAGATATGGGAGAAAACCTACGCAGGTCACGCGGAGAACGTACAAACTCCGTACAGACAGCACCCATAGTCGGGATCAAACCCGGGTCTCTGGCGCTGTAAGGCAGCAGCTCCACCGCTGCACCACTGTGCTGCCCTATTTATGGAGTTTGGATTGTATGTAGGATTTCATTAACACAAAGAATTACACATAACACACAAAAAAAATCATGCTTCCATCTTGTAATTTATATGTAATAACATGTAATTAAAGCACAGATTCTTTTTTAAAATGGTTGGTAAAAATACTTGAAAAGATTTGGTAGGAAAAATAGCAAACCAAAACGTACCAAATCCTGGCCCTCGAATGCCTCGTTCCTCCCGTCTTCCGATCACGCTAAAAGCCAAGTTGTAGTTGGGTTTGTTCTGGGCTGCTGTTTTTGCCTGCGATGCCCCTTGGGGATGGTGCCTGCTGCCGTGACGGAGTGCTGCCGCCCACTGTCCGACCTGCTTGCCACGAACTGCTGCCCATTGCTGGCTGGGTGGCCTTCTGAGCACTTGTCCCTCCTGATGTGAACCCTCCACTCGCTGAACCTGGCACAGCACCACACGCAGTCATTATCAGCACAACAAGACAACTGTAACTTCTACAAACACCCCTCTCTCCCCCCCCCCCCCCCCCCCCCCCTCCTCCACTAAAAGTCCATTAACCAGCGCCATAGTCTGAAACGATGTATCCCTCTTGGGCTCACACCTGTTTTTGGTCATCGATCGGCCTGTCAGGGAACCTCCGTGTCTGAGGTCAACTGTTGGCAGCCCTGATTTGTCTTGGGTTTCACTTCGTCCCCCGACTCCCCCTCTCCCCACAACTCTCCCCCCCACCCCGACTCGACTCCCACCCCTCCAACCCCAAAATCAGTCTGAAGAAGGGTCCCGACCCAAAACGTCACTTGTCCATTTTCTCCAGAGACGCTGCCCGACCCACTGAGTTACCCCAGCATTTTGTATCTATCAACTGCACCATTTTATATGATTTCATCTGTGAATACAGATAATTCTACCGTAACACGTGTTTCCAGACCGGTGATTAGATACAATGTGAGCGATGAATTGGGGAACATTGTTTGTGTTACGTGGGGGCCGAATCACAATTTCAAACGGGGACTGGAAATCCATTTAACCGTTATTTTGGAAATGCACAAGCAGAAAAAAGAAAACAGTCCTGGGAATTGATGAATAGAACCTCCCACAGTACAGGCAGACTTTACTCAGAACTGCTGTAGATTTGGGAGCAACAGCAGCAGGAGATTAGCAAGAGATACGACTGATTGGCTCTAGCCCGAGTGGGAGGAGAGAAGTGAGTCAGAGGGGGGAAAACAGTTGAAAAGTAGAAGCCAAGCACAGGCAGACTTTACTCAGAACTGCTGTAGATTTGGGAGCAACAGCAGCAGGAGATTAGCAAGAGATACGACTGATTGGCTCTAGCCCGAGTGGGAGGAGAGAAGTGAGTCAGAGGGGGGAAAACAGTTGAAAAGTAGAAGCCAAGCACAGGCAGACTTTACTCAGAACTGCTGTAGATTTGGGAGCAACAGCAGCAGGAGATTAGCAAGAGATACGACTGATTGGCTCTAGCCCGAGTGGGAGGAGAGAAGTGAGTCAGAGGGGGGAAAACAGTTGAAAAGTAGAAGCCAAGCACAGGCAGACTTTACTCAGAACTGCTGTAGATTTGGGAGCAACAGCAGCAGGAGATTAGCAAGAGATACGACTGATTGGCTCTAGCCCGAGTGGGAGGAGAGAAGTGAGTCAGTGCCGGGAAAACAGTTGAAAACTGAGGAATTTTGTTTGTAAATTGGTAAATCAGGCAATTTATCCGTCAATTTAAGCAAGACGGCTCTTAGCGAGCGGCAGTGAGTGAGCGGCAGTGCCCTGTGAGTAAAGTGTGAGTCTTTGGCTCGAGAGTCTGCGGCAAGGAGGCTGAGGAGAGGAGACCACGCAATACGCTTGAGAGGTAGAGACGAAAGAAGGAGATGTCAGGCAAGCTGATTCAGTGCGATGCTTGCAGTATGTGGGAGGTCAAGGACACCGCTGGTGCCTCTGGCTGCTACAAATGCGAGAAGTGCATCCAGGTAGAGCTCCTGAAGGGCCGTGTTGGGGAACTGGAGAAGCAAGTGGATGACCTCCGGTTCGTCCGAGAAACGGAGTCGTTCCTCGATAAGTCCTACAGTACGATTGTTACACCTAAGGTACTGGAAGAGAGAAGGTGGGAGACGGTGAGAAAGGGAGGAAACATGGAATGCCAACGTCCCTGGGTGTTGTACCTCTTGTGAACAAGTTCACCCACTTAGAAGTTGTTGGGACAGAAGACGTGTTTACACTGAGCGGCGGACTGGCTTGCGATGCGAATAGGGCTGTTGAGCCAAAACCAAAAAGGCCTAAGGCAGGCAACGCCATTGTAGTGGGAGACTCGATTGTGAGAGGTACGGACAGGGGTTTCTGTGGCAACAGACGGGATGCGAGGATGGTGTGCTGCCTTCCTGGTGCCAGGATCCAGGATGTCACGGACAGAGTGCAGAAAATCCTCGAGGGCGAAGGTGAACATCCGGAAGTGGTAGTACATGTCGGCACAAACGATGTCGGAAAGAAGGGGATGAATATTCTGCAGCGTGACTTTAGAGAGCTCGGAAAAATGCTGAAAAGCAGGACCTCCAGGGTTGTTATCTCCGGTTTGCTTCCAGTTCCTCGTGCTGGCGAGAGCAGGAACAGGGAGATACGGGACCTGAACGTGTGGCTCAGGAACTGGTGCACGGGGCAGGGATTTAGATTCCTAGATCACTGGGATCTGTTTTGGGGTAAGGGGGAACTGTACAAAAGGGACGGATTGCATCTTAACAGGTGTGGGACCAGCATTCTGGCAGGCAGGTT
>CM075977.1:113553871-113688096 GCA_038087875.1 Malacoraja senta | reverse complement strand
GGAACATAAAAACTGACTGCAAAAGTTTTATAGATATGTAAAAGAAAGAGATTAGTTAAAACAAATGTAGGTCCCTTGCAGTCAGAAACAGGTGAGTTGATCATGGGAACAAGGATATGGCGGACCAATTGAATAACTACTTTGGTTCCGTCTTCACTAAGGAAGACATAAATAATCTGCCGGAAATAGCAGGGGACCGCGGGTCAAAGGAGTTGGAGGAATGAGTGAAATCCAGGTTAGTCGGGAAGTGGTTTTGGGTAAATTGAATGGATTAAAGGCCGATAAATCCCCAGGCCAGATAGGCTGCATCCCAGAGTACTTAAGGAAGTAGCTCCAGAAATAGTGGATGCATTAGTAATAATCTTTCAAAACTCTTTAGATTCTGGAGTAGTTCCTGAGGATTGGCGGGTAGCAAACGTAACCCCACTTTTTAAGAAGGGAGGGAGAGAGAAAACGGGGAATTACAGACAGTTAGTCTAACATCGGTAGTGGGGAAACTGCTAGAGTCAGATATTAAAGATGGGATAGCAGCACATTTGGAAAGTGGTGAAATCATTGGGCAAAGTCAGCATGGATTTACGAAAGGTAAATCATGTCTGACGAATCTTATAGAATTTTTCGAGGATGTAACTAGTAGCGTGGATAGGGGAGAACCAGTGGATGTGGTGTATCTGGACTTCCAGAAGGCTTTCGACAAGGTCCCACATAAGAGATTAGTATACAAACTTAAAGCACATGGCATTGGGGGTTCAGTATTGATGTGGATAGAGAACTGGCTGGCAAACAGGAAGCAAAGAGTAGGAGTAAACGGGTCCTTTTCACAATGGCAGGCAGTGACTAGCGGGGTACCGCAAGGCTCAGTGCTGGGACCCCAGTTATTTACAATATATATTAATGACCTGGATGAGGGAATTGAAGGCAATATCTCCAAGTTTGCGGATGACACTAAGCTGGGGGGCAGTGTTAGCTGTGAGGAGGATGCTAGGAGACTGCAAGGTGACTTGGATAGGCTGGGTGAGTGGGCAAATGTTTGGCAGATGCAGTATAATGTGGATAAATGTGAGGTTATCCATTTTGGTGGCAAAAACAGGAAAGCAGACTATTATCTAAATGGAGGCCAACTAGGAAAAGGGGAGATGCAGCGAGACCTGGGTGTCATGGTACACCAGTCATTGAAAGCAGGCATGCAGGTGCAGCAGGCAGTGAAGAAAGCGAATGGTATGTTAGCT
This sequence comes from Malacoraja senta, assembly GCA_038087875.1. Lineage (NCBI taxonomy): Eukaryota > Metazoa > Chordata > Chondrichthyes > Rajiformes > Rajidae > Malacoraja > Malacoraja senta. The sequence goes on along the minus strand of CM075977.1, from coordinate 113,686,867 downwards.
TTCATAGCAAAAGGATGAGTATAGGAGCAGGGAGGTTCTACTGCAGTTGTACAGGGTCTTGGTGAGACCACACCTGGAGTATTGCGTACAGTTTTGGTCTCCAAATCTGAGGAAGGACATTATAGCCATAGAGGGAGTACAGAGAAGGTTCACCAGACTGATTCCTGGGATGTCAGGACTGTCTTATGAAGAAAGACTGGATAGACTTGGTTTATACTCTCTAGAATTTAGGAGATTGAGAGGGGATCTTATAGAAACTTACAAAATTCTTAAGGGGTTGGACAGGCTAGATGCAGGAAGATTGCTCCCGATGTTGGGGAAGTCCAGGACAAGGGGTCACAGCTTAAGGATAAGGGGGAAATCCTTCAAAACCGAGATGAGAAGAACTTTTTTCACACAGAGAGTGGTGAATCTCTGGAACTCTCTGCCACAGAGGGTAGTCGAGGCCAGTTCATTGGCTATATTTAAGAGGGAGTTAGATGTGGCCCTTGTGGCTAAAGGGATCAGAGGGTATGGAGAGAAGGCAGGTACGGAATACTGAGTTGGATGATCAGCCATGATCATATTGAATGGCGGTGCAGGCTCGAAGGGCCGAATGGCCTACTCCTGCACCTAATTTCTATGTTTCTATCATTGTCTCCTAAGAACACAGTTGGTTAGTTTCACTGTGGGTGGCCATTCAAATTGATAAACAATTCATCGCTTCTATCGATATTTGTGCAACAATACTCTGTTAATCGATGTGACCTGTAGTCAGTTTGGATGTTCAGTTCAGTTTAGTTTATTGTTATTTAGTTTACTGAGGAGAGGGGTGGGAGAGGGGAGAGGGAGAGGGGTGGGGAAAAGGAGAGAGAGTGAGGAGAGGTTTCAGTTTAGTTTACTGTCCCGTGCACCGAGGTACAATGAAAAGCTTTTGTTGCGTGCTAACCAGCCAGCGGAAAGACAACACATGATTACAATTGAGCCATTGATACATGATAAGGGAATAACGTTTAGTGCAAGATGAAGCCCGATCAAAGATGGTCCGAGGGACCCCGATGATGTAGATAGTAGTTCAGCACTGCTCTCTGGTTGCGGTAGGACTTCTATACCTTTTGCCTGATGGGAGAGGGGAGAAGTGGGAGTGGCCAGGGAGCGACTCGTCTTTGATTACTTATTCTTGGCTTGAAGTAACAAATGTAAACTAATTATTAAAAAGACCTTTGTTTTTTAAAGTCCTGCAGTAAAAATAACTTTGTTATTGCAAGTCTGAAGCTCTATAACCCCGAATCCCATTTTCCCCATTGGCACTATTTAGTTTAGTTTAGTTTAGAGATACAGCGTGGAAACAGGTCCTTCGGCCCACCGGGTCCGCGCCGACCAGCGATCCCCGCACACATTAACACTATCCTACAGCCACTAGGGACAATTTTTACATTTACCAATCCAATTAACCTACAAACCTGTACATCTTTGGAGTGTGGGAGGAAACCGAAGATCTCGGAGAAAACCCACGCAGGTCACGGGGAGAACGTACAAACTCAATACAGACAGCACCCGTAGTCGGAATCAAACCCGGGTCTCCGGGACTGCATTGGCTGTAAGGCAGCAACTCTACCGTACCAATGTTTTTCCAGTGTGATTTTCTTTCACACGGGGTTTCTTAGGAACACGAATATCGCATTACACCAGAACTACCTGTATCCCTGGCATCTTCCCATGTGCACAATGCAACAAAATACACAACAAGTTATTTTATATTATGTACTGCATCATATCAAACAGAGCGCTTCTTCCACAAGCCCGAGGAGGTCAAAGATGGGGTGGTATTTGCAAGGATGGAAGTGTGGGTGATGGCGGTCGAGTTCAAGGAGAAAAATTACCTGATAAACCTGAGGCAAGGTTACCGATATCAGCGAACGGATCAAAGCTCTGTGACTTTGACTGACCAAACGATGTACCTGATGAAGCCCCAGGTGCAGAGGATGAAGTAAAACTTGAACCTACAACAGGAAGAACCCAACACATTTCAGTTACAGGTGAATAATATCTGAGCAATACGTCATACAAGGTGAACAGAATCGGAGCAACTTTTAAGACATTAGTTTAGTTTACTTGAGTTTAGAGATACAGCGCGGGAACAGGCCCTTCGGCCCACCGAGTCTGCACCGACCAAGCGATCCCCGCACCTTAATGCTATCCTACACTGGGAACAATTTTTACATTTACACCAAGTCAATTAACCTACAAACCTGTACGTCTTTGGAGTGTGGGAGGAAACCAAAGTTCTTGGAGAAAACCCACGGGGGTCATGGGGAGAACGTACAAACTCCGTACAGACAAGGATCTCTGACTCTGTGAGCGCTGTAAGGCAGCAACTCTGCCGTTGCACTAACGTGCCCCCCGTGTTACATCTCTGTATAGATGTCCTTTAATAAATAAGCTTATATAATTAAAATTAACATGCTAACTACATAAGTGCACATTTATCACCGGCAAAGAAGCTTTGTCGCTAAACAAAGTTCCAAGATTACTGCTTTAATAAAAACAGAAAATGCTGGAAAAACGTAGCAGGTCGGGCAGTATTTGTGGAAAGAGAAATAATCCAACATTTCATATCTGAACATGTGGACAGGACAGCTTTAAAAGGATTTGAGGAAAATCTGAGGAAAGACATTCTTGCCATAGAGGGAGTACAGAGAAGGTTCACCAGACTGATTCCTGGGATGGCAGGACTTTCATATGAAGAGAGACTGGATAGACTCGGCTTGTACACGTTGGAATTCAGAAGACTGAGGGGGGATCTTATAGAAACTTACAAAATTCTTAAGGGGTTGGACAAGCTAGATGCAGGAAGATTATTCCCGATGTTGGGGAAGTCCAGAACTAGGGGTCACAGTTTAAGGATAAGAGGGAAGACTTTTAGGACCGAGATGAGGAAATCATTTTTTACACAGAGAGTGGTGAATCTGTGGAATTCTCTGCCACAGAAGGTAGTTGAGGCCAGTTCATTGGCTATATTTAAGAGGGAGTTAGATGTGGCCCTTGTGGCTAAAGGGATCAGGGGGTATGGAGAGAAGGCAGGGATGGGATACTGAGTTGGATGATCAGCCATGATCATATCAAATGGCGGTGCAGGCTCGAAGGGCCGAATGGCCTACTCCTGCACCTATTTTCTATGTTTCTATGTTTCTATGATTTGGGCCAAACACAGGAAGGTGGGACTTGTGTAGATGGGACATGTTGGTCGGTATGGGCAAGTTGGGCCGAAGGGCCTGTTTCCATGCTGTATAATTCTATCTGAGACCCATCATCAGAATTTACTTTTTCAGCATTTTCTGATTTTCTTTAACATTTTCAGTATCTGCAGTTTTGTTTTGATTACTGCTTTAATATTTTGAGAATTGCAATTATTTCAGTACTGTGTACAGAGAGAAATGCTTAATTCCAAAATAAAGGAGCAATCGATCAATGACAATGCAGATACAGCTTTTCCCAGATGACAAATAACCTGCTGACATGCAACCTGCACCTATGAAGGAGAGACTGGCGGGATGAATTTGCTGGCTGCTGTAAGGCTGCAGGCACCTTAAGCCGTGTGGGAATTCATATCACAGCAATGTCTGAACAGTCAATATTTAATTAAATCTCCCTTGGTCATAGTGATACAGCATAGAAAGAGGCCCCTCGGCTCAACTTGCCCACACCGGCCAATACGTCCCATCTATACTAGTCCCAGCTGCCCGAGTTTGGTCCCAGATGGGAAGCAAAGAGTAGGAATTAACGGGTCCTTTTCAGTGACTGGTGGGGTGCCGCAAGGCTCGGTGCTCGGAACCCAGTTATTTACAATATATATTAACGATTTAGACGAGGGAATTAAATGTGACATCTTCAATTTGCGGATGACACAAAGCTGGGTGGCAGTGTGAGCTGCGATGAGGATGCTATGAGGCTGCAGGGTGACTTGGATAGGTTGGGTGAGTGGGCAGATGCTTGGCAGATGCAGTATAATGTGGATAAATGTGAGGTTATCCACTTTGGTGGCAAGAACAGGCAGGCAGATTATTATCTGAATGGTGTCAGAGTAGGAAAAGGGGAGGTGCAAACAGCAGGCAGTGAAGAAAGCTAATGGCATGTTGGCCTTCATTGCGAGAGGATTTGAGTTTAGAAGCAAGGAGGTCCAACTGCAGTTGTACAGGGCGCTGGTGAGACCACACCTGGAGTATTGTGTGCAATTTTCATCTCCTAATTTGAGGAAGGACATTATTGTTATTGAGGGAGCACAGCGTAGGTTCACCAGGTTAATTCCCGGGCTGGCGGGACTGACATATGATGAAACAATGGATCGGCTGGGCTTATATTCACTGGAATTTAGATGGATGAGAGGAGATCTTAAGGTAACATAAAATTATTAAGGGATTGGACAGGCTAGATGCAGGAACATTTTCCCAATGTTGGGGGGATCCAGGGGTCACAGTTTAAGAATTTAGGACTGAGATGAGGAAAACACTTTTCACCAAGAGATTTGTGAATCTGTGGAATTCTCTGCCACAGAAGGCAGTGGAGGCCAGTTCACTGGATATATTCAAGAGAGATTTGGATACAGCTCTTAGGGCTAACGGAATCAAGAGATATGGGGAGGAAGCAGGAATGGGGTACTGATTCTGAATGATCAGCCATGATCATATTGAAAGGCGGTGCTAGCTCGAATGGTCAAATGGCCGACTCGTGCACCTATTTTCTATGTTTCTATATCCCTCTAAACCTATCCTTTCCATGTACCTGTCTGAATGTTTCTTACACATTTAGACAGGGTTTCTATTTAAATATCCCACTGGGCAACTGCACTTCCAACATGAACTGTTGGGGGTTACAAACAGTTTTCAGGAACCCTATCATAACTTGGGGAGAACCAGTAATGGTGATTTGTGTGTCTACCTTCATTGCTCACAACCAGAACGCTGGCCACATATTTACTTTATCGGTCTCTTGAATGAGAGTTTAAACTGAAGTCTCAGGTGGACACTGAAGATCTATGATATTATTCAAACAAGGCCAAGGAATGCTTCTTCAACCAATCATCAATTAAATAAATGGTTTGCTCAGTTACTGCATCTGTTTGTGGGACCTTACTGCTTCTAAATTGTGGGCGGCATGGTGGCGCAGCGGAGAATTTGCTGCCGTACAACGCTAGAGACCCGGGTTCGATCCTGACTACGGGTGCTGTCAGCATGGTGTTTGTACATTCTTCCTGTGACCGTGTGTGTTTTCTCGGGGCCCTCCTGTTCTCTCCCACGCTCCAAAGACGTACAGGTTTGTAGGTTAAGTGTAGGAAGGAACTGCAGGTGCTGGTTTACACGGAAGATAGACGTAAAATGCTGGAGTAACTCAGTGGGACAGGCAACATCTCTGGAGAGAAGGAACGGGTGCCATTTTAGGTCGAGAAATTTGAAAAAGGGTCTCTACCCAAAATGTCACCCATTCCTTCTAGCCAGAGATGCTGCCTGACCTGTTGAGTTACTCCAGTATTTTGCGTCTATCTTCAGGTTTGTAGGTTAATTCAGCAAAAAGTTGAAATTGTCCCTAGTGGGTAGTGTAAGGGGTGATCGCTGGTCGGCGCGGACTCGGTGGGCCGAAGGGCCTGTTTCCACGCTATATCTCTAAAGTCTAAAGTAAAGAGATATAATTCCTGCATGTCAATAATTACATTGCGTTTAAATACTTGATTTATTGTAAAGTACTTTAGGCACACACCTTAGTACAGCCGAACAGTCTAGTCAATTTTGAACATTGACTTCTCTAATTTTATATAGCTCTTGCTTTCTCCCTCCTTCCCCTCCCCCTTCCCAGCTCTCCCACAAAGCTTACTGTCTCCGCCTCTTCCTTTCTTTTTCCCGCGCCCCACCCCCTGACATCAGTCTGAAGCAGGGTCGCGACCTGAAATGTCGCCTATTCCTTCTCTCCATAGATGCTGCCTCACCCGCTGAGTTTCTTCTGCATTTTTTGTCTACAGTCAATTTTGAGATCATTAGGTTGAAGCAGAATGATTCACTCGATTGAGGGTCTGTCTGAATAGACTTACATTTTTCTGCGCTCAAGGTGATAAATGATTTGGCACAATAAATGTTAGGTCCAATTCAAGTTAAAAAGTTTGGAATCAACGATATTATGTTTCACAGAAAGTGCTGGGAAAAACTCAGCAAGTCAGGCACACTCTACGGAAAGACAGTCAACGGTTTGGGTCTTTGCCTTTTATTCGGGATGTCTGACCAATGGTTTCAGAACCAAGGTTTACTGCTTCTCTCTGCACGGATGCATCCCGACCTGCTGGATATTTCCTGCATTTTCAGTTTTTATTTCAGATTTATGTATCGATAGGATAGACACCTTTCTCCCCAGGGTGGGAATGTCAAAGACGAGACGGCATATATTTAATCCGAGAGGGGCAAACTTTAAAAGAGATGTGTAGGGCAAATTTTCACAGAGAGTGGAGGATGCCCGAAATGTGCTACCAGGAGGCAGATAGGGTAGTGGTGTTTAAGAGACTTTTAGATAGGCATGTGGATATAGACAGACAATACTTTATTGTAACGTGTACCATGTAGGTGCAGGGAAATTCTTTGTTCTTGCATACAGTACACAAAAGGGTTGCCACAAGGTGCCGACAAGTATTAACTAAGCATCAACTCAGCATGGGTGGCACGGTGGCGCAGCGGTAGAGTTGTCGCCTTACATCGCTGGCAGCACCGGAGAATATGGGTGCTGTCTGTGCGGAGTTTGGACGTTCTCCCCGTGACCCCCTGGGTTTTCACCGAGATCTCCAATTTCCTCCCACACTCCAAAAGACGTACAGGTTTGTAGGTTAATTGGCTTGGTGCATGTGTAAAATTGTCCCTGGTGTGTGTAAGATAATGTTAATGTGCGGGGATCGCTGGTTGGTGTGGACTCAGTGGGCCAAAGGGCCTGTATCTGTGGGCCAAAGGGCCTGTTTGTTCTGCGCTGTATCACTAAACTAAACTAAACTAAACATCAAGGCTGCAATGAAGAGTCCTTACCACAGTACTCCAAACCAAACTTATCTTATCAAGAAATCCCCTTTCTTGAAGCTGTATTAACAGCAGGATTATATGACAATATTGGGATGATTATTTATACTCCACCATTAAACATTAAAGTACTCTTAAATATTGATGGTCCCTACTTCGTTCCCCCTTCCACGCTCTCCCCCCTCCCCAACAACAGGTCCCTCTTGTTCTTGGCAGCCCCCCCCCCCCCCCAAGCTGAGTTCCCCCATTGTTCTCCCCAGGCTGGGAATGGAGAGGTACGCTTCATGTAGGATCATCACATTAGTTTATCTTGCCATTCTGGTCGGTACAGACATTGTGGGCCGAAGGGCCTGTTCCTGTGCTGGACCTTTCCACACCCTCTGTTACTATTTCCAGCATCTGCAGTTTCCTTGACTTTCAGATGCCACATCCCACCCCCGTCTGTTTTCATGAAGCAAAAGCCCCCGCTAGCAGTGTGACTGAACAAGTATTTGTTTAAAGTTGGATTACTTTGTACTGCAGTGCCGAAGGCAGCTTGGTTAGTCTGCTGTGGAGCTGAGCTGGTGTTGGTGGCCCATACTTCCCAGTCACTCATCAGATCGGGCTGACTAGCAGATGAAGATACTTTCAAAGACTCGGGTGGTCCTGCCGCCCCTGGAAAGCAAACACACTTGATGAATATGTGCCCCAGTGGTTTCCCAGAATTATTAGATATTAAAAAGCAACAGCCAAGAAAGTAATCAAATATTCAGTGAAAAACTGCAAAATCACTTCAACGATTACTATTGTTAGACAGGGCGGCAGAGCCAGAGATCCGGGTTCGATTCTGATTATGGGTGCTGTCTGTACGGAGTTTGTACGTTCTCCCCATGACCTGCGTGGGTTTTCACAGGCTTCTTCCCACTCTCCAAGGATATACAGGTTTGTAGGTTAATTGGCTTTTGGTAAAATTGTAAATTCCATAGAAACATAGAAAATAGGTGCAGGAGTTGGCTATTCGCCCCCTCGAGCCAGCACCGCCATTCAATGTGATCATGGCTGATCATCCACAATCAGTGCCCCAAAATTGTCCCTTGTGTACATGATAGAGCTGGAGTACGGGGTGATCGCTGGTCGGCGTGGACTTGGTGGGCCGAAGGGCAGGTGTCAATGTTGCATCTCCAAAGTCTGAAGTATTAGAATCTCATTCCAATAAGGGTATTAATTAGGGTATAAATTCCCTTGCTTCATTGCTTCTTTCAAATTATGCTTTGAGAAACTGTTGAGGAAAAATAAGGTGCCGAGGAATCACAATGATTTTTTTGAAGTTTAATAGATTTTTCCACTTGACAAAGGAGGACAGTGAACCTCATAAGTCTTCGGCCCAAGGCCTAACGGGCGTTCAGTCATTGAGTTTATTCAATGTGGAAACAGATGGATTCCAGATATTAAAGGGCCTATCCCACTTTCACGACCTAATTCACGACCTCTGCCGAGTTTGCCCTTGACTCATACTGGCAGCATGGTCATCACGAGGTCGTAGGAGGTGGTAGGTAGGTCGTAGCAGGCCGTGATGCTAGTCGTAGGTACTCGTGGCATCAAGTAGGTCGGGGCGTTTTTCTAGCCTGATAAAAAATCACCACGAGTAGAAAAGGTCGTGAATTAGGTCGTGAAAGTGGGACAGGGCCTTAAGGAAGTCAAAGGAAACTACATTGTTGTAAAGGACAACCAGGCTCAATCAAGTTCGGCAAAATAAAAATAAGTTATCAAAATCAGTCATTTGAATGCCCCTGTGCATAAAACAACAGAGGGTTTATCAAGATTTTAAAATGATGCAATACAAGCGCAACAAGCTGACATAATGAAATTGGAGACAGGCCATTGCATAATACAATAATGAAACACTTCTGCACACAAGTAGGTCTTTACTGAGTACTAGATTCAAAACCAGGGTTTGAAGCAGACGCCATTCATGATCAACTCAATTGTGATCCAGACTTTAATTCCTATGTTCCCCGAGAATAAGCCAAGATGATTGTATAACATTGTGATATATCAAAATATTTGCTGCCTATTCAAATTTTTTTTGTTTCTATTGTCTGCTTCCTATAGGAAATGGAATTTAGATTTGCCTCAGCTGTTCATTACAAGTTCAGTTGAAGATGGTCTGAAGATGGGTCTCGACCCGAAACATCACCCATTCCTTCTCTCCAGAGATGCTGCCTGACCCGCTGAGTTACTCCAGCATATTGTGTCTATCTCGGTGTAAACCGGCATCTGCAGTTTCTTCCTACACATACCCAGTTTGTATTTGTTCCAGAAAACATATTAATTGACATCACAGAGGGGGAGCAGTTAGAGAGGAGGTTGTGAAACGGTCTCCGGAGGGAGGAGGAGAACTTCTTCAAAGTAGGCATACCTTGAGGCGATTTCGCAGTGGAGTAGACAAAGTGTTAAAGAAGGAACTGCAGATGCTGGAAAATCGAAGGTACACAAAAATGCTGGAGAAACTCAGCGGGTGCAGCAGCATCTATGGAGCTATCTATGAGTTTCTCCAGCATTTTTGTGCCTTCGCTCCATAGATGCTGCTGCACCCGCTGAGTTTCTCCAGCATTTTTGTGCCTTTGCTCCATAGATGCTGCTGCACCCGCTGAGTTTCTCCAGCATTTTTGTGTACCTTCGATTTTCCAGCATCTGCAGTTCCTTCTTTAACACTTTGTCTACTCCACTGCGAAATCTCAAGGTATGCCTACTTTGAAGAAGTTCTCCTCCTCCGTCCGGAGACAGTTTCACAACCTCCTCTCTAACTGCTCCCCCTCTGTGATTCCCCCTTCCCTCCAACTCTACGCATCCTGGTGGCATGAACATTGAATTCTCACAATTCCGTTAACCCTTGCTGTCTCCTCCCCTTGCTACCTCTCCCTCAGCCCTCGGGCTCCTCCTCCTCCTTTTTCCTTTCTTCTCCCCGCCTCCCCCCACCCCCAATCAGTGTGAAGAAGGGTTTCGGCCCGAAACTTTGCCTATCTCCTTCGCTCCATAGATGCTGCAGCACCCGCTGAGTTTCTCCAACATTTTTGTGTACCTTCGATTTTCCAGCATCTGCAGTTCCTTCTTTAACACTATTCCTCTCATGATATTATCTCAATAAGATCGCCCCTCATCTGCCTGCGCTCCAAGGAATAGAGACCCAGAGTTGTGAGAATATTCCCCTGCATTGAATAAACTCAAAGAGACAGCAAGCAAAGGTGGAAGAATCTAGTAAGGATCACAGAGACAACTTTACCCATGTTGAAGAAATCTGAGCTGGAGGATGGGTGAGGCAGACCATTTGTGGATGAAACAGACGGGGGATTAGGACTGAAAAACTCTCCAAATAAGTCTGGCTCGGCTTGATCAGGCTTGTCTGTCTGCAATCCAGTACCAAACGGATCAAAGGAGTCTGCTGACAAAAAGTAAATAAAATAGGTTTAATGTTTTTGCTTCTTAAGTGCACCAGGGCAACTTGCATTGGTCTACATTCAAACAAACCATGAGCAGGTGACTGGAGAGGAGTTTTTACCTCTGTGCATGGTGCTGGCATATTTGGACTATCATATCCAGCATGACAAATCTTTCACTTTAACAGCTGAGGTGAAAAGGTGCCAAATCATTCAACTGTTCAGCGACATTTGTTTAGTTTTGTTTAGAGATACAGCACGAAGACAGGCCCTTCAGCTCACCGAGTCCGCACCGACCAGCGATCCCCGCACACTAACACTATCCTACACGTACTCGGGGCAATTTACACTTATACCAAGCAATTAACATAAAAACCTGTACGTCTTTGGAGTGTGGGAGGAAACCAAAGATCTCGGAGAAAACCCACGCAATCACGGGGAGAACGTATAAACTTCGTACAGACAGCACCCGTAGTCAGGATTGAACCTGGTCTCTGGCGCTGCAAGCGCTGTGTGGCAGCAACTCTACTGCTGCGCCACCGTACTGCCCTTGATTTAAGGAGATAGTGCCCTCCATAATGTTTGGGACAAAGACCCATCATTTATTTATTTGCCTCTGTACTCCACAATTTGAGATTTGTAATAGAAAAAAGTCACATGTGGTTAAAGTGCACATTGTCAGGTTTTATTAAAGGCCATTTTTACACATTTTGGTTTCACCATGTAGAAACTACAGCTGTGTTTACACATAGTCCCCCCCCATTTCAGGGCACCATAATGTTTGGGACACACGGCTTCACAGGTGTTTGTAATTGCTCAGGTGTGTTTAATTGCCTCCTTAATGCAGGTATAAGGGAGCTCTCAACATCTAGTCTTTCCTCCAATCTTTCCATCACCTTTGGAAACTTTTATTGCTGTTTATCAACACGAGGACCAAAGTTGTGCCAATGAAAGTCAAAGAAGCCATTATGAGTGAGAAACAAGAATCAAACTGTTAGAGACATCAGCCAAACCTTAGGCTTACCAAAATGAACAAGAGAGCACTGGTGAGCTTACTAATCGCAGGGACTGGCAGGCCAAGGAAGATATCCACAGCTGATGACAGAATTCCCTCTATAATAAAGAAAAATCCCCAAACACCTGTCCAAAAGATCAGAAACACTCTTCAGGAGTCAGGTGTGGATTTGACAATGACCACTGTCCGCAGAAGACTTCATGAACAGAAATACAGAGGCTACACAGCAATGTGTGGTTAGACGCAAAAATAGGATGGCCAGGTTACAGTTTGCCAAGAGGTACTTAAAAGGGCAACCACAGTTCTGGAAAAAAGGTCTTGTGGACAGATGAGACGAAGATTAACTTATATCAGAGTGATGGTAAGAGCAAAGTATGGAGGAGAGAAGGAACTGCCCAAGATCAAAAGCATACCACTTCATCTGTGAAACACGGTGGTGGGGGTGTTATGGCCTGGGCATGTATGGCTGCTGAAGGTACTGGCTCACTTATAGCCCTGTCCCATGGTGCGAGTTCATTCCAAGAGCTCTCCCGAGTTTAAAAAAAATCAAACTCGTGGTAAGCACGGAGAATGAACGTAGCGGGTACGTCGGAGCTCGGGGACGTCTCTTAGTGCTAACGGCAGGTACTCGGGAAGACTCGCTAACGGCAGGTAAGCACGGGAAGACTCGTGATGATTTTTCAACATGATGAAAAATGTCCACAAGAGCCCCGAGTACCGACCAGTGGCCATTACCGTAAATCTCCGAGTTCGAATCAGGGCAAACTCGGGAGAACTCATGGAATGAACTCGTACCGTGGGACAGGGGTTTTATCTTCATTGATAATACAACTGCTGATGGTAGTAGCATAATGAATTCTGATGTGTATACACCCATCCTATCTGCTCAAGTTCAAACAAATGCCTCAAAACTCATTGGCTGGCGGTTCATTCTGCAGCAAGAATATGATCCCAAACATACTGCTAAAGCAACAAAGGAGTTTTTCAAAGCAAAAAAATGGTCAATTCTTGAGTGGCCAAGTCAATCACCCGATTTGAAGTCAATTGAGCATGCCTTTTATATGCTGAAGAGAAAACTGAAGGTGACTAGCTCCAAAACAAGCATAAGCTAAAGATGGCTGCAATACAGGCCTGGCAGAGCATCAGCAGAGAAGACACCCAGCAACTGGTGATGTCCATGAATCGCAGACTTCAAGCAGTCATTGCATGCAAAGAATATGAAACAAAATACTAAACATGACTACTTTCATTTACATGACATTGCTGTGTCCCACACATTATGGTGCCCTGAAATGGGGGGGGGGGGGGGGGGGGCGACCGTTGCTGTAATTTCTACATGGTGAAACCAAAATGTATAAAAATGGCCTTTATTAAAATCTGACAATGTGCACTTTAACCACATGTGATTTTTTCTATTACAAATTGTGGAGTACAGAGGCAAATAAATAAATGATGGGTCTTTGTCTCAAACATTATGGAGGGCACTGTAGTTGAAGCGAGAGGATGAGGTGTGAATTGTGTAGCTAGAGGAAGGAACATAGATATAGGGGAGTGATGGGTGCAAAGTCAGGCGGGGATCAGGGGTGGGGAGTTGGGGGAAAAAAACAATTGGGGGAAGAGTTCTTTTGTCGAGGTTATCTACAGTTGGAGAATTCAAATGTTCATACCATTGCGTTGTAAGCTACCCAGGCAGACTCGGTGGGCCGAGTGGCCTGTTTCCACGCTGTATCTCTAAACAAATACGATGTAACATGCAAACCGTGGAGAATATGTGGAAGTCTCCTGTAGAGGATTGCAGAGACTCCGTCATTGAGATAATTCCGAGCAGAATTTAATATTTCTGCATACTATAGAAATCGAAGGACATGGACATAACAGGAAGGTGCAAGCGGGTTAGACAATCAGCCATGACCTTGATGAATGTTGTGGCCGACCAACACCAGATGTATACTCCTTCTCCTAATATTCTTACATTTACCATTTTACACTTTACTTGAGGAGATCCACCAGGTGGCGCTGTCAGCAATGGCAGCCTCGCCAACAAACTGTCTTTTCATCTTTTATGTTATTTTTAGTGTGTTTTTAAAAGTTTGTGTTAATGTTCTCTGGTTTGTTTTATGTGGGGGATGGGGGAAACTTTTTTTTCAATCTCTTACCTTGCCAGAGATGCGATTGTTTTCCGGATCGTATCTCCAGTCGCTCTGCGGCCTAACATCATGGAGCTGGAAGCCTTGCTTGAGACTGACTTTGAGCCCCACCACTGGGCCGTGGACTTGCCATCAGAGCCTGCGATCGCTTGCCTGGGATCGACGCTCCAACCGCGGCCTGCAGATTTCACCATCGAGGAGCTCGCAGTCTCGGGTAGAGACTGATGTCAGGAAGCTCCAAAGTAGTGGGAGGTTCAACTAGCCCCGACCCGGGGTCCGATCGCCCGGAGCGGGGCAGCTGAGATCCCCCCCCCGACGCAGGAGCTTGATCGCCCCGACGTTGGAGGGCCCGACCGCCGGCTGCGGGACCCAAGATCGTCCCGACAACGGAAGGTTCAAGGCCCCCAACCACGGGAGGATAAAGAAGGGAAAAGATTGAACTTTTTTTTCCGTCTTCCATCACAATGAGGAATGTGGTGGAGTCGCTGTGGTGGATGTTCATGTTAAAATGTATTTTGTGTGTTTGTTGCTTTTTATTGGTATGACTGTATGGCAAATTAAATTCCATGTATGTTGCAAAATATACTTGGTTATTAAAGTATGATTATGATTATGATAGACATATAAAATTATGAAAGGCATAGAGACGGTAGACAGTTTTCCTCCAGGGTGGAAAGGTGGAAATGTCCAACAGTGGGCATAGTTATAAGATGAGGGTGAAAGTTCAAGGGAGATTTGCAGGGCAGATTTTTTTTACATAGAGAATTGTGTGGGCCTGGAACGCATTGCCAGGGGTGATGGTGGTCCATTTAAGATTTGGTGAAAACGGAGGCATGTACTGCATTATTTAGGATGAGAGGGGATCTTATAGAAATATGTAAAATTCTTGATTAGACAATAGACAATAGGTGCAGGAGTAGGCCATTCGGCCCTTTGAGCCAGCACTGCCATTCAATGGATCATGGCTGATCATCCCCAATCAGTACCCCGTTCCTGCCTTCTCCCCATATCCCCTGACTCCGCTATCTTTAAGAGCCCTATCTAGCTCTCTCTTGAAAGTATCCAGAGAACCTGCCTCCACCGCCCTCTGAGGCAGAGAATTCCACAGACTCACAACTCTCTGTGTGAAGAAGTGTTCCCTTATTTCCATTCTAAATGGCTTGCCCCTTATTCTTAAACTGTGGCCCCTGGTTCTGGACTCCCCCAACATCGGAAACATGTTTCCTGCCTCTAGCGTATCCAAACCCTTAATAATCTTTTATGTTTCAATAAGATCCCCTCCCATCCTTCTAAACTCCAGAGTATACAAGCCCAGCTGCTCCATTCTCTCAGCATATGACAGTCCCGCCATCCCGGGAATTAACCTTGTAAACCTACGCTGCACTCCCTCAATAGCAAGATTGTCCTTCCTCAAATTAGGGGATCAGAACTGCACACAATACTCCAGGTGTGGTCTCACTAGGTCTCTGTACAACTGCAGAAGGACCTCTTTGCACCTATACTCAACTCCTCTTGTTATGAAGGCCAACATGCCATTCGCTTTCTTCACTGCCTGCCATACCTGCATGCTTACTTTCATTGACTGATGAACAAGAACCCCAGATCCAGTTGTACTTCCCCTTTTCCCAACTTGACACCATTTAGATAATAATCTGCCTTCCTGTTTTTGCTACCAAAGTGGATAACCTCACATTTATACACATTAAACTGCATCTGCCATGCATCTTATGGCAGATGCCCAGTTGCAGTTACTCCCATCATCACCAAGTGCTTCGAGAGGCTGATCCTGGCACACCTCAAAGGCTGCCTACCTCCCACACTGGACCCCTATCAGTTCGCCTACCGCAAGAACAGGAGTACGGAGGATGCCATCTCAACCGCACTTCACTCCGCCTCTCCCACCTCGACAACAGAGACACCTACGTGAGAATGCTGTTCATCGACTATAGCTCAGCATTTAACACCATTATCCCCTCAAAACTGATCACCAAACTCAGCGACCTGGGCATCGACCTCTCCCTCTGCAACTGGATACTGGACTTTCTAACTAACAGACCCCAGTCTGTTAGGTTGGACAACCACACCTCTTCAACCCTCACCCTGAACACCGGCGTTCCACAGGGCTGTGTACTGAGCCCCCTCCTCTACTCCCTCTTCACCTACGACTGCACACCTGTACATGGTACCAACACCATCATCAAGTATGCAGATGATACAACGGTGATTGGCCTCATCAGCGACAATGATGAGTCGGCCTATAGGGAGGAGGTTCAGCTCCTAGCAGCATGGTGCGCTGACAACAACCTGGCCCTTAACTCCAAGAAGACCAAGGAGCTCATTGTGGACTACAGGAGGTCTAGGGGCGGCACGCACACCCCCATCCATATTAACGGGATGGAGGTAGAACGTGTTTCCAGCTTCAGGTTTCTGGGGGTCAACATCTCTGATGACCTCTCTTGGACCCACAATACCTCAACACTGGTCAAGAAGGCTCACCAGCGTCTCTTCTTCCTGAGGAGACTAAAGAAGGTCCATCTGCCTCCTCAGATTCTGGTGAACTTCTACCGCTGCACCATCGAGAGCATCCTTACCAACTGTATCACAGTATGGTATGGCAACTGCTCTGTCTCCGACCGGAAAGCACTGCAGAGGGTGGTGAAAACTGCCCAACGCATCACCGGTTCCTCACTCCCCTCCATTGAGTCTGTCCAAAGCAAGCGTTGTCTGCGAAGGGCGCGCAGCATCGTCAAGGACTGCTCTCACCCCAGCCACAGACTGTTTACCCTCCTCCCATCCGGGAGGTGCTACAGGTCTCTCCGTTGCCGGACCAGTAGGTTCAGGAACAGCTTCTTCCCGGCGGCTGTTATACTACTTAACTCTGCACCTTGGTGACTGCAAAACGGATAATACAGCAAGGCTCTGGAACCAAGAGGCTCCAGGACCTACACTCCAATCTCCTAACAATTATTTCTGGGCATCAAGTTATAGGAAAGTTGCTGTCAAGCTGGAAAGGGTGCAGAGAAGATTTACGAGGATGTTGCCAGGACGCGAGGGCCTGAGCTACAGGGAGAGGTTGGGCTGGCTACGACTCTATTCCTTGGAGCACAGGAGGATGAGGGGTGATCTTATAGAAGTGTACAAAATCATGAGAGGAATAGATTGGGTAGATGCACAGAGTCTCTTGCCCAGAGTAGGGGAATCGAAAACCAGAGGTCAGGGGGGAAATATTTAATAGGAACTTGAGAGGTAACTCTTTCAAACAAAGATGTAAGGTTTGTAGGCTAATTGGCCAGGTATACAATGGTAAATTGTCCCTGGTGTGTGATGGATAATTTAAGTGTGTGGGGATCGCTGGTTGGCATGGACTCGGTGGGCCGCGCTGTATCTCTGAACTAAACTAACCAAAAGGGATAAAGAAGGAACTACAGATGCTGGAAAATCGAAGGTACACAAAAATGCTGGAGAAACTCAGCGGGTGCAGCAGCATCAATGGAGCGAAGGAAATAGGCCTATCTTCTTCGCTCCATAGAGGCTGCTGCACCCGCTGAGTTTCTCTAGCATTTTTGTGTACCTAACCAAAAGGGAGGTGGGTATATGGAAGGAACAGCTGGTGGAGGTAGTTGAGGCAGGTAGTATCGCAACGTTAAAGAAACATTGAGACCGGTACATGTTTGGAGAGATATAGGCCAGATGCTATCAGGTGGGAATAGTGTAGATGGTCGGTGTGGGTGATGGGCCGAAGGGCCTGTTTCCACGCTGTATGACTCTATGACAATCAAAATGTCCGGACATAACCGAAAGAGCATCCGCTGTTGATGGATCGAGTGGCCACCAGTGATATCCGTCTGCTACGTACCTGCTGAAGCCTGTGGAGCTCCGGGAACTGGTTCCACCGACGGTGGAGGTGCTGCGCTGAAGAAGAAATCGTCCCCTCCTCCAATGAGGTCCGTGGAGCCATCCTGAAGCCCGTCAGGCGGAGCGTCGGAAAACAAATCGCTCAGCAGGTCGGCGTTGCTGGACGAGCTCTTCATCTCCACTGCTGGAGGAGCCACGTCGGGCTGGGCGGTGCTGTTGAGACCCAGCAGGTCCACACTGTCCTCGGAAGGACTCCTCGCGCCTTGCTCCGCTGCCCCGTCGATGTCCACCTCGAAGAAGAAACTGACCTTGTTCACTTGTTCCGAGTCGGGCTGAGTTGGGCTCTCTGGCTCATCGGCCCTCACGGAACCGCGTTCACTGGAGAAAGCCGCAAACTCGTCTTCCGACGGACTGCATTCCTCCTCCAGGTCCGGATGATCATCATCTGGAGACTGTTCCTCGGCAGTCCCGGCGTCCTCTCTTCCCTCTCTTCCCTCTGCTAAACAATCAAAAGCATGAGGTAAAAAATTAGTCAAGTCGCAAGAACCATTAAAATCTGCACCAGCTTATTTCCTTTCAGTACTTACTTACTCCCAATCTGCCCTTTCTGTCCTGGGCCTCCTCCATTGTCAGAGTGAGGCCCAGTGCAAATTGGAGGAACTGCACCTCATATTTTGCTTGGGCAGCTTACACCCCAGCGGTATGAATATTGAAGGTAGACACAAAATGCTGGAGTAACACAGGCAGCTTCTCTGGAGAGAAGGAATGGGCGATGTTTTGGGTCGATACTTCTCTAACTTCAAACAGCCCATGCTTTCCCTCTCTCTCCATCCCCTCCACCTTCCCAGTTCTCCCACCAGTCTTACTGTCTCCGACTACATTCTATCTCTGTCCCTCCCATTCCCCTGACATCAGTCTGAAGAAGGGTCTCAACCCAAAACTTCACCCATTCCTTCTCTCCAGAGATGCTGCATGAGTTACTCCAGCATTTTGTTTCAGTGTTCAGTTTAGCTTAATCAGAATTAAAACACAAAGTACATGCTATAACACCAGGTTAAGCGCAACCAAGAAAACCATCCTAAAGCCAAAGTACTATCTAAACCAGGGGTGTCAAACTCATTTTAGGTCACGGGCAAAATGCGACTTCATGCCCGCCGGATTGCGCACGCGTGCGAACACAGTCCGATCCGGCACCACGGACAGCTGCAGCCCGCTCTGGCATCGGGGAAATCATCCCGCGGGCCGGATCGGACCCCTTCGCAGGAACCATCCTGCCCGCGGGCCACGAGTTTGACACCCCTGCTCTAAACAATGTACCAACTTATGCTAAGGACAATAACCAACTGCACATACAATAAACAGCTACCTACATGTTAACAAGCTCTTTTTTTTTTAAATGATCGTGTAGATGCAAGTATATCATTGGGGTGATCTAGTTGTTAGTGTCACGTGCACCGAGGTACAGTGAAAAGATTTTCTTTACCTGCCGTCCAGTTAAAGAAAAGCATTTAGTGCAAGTTATAAATACCACTGAAGTCCGATAAAGTCCGAATGAAGATAGTTCAAAGGTCTCCAATGAGGTAAAAGAGAGGTCAGGACCGCACTAGCTGATATGAGGACGGGTGATTGTATTTATTTAGTTCATTATTATTATCACGTGCACCGAGGTACAGTGAAAAGCTTTTGTTTGCATGTTATCCAGTCAAAGAAAAAAACCTATACATGATTACAAGCAAGCCATCCACAGCGCACATATAAAGGATAAATGGGAAACATCATTTAGTACAAAATAAAATCAGATTAAAGATAGTTCTGAAAGTCTCCAATGAGGTAGATGGTAGGACCACACGGTAGCTGATGAGAGGACGGTTCAGTTGCCTGATAATAGCTGGGAAGAAACTGTCCCTGAATCTGGAGGTGTGTGTTTTCAAACTTATGTACTTCTTGGTAAGGTAACATATTATAGTTTCAAGGGTATTAAGTCTCCTTCTCACCAACTCACTGTGAATCAGAGAGCTATTTGACCAAGAGGAGATAAACGTGTCTTGAAGTTGGCGATGAAACAATGGCTCTTCACAGCAAGAAACGCAACGGAAACTTCATCCCTTGAACTCCCACTAGTTCAGGAGACACAAAGAACTGCAGATGCTGGTTTACAATTGAAAAACAAACACAAAATGCCAGAGTGACTCAGCATCTCTGGAGGACATGTTTCGGGTCGGGACCCTTATTGAGTTTGAAGAAGGGTCCCTGACCGGAAACGTTACCTATCAATGTCCTCAGGAGATGCTGTCTGACCAGCTGAGTAAACTCCAGCACTTTTCCCCACCAGTTCAGGCCAGTCAACTCAAAGAGGATCAGTCATCAGAGCTGCAACTTTTTTGATTTGCACTGTGTAATGTAACAGCAGGTAGTGAAACGCTTGCAGAACATAATTTCACAGCAGGAAGTAATAATGAAAAAGAAAATAATCCTTGCAAAATTAGCAGTCAAAAGATTGCTTAGATCAAAGCAAACAAAATCAAAAGGATAAAAGGGGGATATTTAATTGCTGTTTGGGAAAGGGGGGAGAAAGTTTATCGTCCAAATTAAATTCAAGCATTGCTCAAATCTAATTTAATACCAATTCAATAAACTCTAAATCCTGATTAGTTTCTCATTATTTCACAAAATGCATGCCTTAATTTTTCTTCCAAACTTTCTGTATAAGAGATAGACAGAAAATGCTGGAGTAACTCGACGGGACAGGCAGCATCTCTGAATGATGGGTCGAGACCCTTCTTCAGACCTAGAGTCAGGAGAAAGAGAGACACAGAGATATGGAAGGGTAAGGTAAAAACAAGAGATCAAAGGGAACAACGTTAAGGAAATGTAGAATGGTTCATTGTTAGCCGAGGGGAAGGTGACAACAAGGTGACAACAAGGCATACAAGGAGTTAAATTTAATCAGGAGGACAATGAACTAGGGTGGGAAAGTGATCGTTAAACTGTGGAACTCATTGCCACAGAGGGTTGTGGAGGTCGTCAGTTGATATTTTTAAGGCAGAAATAGACAAATTATTGATTAGAACAGGTGTCAAGGGTTATGGGGAGAAGGCAGGAAAATGGGATTAGGAAGCCGGGATCAGCCATAATTGAATGGTGGAGTAGACACGATGGGCCGAATGGCCTAATTCTACTCCTATAACTTGTGGACGTGGATGGAGAGAGAGGGAAAGCAAGCGCTACTTGAAGTTAGAGAAGTCAATATTCATACCACTAGGTTGTAAGCTGCCCAAGTGAAATATGAGGTGCTGTTCCTCCAATTTCTGCTGGGCCTCACTCTGACAGTGCAGGAGACCCAGGACAGAAAGGTCAGTGTGGGAATGGGAGGGGGAGTTAAAGTGTTTAGCAACCGGGAGATCACATAGGCCCAGGCAGACTGAGTGGAGGTGTTCATGAAACGATCGTCGAGCCTGCGGGCTTGGTCTCGCCTACACATTTCTGTATAAGAGCACGGATTTATCCACAGGTTTAGTTGATTGCACAAATGCACATTTATTACGATGGCCAACTGACTAGAATCGTAGAAGAGCAGTGATTCAGGGAAGATTAGCTTAATATTCGTAAAGAAGTAAAATGTTATGGGTCGAGACCCTTCTTCAGACTACATTCGATGAGTTGGGTCGAAGTGCCAGTCTGAGGAAGGATCTCGACCTGAAACGTACGGGTGTCAGGGGTTATGGGGAGAAGGCAGGAAAATGGGGTTGAGGGGGAAAGATAGATCAGCCATGAGTGAATGTCGGAGTAGGCTTGATGGGCCGAGTGCCTAATTCTGCTCCTATCATTGATCTTATGATCATATGAACTAAACAAAATATTCGATGACTATTTGTGAATCTGACACTAAGTAAACTAGGCTCGTGACCTCTTTTCAGCTTTTTAAGTAACTACTCATCTGGAGCAAAAATGAAAACACTGTCAATAAGGTGAAATCATCTGAGACGATGCCAACTAAAATTCAAAGAATTCATCAATATCAGCTGAGGCAAACTAGACTCTTGACCTCTTTTCAGTTTTTTAAATAACTACTCATCAGGAACAAAAATCAAAACATTGTTAATAAGGTGAAATCAACTGATACGGATCCAACTAAAATTCAAGGTATTCGTCAAAAATCAGCCAACATTTACCTTCCCAATTTAGTGTCTCGAAAAAACTGTTGGAAGTATCACTGTTCTGATGCGATGCCTCGTCTTCACTTGTGTTCTCTGAAGCGCGGTCTGATTTCGGGCTCTCCGCATCGTACTGTGCTGTTGACCCCGGCTGTCGAGGCAGCTCAGGTTTCCCTTCATGGGTGAAGAAAAATATTCATAACGTTCAGAATACCTTCGAGCTATAGATTTGTTTTCACAGTATTTAAAAAAAATATTCGATCAACCGAATTGAATTGAATTGAATGCTTTATTGTCGTGTGACGTCACAGTGAAATTCTTTGCTTGCATACCCAAGGTATGCAAATAGTCGCCACATAAAGGGTGCTGACAAAGGTACAAATTCTACATTTACATCTATCTTCAGAATGCAGCGGTAGAGTTGCTGCCTTATAGCGCTGGAGAAACGGGTTTGATCCCGACTACGGGTGCTGTCCGTACGGAGTTTGTACGTTCTCCCCGTGACCGCGTGAGTTTTCGCCGAGATCTTCGGTTTCCTCCCACACCCCAAAGACGTACAGGTATGTAGGTTAATTGGCTTGGTAAATGTAAAAATTGTCCCTCGTGGGTGTAGGATAGTGTGAATGTGCGGGGATCGCTGGTTGGCGCGGACCCGGTGGGCCGAAAGTGCCTGTTTCTGCGTTGTATTTCTAAACTAAACTAAACTTAAACTAAACTAAAATGGATAGGGTGAATATTAGTGACTTGATAAAAAGCATTAAAATTAATACATGTATCCTACTGAGAAACGTTGCGAGAACAGATGATTCATAAAGCTTTTTACTCTCTGCCTTAAATAGTTACATAAACTACACAATTCATTGTCTAGAATTTATGTTTTAAACAAACTATCTAACATTCAGGACAGCACGGTGGCGCAGCAGTAGAGCAGCTGCCTCACAGCGCCAGAGACCCGGATTCCATCCCGACTACGGATGCTGTCTGTAGGGAGTTTGTACGTTTTCTCTGTGACCGCGTGGGTTTTCTCCAGGTGCTCCGGTTTCCTCCTACACTCCAAAGACGTACGGGTTTGTAGGTCAATTTGGCTTCGGTAAAAATTGCAAATTGTCCTTCGTGTGTAGGATGGTGCGAGTATACGGGGATCGCTGGTTGGCGCCGACTCGGTGGGCCGAAGGGCCTGCTTCCACACTGTACTTCGACAGTAAACTAAACTTCCATCCTTGTGTAGGAAGGAACTGCAGATGCTGGTTTAAACCGAAGATAGACAAAAAATGCTGGAGTAACACGGTGAGGCAGGCAGCATCTCTGGAGAGAAGGAATGGGTGACATTTCTTCATTCAGACTGAAGCAGGCTCTCGACCCGAAACGTCACCTATTCCTTCTCTCCAGAGATGCTGCCCGTCCCGCT
The DNA here is from genome assembly GCA_038087875.1 of Malacoraja senta. Classification (NCBI taxonomy): domain Eukaryota; kingdom Metazoa; phylum Chordata; class Chondrichthyes; order Rajiformes; family Rajidae; genus Malacoraja; species Malacoraja senta. Next base: position 113,663,847 of record CM075977.1, on the reverse strand, counting down.
GAGTTACTCCGGCATTTTGTGTCAAACATCCATCCTTCATTCATTCATTCATTACCCAGACTATTAATCTCTGCAGAAATTCTTTGTTATAAGCTGCATATAGTGCTAATTACATTTTAAAGCTCTTAAAAAAAAACGTACCAAATTTAGAAAGCATCTCCTGCTGTTCTTCGCGACTGGAGAAGAGGATCTTCGGATTGAGGCCCTTAGTCATAAAGTTTTCCCAGGGTGGAAGGTTACTCTTGGAGTTCTCCTCAGGCTCCACCTCCACCTCCAGAGTTACTTGGAAGAGGTCGGGATATTTCTCCTGGATGTCGCATGCATCAAGATCATACCTGAAATACAGAACCACCAGAATCAATTGACAACTAAACTAAACCTACCATTTAGCGTGTGTAAGAAAGAACTGCAGATGCTGGTAAAATCTAAGGTAGACACAAAATACTGGAGTAAATCCGCGGGTTTTTCCCGCTCAGTAACTTCTACAGGTGCACAGTAGAGAGCATGCTGACTGGTTGCATCGTGGCTTGTTTCGGCAACTTGAGCGCCCTGGAGAGGAAAAGGCTACAAAAAGTAGTAAACACTGCCCAGTCCATCATCGGCTCTGATCTCCCTTCCATCGAGGGGATCTATCGCAGTCGCTGCCTCAAAAAGGCTGGCAGCATCATCAAGGACCCACACCATCCTGGCCACACACTCATCTCCCTGCTACCTTCAGGTAGAAGGTACAGGAGCCTGAAGACTGCAACGACCAGGTTCAGGAATAGCTACTTCCCCACAGCCATCAGGCTATTGGCTCGGACAAAACTATGAAAATTAATAGCCCATTATCTGTTATTTGCACTTTATCAGTTTATTTATTCATGTGTGTATATATTTATATAATGATATATGGACACACTGATCTGTTTTGTAGTCAATGCCTACTATGTTCTGTTGTGCTGAAGCAAAGAAAGAATTGCATTGTCCTATCAGGGACACATGACAATAAACTCACTTGAACTTGAACTTGAACTTGAACTTGGGTGAGGTAGAATCTCTGGAGAGAAGGAATGGGTGACGTTTCGGGTCGAGACCCTTCTTCAGTCTGAAGAAGGGTCTCGACCCGAAACGTCGCCGATTCCTTCTCTCCAGAGATGCTACCTCACCCGCTGAGTTGCTCCAGCATTTTGTGTCTACCCACCATTTAGCTTTCTCCCAATGTGTTTTCCATGATGCTGGTTTAATTGAGCTTCTGCATTTCCAATTGATATTGAAAAATTAGTACACCCATGGAGCATATATGTAGACGATTCCAGGAGTGGCAAGAGTAGCCATAAAGTGGCTATGAAGGTTGAGTGATACATTTCCATGCCAATAAGTGCCTTGTGATCCTGGGGGTGGATGCTGAGGTTGTGGTATGTTTAAAGTGATCGTTGCACTTGCCCAATGTTCTGGCTTGCGAAATGCATATTCCCAGTCTCACAGGAATTGACTTGCAACTGTTTAGTTGAGAGATACAGCGTGGAAACAGGCCCTTCGGCCCACCGAGTCCGCGCCGACCAGCGACCCCCGCACACTAGCACTGTCCTACACACACACGGGACAATTTACATTTATACCAAGCCAATTAAACCTAAAAACCTGTACGTGTTTGGAGTGTGGGTGGAAACCGGAGCACACGGAGAAAACCCGCGCAGGACACGGGGAGAACGAACAAACTCTGCACATACAGCACCCGTAGTCAGGATCGAAGCCGGGTCTCTGGCGCTTTAAGGTCAATCAATCAATCAGATTTATTCATCACATACACATACAAGTGCAGTGAAATGAATTTGCCAGCAGCAGTACAATCAAAAAAGAACACACAATACACAATAAAAATTTCACACAAACATCCACCACAGCATTCTTCACTGTGGTGGAAGGCACAAAGTACAGCCAGTCCTCCTCCATTGTTCCCCCGTGGTCGGGGCCATAAACCTCCGCAGTCGCCACTGCGGGCGGCCAGATGTACAGGCCCTCTCGTCTGAAAGGTAAGTCCCGAATCAGTGCTTCCCTACCGGAGACCGCAGCTTCAAGATGATGTAGGCCCAGTCCGGATGGTAAGTCCCCGCCGCGCCCACGAATAGAAGCTCCGCAGAGCATGCCAGGCTTTGTCCTGTGCTGCTGCGCTGCCGAGCATGAGTTTTCTCTGATGTTGTTAAATATATAAAGGCAGAAGAGTGGCATGATCCATAAAGTTTGCATTTAGCTACAATTTCAAGCAGCAATGAGCCCTCAGGTTTCTGCTTCTTAACAGAAACAGCAACAAGGTGTCAGAGGTTTCGGGGAGAAAGCAGGAGAATGGGGTTGAGGGGGAAAAACAGATCGGCCATGATCGACCGGATGGGCTGAATGGCTTAATTCTGCTCCTATGTCTTATGTTCATTGCGAACCAAGTCCTCTGTCCTCCTGATTAAATATTACTGATTGTATGCCACGTTGTCACCTTCCCCTTTAACAATGAACCATTCTACATTTCCTTACCATCAGCTGCTTTGATCTGTTGTTTTCACGCTCTTCCATATCTCTAGGCTCCCTCTCCCCTGAGTCAGTCTGAAGAAGGGTCTCAACCCAAAATGCCACCCATTCCTTCTCTCCAGAGATGCTGCCTGACCCACTCAATTTCTCCAGCATTTTGTGTCTATCTTTCTTATCTCTGAATATCAGCAGCAACCAAAAGAGATGATCATTTTAACTTTCAAAAAAATGAATTAATTCTTTATCAAACGCCCCGACTTAATTACACACTACTGTGGAAGGGAAGAAACAACTTGGGTCCTAATGTATTCTTGCAAACATTTTTGTTGCAGTTTTCTGATTTTACCTTAGAAGAAAACAAGACATGTTTGGAATTCGTCCCTTAAAGATTGCTCTGCCATTAAATAAAATCATGTACCCAATCCCCTCTGATATTATCTACACCTTCATCTGGTCATGAGGTCATAAGGAATTGGAGTAGAATTAGAAAATTTGGCCCATCAAGTCTACTACGCCATTTAATTATGACTGATCTATCTCTCCCTCCTAATCCCATTCTCCTGCCTTCTCCCCATAACCCCTGACACACGTATTAATCAAGAATCTATCTATCTCTGCCTTAAAAATATCCACTGACTTGGCCTCCACAGCCTTCTGCGGCAAAGAATTCCAGTTTCACCACCCTCTGACTAAAGACATTTCTCCTCATCTCCTTCCTAAAAGAACGTCCTTTAAATCTGAGGCTGTGACCTCTAGTTCTAGACCCTCCCACTAGTGAAAACATCCTCTCCCCATCCACTCGATCCAAGGCTTTCATTATTCAATATCTTTCAATGAGGTCTCCCCTCATTCTTCTAAACTCCAGCGAGTACAGGCCCAGTGCCGACAACGCTCATCATAGGTTAACTGACTCATTCCTGGGATCATTCTTGTAAACCTCCTTTGGACCCTCTCCAGAGCCAGCACATCCTTCCTCAGATATGGTGCCCAAAATTGCTCACAATATTCTAAATGTGGCCTTATCAGCTCCTTATAGAGCCTCAACATTACATCCCTGGTTTTGTATACAAGCCCTCTTGAAATAAATGCTAGCATTAAGTTTGCTTTCTTTACTAACAATTCGACTTCAAGATTAACTTTTTGGGAATCCTGCACCAGCACTCCCATGTCCCTTTGCACCTCTGATTTCTGGATTCTCTCCCCATTGAGAACTTCAGAGTTACTGGTAGCTCTGAAGATTCTTACACAATGTTACTGTCTGAGTCAAACCCTCTGTATTATTACAATCCCAAAATGGGTTTTATTACTCCCTTTGAGGTTACAAAATATGAATAGAAGGAAGTCCTATTTCCATTTATTACAATGCACCCTCAAAGCAAAATAATAGAACAAACCAACAAAGAACGCACTGTCACTACTCAAACAATCTCTGTCAGAGTTAAATTTCTCACATTTGCAACAAACCAATTGGTAATTTTAGAGGATAAAAACAAAAAGCTGGAGTAACTCAGTGGGTCAGTAAGCATTACTGCAGGAAAGGAATAGGTGACGTTTCGGGTCGAGACCCTTCTACAGAATTTAGAACATGGACTTATTATCCTACTTCTGAAATAAAAATTGATAAAATAGTTGGCGCAGGAAGGAACTGCAGATGCTGGTTTAAACCGAAGATAGACGCAAAATGCTGGAGTACCTCAACGGGACAGGCAGCATCGCTGGAGAGAAGGAACGGGTGACATTTCGAGTCTGAAGAAGGATCTCGACCCGAAATGTCACCCATTCCTTCTCTCCCAGAGATGCTGCTGCCTGTCCCGCTGAGTTACTCCAGCATTTTGTGTCCATCTTTTGCTAGTGAGTAGCCACGGGTGTGAAAGATGTTACACCTACTCGCAAGTATATGAATCTCACTTCAACCACTGAGAAATCCAACTCGGTAATCTATTTGTCCAACGTGTGACGCATTTTCCTCCTCCTGCATTTATTTTAAATTCAAGAACTTTAGCACGAGTTGTGGCAAAAGGTTTTAGATTCCCGAGATGCACATGGCCACTGCTGCGGTTTAACCCTCCAACACCGACTGCAGACAAGTGCTCTGACATGGGAAGATTCCTATTGTTTGTTGAGACAATATAACAATACTTCTAGTTTTTAAGAGACCTGCTTTCAGGGTTATCTAGAACCAGAGCCCTGGTGAGAAATTAACCCTGAGATAGTTCCTCCACAGCTCCAGTAACGGGGTGGGAAGATTGAAACCTTCACGTGGGTCCGCCCTGTTTCGACGAATGCAATCAACCTGGTGTGCACAATCAAATCAGATCAAATAGAACAAGTTGTCCTACAACTTTAGGCTGTGCACGCCATACGCAAGAAGAAGAAGCTCCAGTGACAACATTCCATGGCACTGCAATTCTGCCCACTTCAGGTATCAGGTTCTACCACATATATTATACAAGGCTGATTTAATTGCTGTATTATTTTCAATCACCGGGTGGAACAAGGGCGGCAAGGTGGCGCAGCGGTAAAGTTAGAGCGACAGAGACCCGGGTTCGATCCCGACTACCGGTGCTGTCTGTACAGATTTTGTACGTTCTCTCCTCGACTGTCCGGGTTTTCCCCGGGTGCTCCGGTTTCCTCCCACACTCCAAAGAAGTACAGGTTTGTAGGCTAATTGGCTTGGTAAATGTAAACAATGTCCCTAGTGTGTGTAGGATAGCGTTAGTGTGCGGGGATCGCTGGCCAGCACGGACTCGGTGGGCCGAGGGGCCTGTTTCTGCACTGTATCTCTAAAAAAAAAATGTTGGCAACATTTCAGTCCTAAATCAACCCCTTGCTACTTCTTCCAACAATCACATCACCCGCATCTCCCACCCTCAGAGCACCTCCCAGTCTGGCAACATTTGCAATAAATTATTGTAACAAATAAAAAGATTACCGGTTCAGCTGCCCTTCGATGCTCCTGTACCAGAGTTCATGCACTAAAAATAACCTTGCGGCTTATCGCATTTAATGTCTCCGACCAGGGAAACCATCTGTGGTGATCTCAGGTGAGTTGAAACAAATCTCAGTTTCCTTAGCAATCACGCAAAACTTATTCCAGGTTCACAACGCACGGGCATTCAGCAAAGTGGTCGGAATAAGGATCCAGATCCGAAGCTTCGCCTGTCCATGTTCTCCAGATTTGCTGGCTGACCCACTGATTTACTCCAGCACTTTGTGCTTTACTCGGGGTTTAGCAAAGTAGTTTGCCCGCTGAGACTGACATAACCACCCCATGGTATTAAGTCACGAGCCATGGCATTTCTTCTTAGAGTCATTGAGTGATACAGTGTGGAAACAGGCCATTCGGCCCAACTTGCCCACACCGGCCAACATGTCCCAGCTACACTAGTCCCACCTGCCCGCGTTTGGTCCATATCCCTCCATACCTGTCCTATCCATGTGCCTGTCTAACTGTTTCTTAAATGGTGGGATAGTCCCAGCCTCAACTACCTCCTCTGGCAGCTTGTACCATACACCCACCACCCTTTGTGTGGAAAAGTTACCCCTCAGTTTCGTATTAAAAATCTTTTCCCCCTCACCGTGAACCTATGTCCTCTGGTCCTCGATTCCCCTACTCTGGGCAAGAGACTGTGCATCTACCCGATCTATTCCTCTCATAAAATCATTTCCTTTTTTTTGCCATAAATCTAGTATGAATTGTAGTAGCAGCGCTGAAATTATCTTGCGAAATATTGAGACACCACCATTAATGTAACCTGCAATTACACAAGCAAATAAGCCCAGTATATCCTCTGCCCCCTTTCCAATCCCAAGATCTACTCACTTTAGGGTTGCCAACTTTCTCACTCCCAAATAAGGGACAAAAGGTCAAAATACGGGACAAATTCACTACGGCAATTCGTTGACCGTGGCTGGGTGAATAATGAGTTGGCCCAGGTGCTGGACTGCACACAAAGCCCAGCCAGCGGGCCAGCTGAGGAGTTTTGGCCCGGGAGCAACGTCGCGCGCAAAGTCCGGCACCACATCCAACTCATGAACCGATGATCGGCCATGGGAAGGAGGGGTGGTGGTGTCGACAGTAAGCGAAGGTCCGAAGATCCGAAGGCTGCCGACCGACGGGACAGGTGAGGCGGGGCCGGACACGGTGCTCAAACCCGACAGACCCCTCGACCCGAGTAGTTGCAGTCAAATACGGGACAAGGGCGGACAAACGAATTTAGCCCAAAAAACAGGATGTCCCAGCTAATATGGGACAGTTGGCAACCCTAACTCATGTTCATGTTGAAATCTACCAATTTCTCCGTTAGTTCTGTTTTACTCTGCTGTGTATTTAGACCATTTGCAGATTTTCTGGGCAGAGGGCAGGTGCTATAGACCTGCACGGGAAGGTAGACGCTCCCGCCCCCACGAGTCTCGGGCAGATGGGGCTCATCAGCCTGGGAAGGCAGTCCATCTAGGAGAGGGAAAACACTGATTTAAAACCTCCACTGCCTTGTGGCCATATCCAGTCATGAAAAAGGCTCCAGGAGTAAACCTCAAGAAAATCCGGAGTTGGAGCCCCTAAGGCAGTTCGTCGTTGTCTACAACCTCGCTCTGGCAGCTCCTGTGACGGCACTGGTGCCAAACTGTAACGGCCCTGCTGTTCCTTTGGATCGATCAGCGACGTGGAGAGGGGGGATGTGCTGCATGGGCAACAGCCTGTCCTCCATATGACATCGCCCAGGCTTGCATCCGACCAGGATGCATCACCCATGGTCAGTCATGACCGAGGGGGGCCTACTACTACTAGATTTTCTTTAAAATCTACCAAGATCCCCAAACATTGATACAATTTTTTGTTGAGTTTAGTTTATTATTGTCACGTGTACCGAGGTACAGTGAAAAGCTTTTGTTGCATGCTACCCAGTCAGTGGAAAGACAATACATGAATACAAGTTGTCCACAGTGTACGGATACAGGATACAGGGAACAACGTTTAGTGCAAGATAAGGTCCGATTAAAGATAATTCAATAAAGGTTTCCAATGAGGAAAATGGGAGGTCAGGACTGCTCTCTAGTTGGTGAGAGGATGATTCAGTTGCCTGATCAGATATTTTAAGAAAGTAATAATTTATTCCGCAAGCAAAATTTTAAAGACCTGCACACAATTTCAATTAATTTTATAATTTATTGGATGTTAGATTTCATCAAATGAAACCCCTCACAATTATATTTATATTAAGTATCAAAGAAAATCAACCAAACCATTCTATATTTTATGAGACAATTGAATTAGATAATTCAAGCCCAGACAGTTCTTGCAATATTCTGAACAACAAATTAATGTCAAGTAATAATAAAACGATTCCTAGATAACTTAAATTTGGCACAATGTGCTGATTTGTTGAAAATGTTGAAAAATTTGCGGCGACCATACTGAGGCTGCGACTAGTTCCCAGAATGCGGGAACTCCTCGCGACCATGAAGGAGAGTCACCAGAGACCACCAGTGAACATGTGGCGACCATGTGGCGAGCGCAGAGTCTCCTGCACCCGCCTAATAAGTCGCCTAAGTGGGAGAGGCCCTTAACAAGTACTTCTATATCAGTTAAGCACTGTCAATGGCAAGTGTGCAGGTGAGAATGCAGACAGCTTAATAATTGAAATTTTATATCAGACTAATTTTCTGTGAATTCTCATGTGATGGCATAATCAGCAGTGACATGAGAAATTTGTTGCAAGTAAACAAACTTAAAAAGACTTACTTTGCAAACTTGACTGAGGTAGCATTTCTGGGCACAAATCCAGTGTGGAACTGAATCTGAAACATCTTCATTGAAGTCATCTGAAACGACAAATTTGCAGATCTTCAGTCATCATCGCATTTTTCATTTGCTCATTATGGAAAATATATACCGCTCGGAAATCCTATTCAGACTGATCTAATGCTACACCACTAACACATCCTGCTGAAATGATGTTCCAATGGAAAAATACATTTACTGATGAACATTTTTATGCGCCACCACATCTTCACAACGCACCAGCAACAGACAGTGTATCCAGATCCCCATACACATTGTACTGACGATTTTTCAAAGTTCTCCAGAGACAAAGTGTAGGCTGGGCGATCGTTTCGCTGAACACCTCCGCTCTTCTTCTTCTTCTTTCGTGTCCATCTTGCCACAAATGTTGACCTCGCTGTCATCCGTCTTGAAAAGGACGCAAGCTACCGGCGACAATCAGTGGGAGCCATCACTTGTCGCAATAGATGATGGTGGTAGCAGAATTTGCTGAGGATACTTCCAGTTTCCAGCCCCGCGACGAGGAAGCTTCTGCTATGGGGCCGCACAGTCCGCCTAAACCTACCTGATCTCCCGGTTGCTAAACACATTAACTGCCCCTCCCATTCCATTGCTGACCTTTCTGTCCTGGGCCTCCTCCACTGTCAGAGTGAGGCCCAACACACATTGGAGGAATAGCACCTCATATTTCGCTTGGGCAGCTTACAACCCAGCAGGAGAGGCAGCATCTCTGGAGAGAAGGAATGGCCGACGTTTCGGGTCGAGACCCTTCTTCAGTCTGAACGTCTCGACCCGAAACATCGCCGATTCCTTCTCTCCAGAGATGCTGCCTCACCCGCTGAGTTACTCCAGCATTTTGAGTCTACCTTCGATTTAAACCAGCATCTGCAGTTCCTTCTCACAACCCAGCAGTATGGATATCAACTTCACTAACTTCAAGTAACCCTTGCTTTCCCTCTCTCTTCATCCCTCCCCCATCCTAGTTCTCTGACCAGTCTGACTGTCTTCCTGATTAAATTGTATCTCTATATGCTTCGTTGTCACCTTCTCCTAGTTAACAATGATCTATTCTACATTTTCCTTAACCTTCGTCCCCTTTGATGTCTCATTTTCACACTTTCCACATCTCTGTGTCTCCCTCTCCCCTAAATCTCAGTAAGAAGGGTCTCGACCCAAAACGTCACCCATTCCTTCCATCCATAGATGCTATCCATAAATGAGTTACTCCAGCATTTTGTGTCTATCCTCAGCGTAAACCAGCATCTGCAGTTCCTTCCTACCAGGGGCGGAAATCCCGGGGGGGCCAGGGGACACACGTCCCCCCTCTGTTTTGAGAGGAGGGGGATGGTCTCCCCCCCCCCCATTTTTTGTAATCCGGATTTTAAAACCGGTGAAATCTCCGCTTTCCGCAAGACAGTGCGGGTGGGACTGCTGATCGAGGGCGCCGATTGGACGAGAGAGACGTCGGTCAGCAGGCAATGGGGGCGGGACATGATGATTTAGAGCGATGATTGGAGGAGGGAGGAGTGGGGGGGGGGGTGGGACTGAGGATAGAGTGCGGTGATTGGAAGAGGGAGACGTGCCAAAGCACTCTCGGCACAGACCTGCACCTCATCCGCAGCCAGGATCGATCCTGGTTCTTCGGCGTGTCCTGTCCCCACCCAAGTGCCCCCCCCCACCACGGGTGGCCAGAGACGTCAGGAGTCAGACGGGAGCCGTACCCCCAGTCCCACAGCCAGCGCAGAGAAGCAGCGCTAAACCCAGCTCAACGTTGCCTGTCCCACCGGGTTAACCTACAGCCCTGCCTGGACTTGCGGGAAATATGGCCCAGGTTTACAGCCAGCGCGGAGAACCAGCGCTGGTGTCCCGTCAGTCCAGGCAGGGCTGTAGTTTAACCCGGCGAGACAGGCAGAGTTGAGCTGCATTTAGCACTGGATTGAGCCTCCGAAGCCTCGCGCGTGTGTGTGTGTGTGCGCATGCGTGCGCGACTGCCAAGAAATTGTGTCCCCCCTGTCCCCTCCATATTTTGATAGCGATTTCCGTGCCTGCTTCCTACACATTCTTCAGAGTTAAGTGTACCTTTGCTTGAAGTCTTCCTCCCAGTGTTGATCTGGCATGAAAGATCACGATAAGAACATCACCTTGGGTACTTAAACCTAGTGGTATTATTGCCTTGCCATCTTCGACTTTAAATTCTCTGTAAGAAACAAATGTCAGATAATCCCTCACCTGCAGTACAACAAAGGCACAATTCAAGTACAATACCATTTCTAAAATTCATTGGTCACAAAGCATGTGACAGAGGGCACCCAGCACGATGCTCAGCAGAGGATCCCAGCACACAGGGACCTGGAGGGAGCGAGCCAGCCACCGGTCAGAGGACCTGGTGGACCATGGCCGGCAGAGGGAGTGCCGCCCAGACGGCCCATGCTCGTCCCCCCGCGGCCGAACTCAGGACCGGCAGAGCTGCAGTGGCAAGGCCGTCGTCCCTGCGGCTCATATTGTCCGTGCCGAACCTGATGCCAGGTTCAACTAATCTCTGCCTGCAGGGCATTCATATCCCTCCATTCAAAGAAACATAGAAACATAGAAAATAGGTGCAGGGGGAGGCTATTAGGCCCTTCAAGCCAGCACTGCCATCCATTGTGATCATGGCTGATCGCCCCAATCTATAACCCGTGCCTGCCTTCTCCCCATATCCCTTAATTCCACTAGCCCCTAGAGCTCTATCTAACTCTCTCTTAAATCCATCCAGTGATTTGGCCTCCACTGCCCTCAGTGGCAGGGAATTCCACAAATTCACAACTTTCTGGGTGAAAAAGTGTTTTCTCACCTCAGTCTTAAATGGCCTCCCATTTATTCTAAGACTGTGGCCCCTGGGTTCTGGACTCACCCAACATTGGGAACATTTTCCCTGCGTCGAGCTTGTCCAGTCCTTTTATACCTTGCATACCCATGTGCCTATCTCAAAGCATCTCAAGCGCCACTTTTCCGGGCCTACGTCCGTGCCCACCTGTTCCTGGAGAGGGAACACGCGGTGTCCACGAGAACTATGGAGGCCTTCTGTGAACGCTGGTCGCCGCGGGAGGTCGAGTGTATTGTTGATAAATTTGGTGATATATTAATCTGATGACCCTTTGTTTGTAAACTGTCAATATAGGCAGCCTTTGATCGTGTTAATACTCTGTATTTTTAGTTTCTGAATAAAAGTATTTGTATAATTTTTTTTAAACAATCATATCGGCCTCCACCGCCACCCCATGGCAGCGTGTTACAGGTACCCTAGTCGTCCCCGGAGAGCGGAGACCGGGAGGTTAGGGCCGGCAACGATAACAATGGATGCAACGGGCGAGGAGCAAGGCCAGTCGGAGAGGGAACCGTGGTCCGGCCCACCTACCACGCCCCCAAGGCCGGCTACGGGAGGCGGCCTGGGCAATAACGGTGGACGGCCAAGGAGAGGTCCAAGGAAGGCTACAGCTGGAGGCCCGCAGCAGCCTGGGGCTTGCCTGGCATAAGAACCGCTCAAACAAATTAAGTGCGGACTGGATTTTGAAAATGATGCACAGACACAGCGCCTCTTGCACGCGTGCTTAATAAACTATTTCTGTACACTTGCTAATCAAGGATACGTTTAGATATGGAAATATTGGGCTGGACTGTGTGTAAGAAATGAATTTCACTGTGCGTTTACACGTGACGATAAAAGCACCATTGAACCATTGTATCACAGAACATGGAATATAGAACAGTACAGCACGGGAGCAGGCCCTTCAGCCCATCATACCCATGCCGAACATGATGCCAGGTTAAAGTAATCTCCTCTGCCCGCAGGGGACTCATATCCCCTGCCTCCAGGTACCCAGCATCCTCTGTGTAACACGCAGTTGGGAAATACATTGCCCCACTCATCTTCGAGTGGGTTAGTGACTCGCCCCTTTGGGCTAATAACAAGACAAGATTTTCAAATCAATGAGACTGAAACAGAAACTGCGGAGGCAGAGAAAGGTTGTCATGGGATACGGGGAGAAGGCAGGAGTATGGGGTTAGGAGGGAGAGATAGATCAGCTATGATTGAAGGGCGGAGAAGACTTGATGGGCTGAATGGCCTAATTCTGTTCCTATCCCTTATGACCAAATGAGAAAGTGGCAATAGACTGCAAATAACAAAATAACCAGTCTGCATTTACCTCAGTTTATCATATTCTTCGGAGGTGGTCATCACCCGCTCATCGCTGACATATATCTCACAAAATGGCCGACAAGCATTGCGTTGTTTATTAAATAGAGGAACTGGTGTCATCACAATGGACTTGATCAGGATGCATTTGCTATGTGGGATTATCGGTTCTTCTGCCATCATGTCGCACATGTATTCCACATACCTATGAAACACAAGGGGCAGGATACAAACACTGAGTGACATTGTGATAAACTACGAAGGGAAACAAAAATGCTGGAGAAACTCAGCGGGTGAGGCAGCATCCATGGAGCGAAGGAAATTGGCGACGTTTCGGGTCGAGAACCTTCTTCAGGCTGATGTGATAAACTACAGTCATCAACACAGGAAGGTGGTGCACTTTCTGACAACTTATGCATGGTCTGGAACACCAGCTTACTGAGTTTACCCAAGGTCTCGCTCATATTCAATAGTAATAATTATTACTGAAATTAAAAGCTTGTTTCAGGTATTTTGAACATTTGAAACATATAAGATTGTTAAGGGTTTGGACACGCTAGAGGCAGGAAACATGTTCCCGATGTTGGGGGAGTCCAGAACCAGGAGCCATAGTTTAAGAATAAGGAGTAAGCCATTTAGAACGGAGACGAGGAAACACTTTTTCTCACAGAGAGTGGTGAGTCTGTGGAATTCTCTGCCTCAGATGGAGGTGGAGGCAGGTTCTCCAGATGCTTTCAAGAGAGAGCTAGATGGGACTCTTAAAAATAGCGGAGTCAGGGGAAATGGGGAGAAGGCAGGAACGGGGTACTGATTGGGGATGATCAGCCATGATCACATTGAATGGCGATGCTGGCTTGAAGGGCCGAATGGCCTACTCCTGCACCTATTGTCTATTGTCTATTTCAATATAACACACGGGCTTCACTTGTTTCCCTTTTATAACTAGAGGTAAAGTAAGACGAAGGCTCACACTCAGAATTATTTGCTGCACTTCCATTCCAAATCTCTATTTCCCTCGTCAAGCTTCATTACGTTTGCCTGTCTTCCCCTTTACTCCAACAGGGACGTGCATATATTGAGCTCTTGTCAGCACACTTTTAAAAACATCCCACTTTCCTGACATTCCTTTTCCTGCAAGCAACCCTACTCCAATCAACACGAGCGAGTCCCTCTCTCATACCCCCAAAGTTGGCCTTACCCTAATTTAGCATTTTAACACATGGGCCATCTCTGTCCCTATCCATAACTTTCTTAAGCCTAATCGAACAGTGATCACTGGCCCGAAAAAACTCCTCCACGAACACTTCATCCACTTGCCCTTCCCAATTTCCCAAGACTAGATCAAGTGTTGCCCTCTCACATGTGGGGGCCTCTACATACTGCTGGAGTAAACTCTCCTGAACACTTTTGACAAATTGCACCCGGTCTAAAACTTTTACACTATGATATTCCCAGTCAATATTGGGAAAGTTAAAATCCCCTACAACTACAACAACCTTATTTGACCTGCAGCTGTCTGCAATCTCCTGGCACATTTGTTCTTCTGATTCCCGTTGACTATTTGGGGTCTGTAGTACACCCCCGACAAGGTGATCATCCCTTTCTTGTTCCTCAGCTCCACCCATATAGCCTCATTAGACGAACCGTCCGCAATGTCACCTTGAACCACTGCCGTGACATCCTCCGTAAACAATAACACAACCCCCCCCCCTCCTCTTTTACCCTCACCTCTGTCTCTCCTGAAGCACCCGTACCCCGGAACTTTGAGCTGCCAGTCCTGCTCTTCTCTTAACCAGGCTTCGGTCCCAGTCGCTCATACCTATCCATGCCCTGAGGTCATCTGCCTTAACGTGTCAGATCCCTTGCATTAAAATAAGTGCAATTCCTTCCTCGCTCTCCGCCTTTTTCCACCGTCCCCCACCCTTGGTGCAACAGTGATAACCACCTTGTGCTCTCTTCAACATATCATCAAACTACACTCCTTCATTCAACAATGCCTGGTCAGTGTCGATACAACATGATAGAACTTCATCCCAGGAGGGAAATTGGTCTGCCAACTGTCATAAAACACAAGATACAGGAAATGGAAAACTAAAGTAACGAGTCAGTCTACTCCACGACAGAAGGGGGAGGAGTTGTACAGTTTGATAGCCACAGGGGAAAAGGATCTCCTGTGGCGTTCTGTGCTGCAACCATCTTGGTGGAACCAGTCACACCCTCTGCTCAACTTTACAACTTTACTTCGCTGTATGGTTTGGGGACTGCAAAGCCTCCGACTGGAAGTCCGTGCAGAGAGTGGTGAGGACGGCTGAAAAAATCATCGGGACTTCTCTTCCTTCAATCCGGGACATTGCGTGCAAACGTTGCTTGTCCAAGGCCAACAGCATTATATAAGACCCCACACATCTCCATCATGGACTGTTGACTCTGCTGCCCTCGGGCAAAAGGTATCGCAGTTTAAGGAGCAGAACGGCCAGGTTCTGCAACAGCTTCTTCCCCCGAGCCATCAGACTCTTGAATTCCATATAATGTGCTGCCACTAGTATCTATTTTATCTTTTATCCATTTTATCTTTTTATCTATTTTATCCTTTTGTTATTTTATGTTGCACGGTGAGCCAGATGCAACAAAATTTCGTTCAGACTTGCATTTGTTGGTGTATTTTTGAATGACAATAAAGTCTTTGATTGATTGATTGATTGTTTGATTGAATGATTGATTGATTGATTGATTGATTGATTGATTGACAGGCACCTCCCGCTTCACGCGCATTTGATTTACGCCTTTTTGGAATAACGCATTTGTTCGTTTAATTCCAAAGCCCGATTTTACACACTAGTATTTTTGAAATGACCCACTCAAATGTACACTAGGCAGCGAAGTTTGAGTTTAATTCATTGTCACGTGTACCGAGTTGCAGTGGGAAGCTTTTCTTGCGTGCTAAGCAGTCAACGGAAAGAGAATACATGATTACAATCGAGCCATCCACAGCGTACAGATAGACGATAAAGGGAATTATGTGAATAACGATACGACAAGGCAAAGCTCAGTATAGTCCGATCGTCCGAGGGTCTCCAATAAGGTAGATAGTAGCTCAGGACTGCTCTCTAATTATTGGCAAGATGGTTCAGTTGCCCGATAGCAGCTGGAAAGAAACTGTCCCTGAATTTGGATGTGTGCGGTTTCACACTTCTGACCTCTTGCCTGATGGGAGAGGGCGTATATGTTTAATTTACACGTTTTTGAATTACACGCCACTTTTTTCAAGAACGTAACTGCTGTGCAAAACGTGAGGTGCCTGAATTATGAATTTTAAAAGTGCGTACCTTTTGTGGGAAGCCCAGATACCGGGTGGTGACCTCTTCATACTGAACATGTACACGGCAGCTTCAGCCGTGGTGAAGAGGCGGCAAAAGCAGAGGAAGGAACAGACTACCACTGCGGATGCTGCTCGGCCATCCTGTGGTGAAAGATTTCAATCATACGTTCATGTTCATAAGTCATAGGAGAAGAAGCAGGCCATTGGGCCCATCAAGTCTACTCTACCATTCAATCATGGCTGGTCTATCTTTCCCTCTCAACCCCATTCTCCTGCCTTCTCCCCATAACCCTTGACATCCGTACCAATCAAGAATCTGTCAATCTCCGCATTCAAGGGCGGTACGGTGGCACCGATACAGGCCCTTCGGCCCACCGAGTCTGCACCGACCAGCGATCCCCGCACATTAACACCAGCCTTCACACATTAGGGACAATTTACACTTATACCAAGCCAATTAACCTACAAACCTGTACGTTTTTGGAGTGTGGGAGGAAACCGAAGATCTGGGGAAAAAACCTACGCAGGTCACGGGGAGAACTTACAAAGTTTATGTCTGTAAAAAACACCCAACTCTGTGTATAGAAGCTATCTCCCTTCAATTCAGAATGTTGGTCTCCTCCTTCAAGCAAACATTTTAAGAAAAAAAAAACTGTCCCACAAATGATAATGTATAAATCAAAGATTTTTAATCTGCTCTTAAAGAAATATTTCACTGATTAGTTTAAATTGTTCTTAACCTTGAAAAAATATTTGAGAAACATTTATACAGCCATATCAGCTCATCAATCCAAAACATAACCATTATCCAATTGTCTCCTACGTATTCAAGGCTTTTTGGCTCCAAACCCACCCAAATGTTCAATCCAAGACATGTTTATAGGGACAACCTTTTCTGACAAGCCTTCAGTCTGAGCTTTACCAATATGAGCCCAAGTCCTCCTGTCTCAAATTAATTGAATGAAAATAACTTTCTATTCCTTTTGCATTTCTTTTTAAAAAATCACCTCTTAAGTAGCGTTGTTCCAACAAACAATTTACGATCTTATAGTCAAAGAGTGATAGTGTGGAAACAGACCCTTCGGCCCAACTTGCCCACACCGACCAACATGACCCATCTACACTCGTCCCATCTGCCTGTGTTTTGCCCATATCACTCCAAACCTGTCCTATCCATGTGTCTGTCCAATTGTTTCTTAAACGTTGGGATAGTCCCAGCCTCCACTACTTCCTCTAGCAACTTGTTCCATGCACCCAGATTCCTATTAAATCTTTCCCCCTTCACCTTAACCCTATGTCCTCTGATTCTCGATCCCCCTACTCTGGGCAAGAGACTCTGTGCGTCTACCCAATCTATTCCTCTCATGATTTTATACACCTCTATAAGATCCCCCCTCATCCTCCTGTGCTCCAAGGAGTCCCAGCCTACTCAACCTCTCCCTATAACATGGTGCCCAGAACTGAACACAATACTCTAAATGCGGCCTCACCAATGTCTTATACAACTGCAACATGACCTCCCAACTTCTATGCTCAATACACTGATTGGCGAAGGCCAATGTGCCAAAAAATGATGCATCACAAATGCATACAAGTTTTGTACTACTCACGAGGCAATGGACAACACAAATATTCTTTGGATCTTGCTTCAACCACAAGTGCATATTCTTGCAAATGTTGTAAAGATTTTGCAGACTTGGGGCACGTCTCGTCGGCCAACCGCATTCCGAAACCTAGCATTACAAGAACAAAGAAAATGCTTTAAACAAACCACTCCTGTGCTTTACTGAAACCATGCAGTATATCATGCAGTGAATGTGAATGTCACCACGTTAGATTAACTTTGTTCAGAAATTCAAAGATCTCATATGTAGAAATAATTAACCTTAGGTCCTGGTTTATAACAAAGATAGGCACAAGGTAGTGGAGTAACTCAAAGATTACATAACGTAGAAATAAAGAACTCCATATGCTGGTTTATAACAAAGATCGGCACAAAGTGCTGGAGTAACTCAGCGGGTCAAGCAGCATCTGTGGAGAAAAAGGATAGGTTACGTTTTGGATCGGGACCCTTCTTCAGAAGGCTCTCAACCCAAAATATCACCTATCCTTTTTCTGCATAGATGCTGCCTAACCCTCTGAGTTACTCCAGCACTTTGTGTCTATCTTACTGAGAGAGCTAGTGGAAATGAAGGTTAAAATGGAGTTGTTTTGGTGGCAGTGCTATTGTGCTGGGTACCTGGTGCATATCCATGTCGACCACTGGTGCTCACACAGCAGTAAATGCCCATGGCTCAGTACGTAGAGGCTGCCTGTGCAAGTTGGCATTCATCAGGTGAGCTTGGGCAAGCGATGCCAACACACAGTGGCTCAGGGCTGCCCCCTGGCTGGCGTGGTGAGTTCGGCCACTGCCGGGGACTGGCAGCACCTGATCGACTGACCGACTGCGGACTGGACTGACCGACTGCGGGGGTTCTCTCTCATCACCTCCCTTCAGATGTAATGGAAGCTACTCCCTCCCCGTCTTCCGCTGGATACACAGCTCCATCCAGCTGCTAGTTTCTCCATGGTTTGAGCCTGCGACCATGGAGAAATCTGCATACAACAGGGAGCTTCAAAACCGAGAGAGGCGAGACGAGAATATGCTGGAATTATATGAATATTTGTAGAGACAAGAGAGATCGCACTTTTCAACACCTGCTGGAGGTGCAGACAGAACACCAGAGGACGGGCAGGAGTTATTTCTTTCACACTGAGAGTTTTTTTTTTAAAGTAAGGTGGGCCCAGAACATAGCACAGTAACAAGTTAGCTTTGCAGGGCAAGCACTAGATTGGATACCTGTTCAGTTGTTGGGATGCTGGTTAATGTTTTGTGGGAATAAAAAAGGCACAAAGTGCTGGAGTTAATCAGTGGGTCAGGCAGCATCTCTGAAGAACATGAATAGGAGATGTCTCGGGTCGGGACCCTTCTTTAGACTGAAGAAAGGTCCCAACCCAAAACATACGTGTCCTTCATAAACATTTTTATGTTCTTGATCCATCATTGCGTATAAAAGAGAGGAAAGCTCCAGCGGTAAACAATTACATAAATCCCTAAGGAATAAAAGTTCCTTGTACTGATTCTTCGCAGTTGGTAGCACTGCTAATATTCATTAAAATTCCAACATATAACTTGCAACTTTAATAACAGAGAATATCCAGTTCCATCTGAAATGCCTATTAGTGCAGCAAGCTTGAAAAGCATTGTCATAGGCAGAGCAAAATAATAACCCAGACAAGAGAAGTCTGAAGAAGGATCTCGATCCGAAACGTCACCTATTCCTTCCCTCCATAGATGCTGCCTCACCCGCTGAGTTTCTCCAGCATTTTTGTCTACCTTCGATTTTTCCAGCATCTGCAGTTCCTTCTTAAACACCCAGACAAGAAAGTCAATCTTCCCTTCTCATAAGTTATAGTAGAATTAGGCCATTCGGCCCAGTGAGTCTACTCTGCCATTCAATCATGGCTGATCACTGCCTCATAATCCCATTTTCCTGCCTTCTCCCCATAACCCTTGACACCAGTTCTAATCAAGAATTTGTCTAACTCTGCCTTAAATATATCCACTGACTTGGCCTCCACAGCCCTCTGTGGCAATGAGTTCCACAGGTGAACTACCCTCTGACTAAAGAAGTTCCTCCTCACCACCTTTCTAAAAGAGCGCCCTTTAATTCTGAGGCTATGACCTCTGGTCCTAGACTCTCCCACCAGTGGAAACATCCTTTCCACCTCCACTCTATCTACAGGGGGGCTGCCAACATTGGGTGAAAGTTGAGAGTGAGAAATTGCGAGGGAGCGTAGCGACTGAGGGGGGGGGGGAGGGTGTGGGAGGGTCTCCCCTCCCACGGTAGGGAGCTTTTGCATTTTTCAGCTTGAAATTGTGCAATCTGGTGCATACTGTAGCAAGTCTTTTAAACTACACTTGAATGCAACATTTATGCTTTAAATTGGATTAGGTATGAATAAGGTTAGGCTAAATTACATTCCACAATAGAGCCAGGCTCTGATCAACAGGTGCAGCACATGAATGACTATATTCATGTATGGAAATCAGATTATATTCATGCTATGCACATATATGCAAAAAAACACAGAGAAACAAGGCAAGTCGGACTTCCATCACTGTTCTGCACAAATAAATCAATCAACCTTACCCTTTGAATATAGAAACAAGACGAAAATACCACTTATTCAATCATATATGGTTCAATGAAATTAAGATATATATGTTAAAAATATATATGGAAATAGGCCCTTCAGCCCACCAAGTCCACACCGACCAGCAATCTATCATACACCAGTTCCATCCATCACGCCAGGGACAGTTTACAGAAGCCAATTAACCTACAAACTGGCACTTCTTTCCGATATGGGAGAAACCGGAATATCCAGAGAAAACCCATGTGGTAGTAAGGCAGCAACTCTACCACTGCGACACCGTGCCACCCCATTAAATTATTTTTTCTGTAATATATTTATTATGGCGTCACGTCAATAAAGATGAACATATGATTCTGATTTCTGCCCTTAGTTGGATAACACACATCTCCAGTCATTGTGTTTTATGGCTGGTTTTCAACCTCTTCAGTCCTGCTGAATTTTTCTAGTTTTTAGTGTCTATCTTCAGTTTAAACCAGCATCTGCAATTCCTTCCTACACTATTTGTTAAGCAAAACAGGTCCTATTCTCATAATATTATTCACCTCAACTAAGTTTTTCCTTCACCTCCGTTGCTGCAGAGAATACAATACCAGTTATCAAATCTTTCTTCAAAATGGAAAAAAAAATCCTGTGCTGCCAACATCTTCATAAATCGCCCCTGGATCCTCTCCAGAGCAATTGCACCCTTTCTACAATGTGTCACAGCATGGAAACAGGCCCTTCATCCCAACTTGTTCATGCAGATCAAGATGCCCCATCTACACTGGTCCCATTTATTCGCATATGGCCTATATCCCTTTAAACCTTGTGTGTGAGAGCGTGTCAGTGAAGCGGCGACAACATCTGGAGTGAGCGGAGACTTCGCGATGCCCGGGGAGCGTTTCTCACCTCCCCCTCCCGGGAATGCGGGCCGGCCCAGGTGCTCCTTGTCCAGCTGGGGTCCGGGGGAGGTGAGGGTCAGTGACCCGGGGGCAGTGAGGGACAGTGACCTGGGGGTAGGGCATCGGAGCGGAGCTATCGCCCGAGATTCATTCCCCGCGGCTCCGGATGCGGCACCGACGCCCCCACTAACCCGGTCCGCTCCTGGCTCCAGGCCAGGGTTAAAACTCCATGGGGTGTGGACAGAGCAGCCGATGGACATGGAGTCGCCGGAGGTGAGGGTGGGAGGTGTGTGCCGACTCGGGGGGGGGAAGGGGGAGGGGGGTTGGTGCTGGGACCACCGCCATGTCTCACCTCATCTGCACGGGACACACACACACACAGGGAGACAGACACACACACACACACACACACACACAGGGAGACAGACACACACACACACACAGGGAGACAGACACACACACACAGGGAGATACACACACACACACACAGGGAGACAGACACACACACACACACACAGGGAGACAGACACACACACACAGGGAGACATACACACACACACACAGGGAGACAAACACACACACACACAGGGAGACAGACACACACACACAGGGAGACAGACAGACACACACACACACGCAGGGAGACACATACACAAAGGAAGACACACACGGAGACACACACACACGGGGAGACACACACGGAGACACACACACACAGGCACGCACACACACAGGGAGGCACACGCACACACACACACACAGGGAGACACACACTCACACAGGGAGGCACACACACATGGAAACACACACACACAAGCACACACACAGGGAGACACACACACACAGACACGCGCACACACACAGGGACACACAAACACAGGGAGGCACACACACACACACAGACACGCGCGCACACACATAGGGAGACACACACACAGGGAGACACACACACACAGGGAGACACACACGCGCACACACACAGGGACACACAAACAGGGAGGCACACACGCACACAGACACACGCGCACACACAGGGAGACACACACAGGGAGGCACACACACACAGGGAGGCACACACACACACAGGGAGACACACACACACACAGGGAGGCGCACACACACAGGGAGACACACACACAGGGAGACACACACACAGGGAGACACACACACAGGGAGACACACACACACACACACAGGGAGACACACACACAGGGAGGCACACACAGACACGCACAAGGAGAGACACACACAGGGAGGTACACACACACAAGGAGACACACATAGGGAGACAGACACAGACACACACAAACACACCTTTCCACCCCCTCCCTCCCTCTTTCCTCCCCCTCCCTCTCGTTCCTCACCCCCCCTCTTTCTCCCCTTTCTACATTCACTCCCCGTCTCTCTTTGCCTCCATCCCTCCCTTTTTTTTTCTCTTTCCCTCTCTCTCTTTCTCCCCTCCCTCTCTCTCCCGGACACCCAATGGAGAGTCTGGCGGGCACGGTGCAGCGTGGATTGGCGGCGCTGGCGCTGCCGTGTGAGTTGAAGGGCAGGAGAGAGGGAGGGAGGGAGGCTGCAGCGGCGGCCGGTAGCACAGCGCTCACAGCCGGCCCACAGAGGCCCTGACACCCGCTGCCCCGGACCGACCCCAGACCGTGCAGATCGCTGTCATGTGGCTCAAAGAGACAAACTGTGCAACAAAGATCGTATAGCTCCGCTATAGGATCTTTGCTGTGCAAGGACTGAAGACAGCGTGAGAATTCTGTCATCAGCGTGAGGGCGTGAGAATTGGTTGAAATGCGTGACTCTCACGCTCAAAGCGTGAGAGTTGGCAGCCCTGCTATCTATGCCTTTCATTATTCTGTAAGATCCAATGAGATCCCCCCTCAACCTTCTAAACTCCAGCGAGTACAGGCCCAGTGCTGTCAAACGCTCATCATAGACTTACCCACTCATTCCTGGAATCATTCTTGTAAACCTCCTCTGGACCCTCTCCAGAGCCAGCACATCCGTCCTCAGATATCGGGCCCAGATTTGCTCACAGTACTCCAAATGCGGCCTGACCAGCGTCTTACAGAGCCTCAGCATGACATCGCTGTTTTTGTATTCTAGTCCTCTTGATATAAATGCTAGCATTGAATTTGCCTTCCTTACCACTGATTCGACTTGCAAATTAGTTTTTTGAGAGTCCTGCACAAGCACTCCCAAGTCCCTCCTCAATTTCAACATTAAAGCAAATAATCCTTCACAAAATAATCTGCACTGCTAATACCCTCAAAGGTCGACAGAACAGTTTCCAAGTTCAAGAGCAAGCAACAGTAAACCTATTAATAAAAACAAAGGCATAAATATCACTTTTCTCTAAACAGGGAGCCAACAGATATCTAGAAGTGATTATAATTGAGGGACATTCACTGAAATGGTTTCAGGCTGAATTTGTGATAAGAATTAAAATTGCATTTCTATTATATTATACCATTTTATTCAAATCCAAAACAACACTTGAGATATTTTATGTCCATAAATTCTGATACAGAATTCTTATATTATAAACATTTCTCCTTTGCATTCACATTTATTACACATAGTTAGAGTTAGATAGAGCTCTAGGGGCTAGTGGAATCAAGGGATATAGGGAGAAGGCAGGCACGGGTTATTGATTGGGGAAGATCAGCCATGATCGCAATGAATGGCGGTGCTGGCTCGAAGGGCCGAATGGCCTCCTCCTGCACCTATTTTCTATGTTTCTATGTTTCTACATACCCTGTCCATAAGCAGTCATTTTAATTTTGATTCACAAAAGGTTTGATGGATGCATCATAGGAAAAAAAAACAAAAAGGGTTTTTGAAGTTGCATACAGAAATAAAAAAGTTGGATAACTAGTAGCAGAAACAAAGAACTGCAGATGCTGGTTTATACCAAATATGGACACAAAATGCTGGAGTAACTCAGCGGATCTGGCAGCATCTCTGAAGAAAAAGGATGGGTGACGTTTCTGGTCAGGTCGGGATCCTTCTGCATTCCCAGTCTGAAGAAGGGTCCTGACCCGACCGGAAATGTCACCCATCCTATTCCTCCACAGATGCTGTCTGACCCTCTGACTTATTCCAGCACTTTGTGTCTATCTTGGGTAACGAGTACTTTTTCTCTCCTCCCACCTCCAGGGTTGTCCACAACAGGTCAGTGGAAAGGATTTAGCAGGCAACTGTTGAAAATGTTTCAACGGTACAGCTAGCCGACTGTTCTATTATTCATTAATTTGAGCAACAAAATATAAAGAAGAAAACCCACAGCCAAGGGTCTCGACCCGAAACGTTGCCTATTTCCTTCGCCCCATAGATGCTGCCTCACCTGCTGAGTTTCTCCAGCATTTTTGTCTGCTGCCAAGGGAGGAAGGCAACTTTAAATTTGCTCGTAGACACAAAAAATGCTGGAGTAACTCATTGGGACAGGCAGCATCTCTGGAGAGAAGGAATGGCTGACGTCACCCATTCCTTCACTCCAGAGATGCTGCCTATCGCGCTGAGTAAAACCCCTGTCCCACGGTGCGAGTTCATTCCAAGAGCTCTCCCGAGTTTGCCCTGATTCGAACTCGGAGATTTACGGCCGCTCGTCGGTACTCGGGGCTCTCGTGGACATTTTTCAACATGTTGAAATATCTTCACGAGTCTTCCCGAGCTTACCTGCCGTTAGCGAGTCTTCCCGAGTACCTGCCGTTAGCGTTACGAGCCACTAAGAGACGTCCCCGAGCTCCGACGTACCCTTTACGTTCATTCTCCGTGCTTACCACGAGTTTGATTCTTTTAAAACTCGGGAGAGCTCTTGGAATGAACTCGTACCGTGGGACAGGGCTTTTACTCCAGCATTCTGGGTCTATCTTCGGTTTAAACCAGCGTCTGCAGTTCCTTCCTATACACACTTTAATCATATTCATAATCATTTGCATTCACAATTATGACACTTACCCTGTTATGGAATCTGGACGATCTGTACGAGCGCTGAGAGAGATTATAAACAGCATAATGACCTGGATGCCGGGAATCTAGAAACAACCTGACATCTTCAATGTTATTCTTGATGGCCGACTCCACACCCTCAGCTGGAAACGACATAACTGTGGGAAAAGTTGAGACATTTTACAAATACTTGGCACCAAACTGCAGGGGTTGTGAATTACAAATGATTTAAATGACACCAGAACTTATTAATTACATTACTGACTTGCACTCCATGGTGGCCATATTATCCTCTGTGGAAAACATTTATGCGAAAATTGTAATTAGAATGACGACTCTGTAATTATCGCTCCATTTTCTTTTGAGATTGTTCAGAATATACTTGCTGTAAATCACCTATTGATGGCAGCTTTGCCAAATTTTAATTGCAATAATTGTATGTTTTCAGAAGCATTTTCCCCAAAGTTTTTCTCAAATGGGCATGAGGGCATAAGTGATAGGAGCAGAATTAGGCCATTCGGCCCATCAAGTCTACTCTGCCATTCAATCATGGCTGATCTATCTCTCCCCCCCTAACCCCATTCTCCTGCCTCCTCCCCATAACCTCTGACACCCGTAGTAATCAAGAATCTATCTATCTCTGCCTTAAAAATATCCACTGACTTGACCTCCACAGCCTCCTGTGGCAAAGAATTCCACAGATTCACCACCCTTCATCCTTCTAAACACCGGCGAGTACAGGCCCAGTGCCATCAAATGCCCCATCGTATGTTAACCCACTCATTCCTGGGATCATTCTTGAAAACCTTCCTCGGTAAATGCTTGCGGCTCAAGTTAGATCAACATTTCATGAATCACGCAAAAATGGAAGCGATCTCTTCGAGACTTCAGATCAAACTTCCAACGTCAATCGGAGTTGTTGCAACACACTGATAAAAGCCCTGTCCCACTGTACGAGTTCATTCAAGAGTTCTCCCGAGTTTGCTCAGATTCGAAATCGGTATTTACGGTAATGGCCGCTCGGAGGTACTCCAGGCTCTCGTGGACATTTTTCAACATGTTGAAAAATCTTCACGAGTCTTCCCGAGCTTACCTCGTTTCCCGAGTACCTGCCGTTAGGGTTACGAGCCGCTAAGAGACGTCCCCGAGCTCCGACGTACCCGCTACGTACATTCTACGTGCTTCCACGAGATTGATTTTTTTTTTAAACTCGGGAGAGCTCTTGAATGAACTCGTACAGTGGAACAGGGTTTTTAGTGGAAGTATTTGGTTCAAGAGTCAAGAGGGTTTTATCTTCATCCGTCCCGAAACGCAACGATAAAATTCTTACTTGCAGCAGCGGAATAACAGGTTTGCAATTACAGTAATTAATAGATAATATAACAAACAACATTAAAAAGTTCAATAAATTAAAGAAACAATATTATGCAGAAACAAAACCAGGCCCAAAGTCCATCTTGGAATCTAGGCAGCTCGTAGTTCAGAGTTTAGTTGGAGTCCTTAGTGTTCAATAGTCTGATGGTTGTTGGGAAGAAGCCACTCCTGCATCTTACAGTTTTCAGACTTGTTTTCCTTCTTCCTGAGGGGAGGAATGAAGTGAGAACATTGTCTGGGTTGCATTGGTCCTTGATGATGCTAGCTGTCCTTTTGACCCCTTTGATGGTGGGGAGGTCAGTACCCGTAATGGACCGGGCAGTGTTCACCACATAATATCCAGAATGTCAAATTTTGGGAGAGCTTGACGTTCCAACAAGTACATGGATAGGAAAGGCTTTTGAGGGATATGGGCCAAATGCAGGCAGGTGGGACTAGTGCACATGGGGCATCTAGGTCAGCATGAGCAAGTTGGGCCGAAGGGCCTGTTTCCGTGCTTACATAGATATATAGACAATAGGTGCGGGAGTAGGCCATTCGGCCCTTCGAGCCAGTACCGCCATTCAATATGATCATGGCTGATCATCCACAATCAGTACCCCGTTCCTGCCTTCTCCCCATATCCCTTGATCCCTAAGAGCTCTCTCTAATTCTCTTTTGAATGCATCCAGTAAATCAGCCTCCATTGCCTTCTGAGGCAGAGAATTCCACAAATTCCCAACTCTCTGGATGAAAAAGTGTTTCCTCATCCCAGTCCTAAATGGCCTACCGCTTATTGTTAAACTGTGGACCCTGGTTCTGGACTCCCCCAACATCGGGAACATGTTTCCTGCATCTAGACTGTCCAATCCCATAATAATTTTATATGTTTCAATAAGATGCCCTCTCATCCTTCTATATTCCAGTGAATACAGCGCTGTGGGACACTCTTTGTTGTTTCCTGAATATATAACCTTGAAAAGTTCAACAAATGTTTATTGGAATATACCAGACATACATTGAGTCTGGGTCACGGACAAGTAACTCTCAGTTAAAGGTTAGCTTTGTGGTTAAGGTAAAATCTATTGTCCGAAGCAGTTAATGAAACAATTAGTCACTGAAACAGAAAGGATCGCTGACTCACCGGCTATTCTAGAAGTTACGTACGAAATGTCCAAATCTCCTTTCGCATAACTGATGAAAAAAGCACAAAAGCACCGCGTTAGAATAGAATTGCAAAATAAAGAAATATTTAACTTAACCAGTAAACAGGAAGGACAAAGTGAAGAACGAGGCATTCATGCACTGGTCTGGATTGCAATAGGTGGAAGGTTAAAATCAACTCCTGAGGTAATCATTGCTTTCACAGAAGGGCAAGTTTGTACTGAGAAACAGAACAAAATACAATGAAGCAGACATTAATGTTAAATAAAGGGCGACATTTTGGGTCGAGACCCTTCTTCAGACTTCACTCAGTCTGAAGGGTCTCAACCCGAAACGTCACCCATTCCTTCTCTCCAGAGATGCTGCCAGTTACTCCAGCATTTTGTGTCTATCTTTGGTTTGAGCCAGCATTTGCAGTTCCTTCCGACAACATTAATGTTAATGTCTGGGAAATTAATACCCAAAGGTCAGCTATCGTCATTGTCACGTACCATTCACCATGTCATGCTTGTGCTAACTCTTAATGGAGCAGTCCAGTAGTCCTACTCCCCTGTGTTTATGTTAGCAAAATTACCACTAAAGTTATTTCCATCAGAGTTTCAAGAAACGCATACGTGGAACGGATGCTGCTTCACAACTCCAGTGATCCAGGTTTAATTCTGACCTCCAGTGCTATCTGTGTGGAGTGTGCATGTTCGGACACCTCAGAAATGTGCAGGTTACCAGACTAATTGCCCATTGTAAATTGTCCCTCGTGACAAGAACTTGGTGAGCATAGTTATAGGCTCTGAAGAAGGGTCTCGACCCGAAACGTCACCTATTCCTTCGGCCTCACCCGCTGAGTTTCTCCAACTTTTTTGTCTACCTTATAGTGATAGGCAATGTTTTTATTTGACAGAAAGGTGCCAGCATAGAACAATTAAAAAGAAAGCCATATTAGTCAACTATTCTTTTCCATCAACATACCCCCAACTTACGTGCTGAGTTTAGAGTTACAGCGTGGAAACAGGCACCGACCCACCAAGTCCGCGTCAACCGGTGATCATCCATACACTAGTTCTATCCTACACATTAGGGACAATTTACAGAAGCCAATTAATCTACAAATCTGCACGTCTTTGGAATGTGGAAGGAAACAGGAGCACCTGGAGAAAACCCACGCAATCACAGGGAGAACGTACAAACTCCACACAGACAGCACCCATAGTCAGCATCGAACTCGGGTCTCTGGCGCTGTAATGCAGCAACTCTACCACTGTGCCACTCTGATTTTGTGACCAAACAACTTCTAATTTAATAAACAAATAACCGCAATGTGTAAAATCAACAATTTTAAAAACATGAAAACCTAGTTTTAACCGGCACATATCATTATCCATCAGCATTCATTTATTTTCATTCTTTTCCTTTAAAATGATCTTATATTACAGTAAAGTTGGGATCGTACAATTACACAAACCTCAAAAGTAGAGAAAAACCACTGGTTACAGAGAAAATCAGCGAGAGAATGGGGTTACTCGGGGATTCAGCTTTGATTCCATGAGCTGAAATAGCTTTCTTCAATGTTGTAAGGACATATGTAAATTTCCCCCATGTCAAGACACAATATGGGGCAGCACGGTGGCGCAACGGTAGAGTTGCTGCCTGAAGGGCCTGTCCCACTTACGCGATTTTTTCGGCGATTGCCGGCACCCGTCATAGTCGCAGCAGGTCGGCGAAAATTTTCTACATGTTGAAAATCCAGTGGCGACCAGAAAAAGGCATGGCTTTTTGCGCGACTACTCACGACATGTCGCCTGTATGGCCCAAAGAGTCGTACCTTTTTCTGGTCGCCGCTTGATTTTCAACATGTTGAACATTTTTGGCCACCTGCTGCGACTAATGACGGGTACCAGCAGTCGGCGAGAAAATCGCGTAAGTGGGACAGGCCCTTTACAGCGCCCAAGACCCGGGTTCGATCCTGACTACGGGTGCTGTCTGTACGGAGTCTGTACGTTCTCCCCGTGACCTGCGTGGGTTTTCTCCGGTATCCTTCCACACTCCAAAGACACACTTTAGTTTGCCGGGATCGCTGGTCGACGCGGACTCGGTGGGCTGAAGGGCCTGTTTCCGCGCTGTATCTCTAAACTAAGCTAAATAACAGGAAGTAATAAAAATCTTTCATATTAAGAACTAAAGTAATTAAGAAGAATATATTCATCATAAAATAGTTCCCCCATGTAAACTGCGAAGTAGATTAACAAAGTAATTCGGTATTTCTCCAACAAGGAATTTTCCCAATCTGGTCAAAAATACCAATTCCAGGCCTAATGAACTGCAAATGAGCACAAGGAAATACAATAAACTATTCTGCTCTCCACAGCACCTGATTTGTTGAGAATTCCCAATATTTCCCAATACTTTCCATTTTATTTCAACTTTGAAAAGATACATTTTCAAACCTGTTAAAAAGTAAACTCTCTCCTAACAAAATGAGTTGCAAACATTTCCCATAACAACCTATACAACTAACCCAAATCAAATTAAATGTTATGGTCTCCTTTGGTATTAAGGGTGGATAACTAAACTTTTCTGTCCTGGGCCTCCTCCATTATCAGAGTGAGGCCCAGCGCAAATTGGAGGAACAACACCTCATATTTCGCTTGGGCAGCTTACACCCCAGCGGTATGAATATTGACTTCTCTAACTTCAAGTAATCTTTAAGTAAGTACGTAATTTTTATTTACATAGCACTTTTAAATCAAATCATGTTGAAGCCAAAGTTCACAGAGAAGAAATTAGATTACCATACATCCATATAAAATAAATAAATAAAAAAGACACAACACACAATAAAGTTTAACATGAAACGTCCCCCCACAGCAGAATCAACATTTTCCACTGTGAGGGAAGGCACCAAAAAGTCCAGTCCTCCTCCACTTAGTTCACCCGAGGTCGGGGCCTTCCCTCTCTCTCCATCTCTCCCCCCTTCCCAGTTCTCCGACCAGTCTGACTGTCCTCATTTACATTTTATCTCTGTATGCTTTGTTGTCACCTTCTCCTAGCTAACAATGATCTATTCTACATTTTCCTTGTTCTTCATCCCCTTTGTCCTGTTTTCACACCTGACATTTCCTTATCTCTGTGTCTCCCTCTCCCCTGATTCAGTCTGAAGGGTCTCGACCCGAAACGTCACCCATTCCTTCTACCCAGAGATGTTGCCTGTCCCGCTGAGTTACTCAAGCATTATGTGGCTATTTTCTACTAAACTATATATCAATACAATTAGTTATTTTAGTAATTAGATCAAAAACAAAATTGCACCAAAGCATTTTTATATTATAAAACACCTTGGACTTTAAAAGAAAAATCTTTCAGGAAATCAATATACCTAAAAAATTTAAATGACTTTATGCAAGTTATTACTTCACATCATCTCACAAGAGTGAATTGAGGACTTGATGTTGGGACTGAGGAAGGGACTGGATCTTGTCAGTGAGAGCTGTATCTGTAAATACTAAAACGTGGGATTTTACTTTAGTTCAGTTTAGTTTATTGTCACGTGTACTGAGGTACAGTGAACAACTTTTGTTGCGTGCTATCCAGTCAGCGGAAAGACAAATACATGATTGCAATCGAGCCATTTAGTGTATAGATTCACGATAAGGGAATAACGTTTAGTGCAAGGTAAAGCCATCAAAGTCCGATCAAGTATAGTCCGAGGGTCACCAAAGAGGTAGACAGTAGTTCAGCACTGCTCTCTGGTTGTGGTAGGATGGTTCAGTTGCCTGATAACAGCTGGGAAGAAGCTGTCCCTGAATCTGGAGGTGGGAGTTTTCAAGTGTAAATCGACATGTGACCAACATCCATAGACAGAGTCACTCCCTTCCCCAGTCTCAACATCTGTGGTCAGCCTCATAGACTAACCGAAGTTAAATTAAAACAATAAGCAAGAAGGCACTGGATGTGGCCCACTGCCCCAACACTGGATCCAGATGTGTTTGGCCAAAAGCAAAGGCACTCAGTATCCTGGCTGTAGCAACAACTGGGCCTCATGCAGCGTTATCCTAACCACGGGGAGACATTGATAGAGCAGGACTTTATCCCTGCTCAATACTGGAAGCAAATTAAGTTTTTAAATAGCTCGGATGGGAAGATATTTAAGTATTAGAACCGATATAAATAATGGAAAAAAAATATGCACAATGCATTAAAAGGGCGGCATGGTGGCGCAGCTGATGCCTTGCAGCACCAGAAACCCGGGTTCGATCCTGTCCAAGGGTGCTGCGTGCACGGGATTTGTACGTTCTCCCCGTGACCGCCTAGCTTTTCTCTGGGTGCTCCAGTTTCCTCCCACGCTCCAAAGACGTACAGGTTTGTAGGCTAATTGACTTGGGTAAAAGAGTAAATTGTCCCCAGTGTGTGTAGGAAAGCGTAGGTGTGCGGGGATGGCAGGTCGGCACGGGACTCGTTAGGCCGAAGGGCCTGTTTCCGCGCTGTCTAAACTAAACTAAACTAAAACACTTGGAAGTCATGAGCATTTAAATAATTAAAAAGAAAGATGATCTTCCCAAGTGTGCATACTGCCAATCCCCATGTAAATGAACTGGATCACTGACAGAACACCAGGTGCTTGTGTTCCACCACTGCACTCTATACAGCCACAGGAGAAGTGGCATCTGGTACTCAAATAGCAGGCCCTTCGGCCCATCTTGACCACGCCGACCAAGATGCCTAAACAAATTCCTCCCAGCTCCCATTTCAATAGCAATCATCCTGCTGTAAAACAGAATCACAGTTACAGTTTAGTTTATTGTCATGTGTACCGAGGTACAGTGAAAAGCTTTTTGTCGTGTGCTATCCAGTCAGCAGAAAGACAAATACATGATTAGAATCGATCCATTTACAGTGTACAGATACATAATAAGGGAATAACGTTTAGTGCAAGGTAAAGCCAGCAAAGTCCAATCAAGGATAGTCTGAGGGTCACCAATGAGGTGGATAGCAGTTCAGCACCGCTCTCTGGTTGTGGTAGGATGGTTCAGTTGCCAGATAACAGCTGGGAAGAAACTGTCCATGAATCTGGATTTAACTTAAAGCGTTTAAGGTTGCAACCTTTAAGAAAGCAACATGCAAAACTATCTAATCAGAATTTCACAGCAAACTGACAAAAGGTGAGCAAAACCTAGATTGTTATAAGCCTTAACAGCACACAGAAGAACCAAATGTATTTACCTGGGATTGCTATGGGAAGCAGAGAGATGTTGAAAAAGAAAGAAATTGAGCAATGAATACTCAAAATACTAACAGTGACAAATAGCAACATTCACAATGGGAAATAAAACTGATGATAAGTGTACGCAAATCATTAATAAAACCTTCTCTGTGAAATCCCACGCAAAGGCATGCAAAGTAAAAAAGAAAATGCAATTGACATCATTGGCAGCCCAGCAAAATAGGCATTTATTTGAAACAAAATTATTTTCTGCATTGTTGATTGAAAACTCAAAATTCTAGCGAAAGGCATCTTCATTAAATGGGTTGTCAATGAACTAAGAAAACAAATGGAAACTTGGCTGCTGCGCAAGTTGACATTTATCCCAGCTGACTGACTAACAACTAACACAATGGCCTTTACTGTTAGAGGTCTGTGCTTCTTGGTAATACCAATGGATGAGAACAGAAAGAATATTCAGAAAGAAAGAGAGGGTGGGAGAAACTAAACTCCAATCTATTGCCATCTCTCTCGCTTTTCTTATGCGCCTACACACATTTTCGAGTCATTTCTACTAATATCTATCTCTGCTTGCAGTTCAAGAAACGGGGCAAGAGAGTGAGTGCAACGTAACTTGGTATTATTGTTTTCTTTGTGGGCTAAATTTTAAACTAATGGATTAAATGATTATATGGTACAAGTAACTTGAATATTTCTGTCGTTCTTCCTCTATTTTTTTGGGGTGGGTCTCTAAAATCTGTGGTCTCTACAATATCCAAAAAATGGTGGAAGAGAGCGTCGAACCACTGACCACAGATTACATAGAAATCATAAGATCATAACCAATAGGAGTAGAATTCGGCCCATCAAGTCTACTCTGCCATTCAATCATGACTGATCTATCTCTCCCTCCTAACCCCATTCTCCTGCCTTCTCACCAAAACCCCTGACAAATAACCATATAATCCCCAAAAAATGATTTGGCAAAATATGACAGCTCTTGTTTGAGTTTAGTTTATTGTCACGTGTACCAAGGTACAGTGACAAACTGTTGTTGCATGTTAACCTGTAAGTGGAAAGACAATACATGATTACAATTGAGCCATCCACAGTCTACAGATACATGATAAGGGGAATAACATGAATAATATTAGTGCTATAAAGTCTAGTAAAGTACGATGAAAGATAGTCCGAGTTGTTGGTAGGATGACATAAAAAGCCAGAGGAACTCAGCGGGACAGACAGCATCTCTGGAGAAAAGGAATAGGTGACGTTTCGGGTCAAGACCCTTCTTCAGACTGAGAGTCAGGGGAAAGGGAAACGAGATATATAGATGGTGATACAGAGAGATATGGAGCAAATGAATGAAAGATATGCAAAAAAAGCAACAATGATCAAGGAAACGTGGAACCCAAAATGGTCTGTGGCAACGAGTTTGGGTTGAAACGTGGTAGTGGAGCGGGAGAGCTGGAGGAATCACAGGAGGTGCAGCAAGAGAACTCTCGCCAGAGAGAGTTCAGTTGCCTGATAACAGCTGGGAAGAAACTGCCCTGAATCTGTGGAATTCTCTGCCTCAGAGGGCGGTGGGGGCCGGTTCTCTGGATACTTTCAAGAGAGAGCTAGATAGGGCTCTTAAAGATAGCGGAGTCAGGGGATATGGGAGAAGGCAGGAACGGGGTACTGATTGGGGATGATCAGCCATGATCACATTGAATGGCGGTGCTGGCTCGAAGGGCCAAATGGCCTACTCCTGCACCTATTGTCTATTGTAGGTGTGCATTTTCATACTTCTTTACCTTTAACCTGATGGGAGAGGGGAGAAGAGGGAGTGTCTGGTGTGTGACTCGTCCTTGATTATGCTGCTGGCCTTGCCGAGGCAGCGTGAGGTGTAGATGAAGTCAATGGATGGGAGGTTAGTTTGTGTGATGGCCGGGGCTGCGTCCACAATTTTCTGCAATTTCTTGCGGCCATGGATGGAGCTGTTGTCCCTGTTATCATACTTCCCTATAGAGACACAGATAATAGGTTCAGGAGTGGGGTGGGAGATTGCAACCTTCACGAGGTCCGCCCTGTTTCGACTAATGCAATCAACCCGACGTGCACAAACAAGATCAAATAGAACAAGTTGACCTACAACTTTAGGCTGTGCACGCCATACGCAAGAAAAACAAGGTGGTTCAGGAGTAGGCCATTCGGCCCATCGAGCCAGCACCGCCATTGAATATGATCACGGCTGATCATCCAAAATCAGTAGCCCGTTCCTGCTTTCTCCCCATATCCCTTGATTCCGTTAGCCCTAAGAGCTAAATCTAACTATCTCTTGAATACATCCAGTGAATTGGCCTCCACTACCTTCTGTGGCAGAGAATTCCACAGATTCACAACTCTCTGGGTGGAAATGGTTTTTCCTCATCTCAGTCCCAAATGGCCCACCCCTTATTCTTAAACTGTGGCCCCTGGTTCTGGACTCCCCCAACATGGGGAACATTTTTCCTGCATCGAGCCTGTCCAATCCCTTAAGAGTTTCATATGTTTCTATATGTTCCCTCTCATCCTAAATTCCAATGCCAGACCGTAAACACCATGCACCTTATCATGGCATTTGACTTTATCACTTCTGTGGATGCATTGGAATGATTAAATACACAAAGCACAAAGATCCTAGTGAACGGTACCCCTGCGTAACGCAGGCCCCAGCATGCGGCTTGGAGAAAGAACTCGTCCATACATGTCGTATCTTGTGAAGACATCTCCTAACGCGGCGCATACAGTAGCTGTAAATCGCAGTCTCATGCATGGCTCTGCCATGGTACATTTGATCTAATATATATTGCCTCAATGGAAGATCATAAGTTATAGGAGCAGTATTAGGCCATTCGGCCCATCAAGGCTACTCCGCCATTCAATCATGGCTGATCTATCTCTCCCTCCTAACCCTATTCTCCTGCCTTCTCCCCACCAGGGCCGGCCTTAGGAGGTGCGGGGCCCAATTGGGAACAATTTTGGTGAGCCCCAGGTTCCCAGCCAAGGTCGGTAGAATCATAGAAATACAAATAAAGTCTATTATAGACTTTATATCTCTATGGTAGAATGGAAAGTAATCAAAATGTGCGCTTAAAAAGTGCCTGTGAGTTAATGGACCAAACAGATCTAAGCTACATTTTAATATAAAATTGCACACATGTAAGCCTACAAGTAACAAACAAAATGTGTAGATCACCTCTGAAAAGTACATAGTTACAAACCACTTGTTTTAGTGACTGTAAAATGAAAAAAGTAATTTAATTAACTAGATTCTGGAAAACCAATAACCATTGGCAAAAAAACATTCCAGGCATTAAATCTTGGGCTTCAGCCCCATCCTACCCTTTCGGGCTTTGATCACGGCAGACTTTTTTTGAGTGGAAGACTTGCTATAAAACCACGGATTTTACTATTTAACTACTTGGTTTCCCTCCCAAGTTGACTCTCTCCAACTTTCCCCCGAGAGCTCGCTTAAACCAAATATAAACAATTTTACATTTGGCCGCTTCTCTCCAGAAGCTGGTAAATCCAAATCCAGCCATATATTGAAAGTTGAGGGTGTTTTCCACATATAGATGAGGTGCCTGTAGAAGTCGTGCCTGCACACCTGAGGTGAGTCCCTTCATATTGGAACCATCATCATACCCTTGTCCACGGATATTTTCAACATCTAGCCCTAATGTTTCAAGTTCATATATTTTTTATATTCCCTCTCCCTACCTCTCCCTACATCTATCTCTCCCTCCTTCCCCTCTCTCCCCATCCCCCTCTCTTTCTCTCTCTCTCTCTCTCTCTCTCTCTCTCGTTCTCCCTCTTCCTCTCGCCCTCCCACCCTCCCTCTCCCTCTCCCCCTCTCTCTCTCCCTATCCCCCTCCCCCTCTATCTCTCCCTCTCCCTCTCACTCCCTCTTCCCATCTCTCCCCTCCCCCCTCTCTCTCTGCCCCTCTCCCTCCCTATCTCACTCTCTCTCTCACTCCCACTCTCTCTCTTCCTCTCTCCCCTCTCCGTCCCTCTCCCCCTCTCTCTTCTCCCCCCTCTCTCTTTCTATCTCTCTCACACACACTTCCTCCCCCCCTCTCTGCCCCCCTCTCTCTCTCTCTCTCCATCCCCCCCTCTCTCCCTCCCCCCGTCTCAATCTCTCTCTCAATCTCCCTCTCCCTCTCTGGGTGGGCTGTTGCTATGTCCTCCCACAAGACCCTTCTCACAACCTCACTGGACTTTCACTTTATGCACGACACACATGATTTTATACTCATCAGGACGGTTAACACTCGTCCTCCTGTGCTCTGAAGTAAACGGCCGCAGTCTATCCAACCACTCCATGTAACTCAAGCCCTGGTAACATCCTGGTGAATCCATGTTGCACCCTTTCCGCTAAATGCCACACTTCCTGTAACTGGGTGAGCAGACGTCATACAGATCTCCAAGTGTAGTCTGGCCACTGACGTGTACAGCTGCATCATGAGGTGACCTCAGTGTAAACAGTATAAATAAACACTACCGATTTTGTAAAAATTCATAAAAAATTATAAAAATTGCTGTTCTCTGTAGAACCTTCAATGTGGTGTTACATATATATTGCAATGTGTTGTTGTGTGTACTTGACGGGCCGGGAGTAGATTACTCTAGCGCGGGGCCCCCTTAGGCGTGGGGCCCAATTGGGAGCAATTGGTCCAATAGGCTTAAGGCCGGCCCTGCTCCCCACAACCCCCAACACCTGTACTAATCAAGAACTTGTCAATTTTCACCTTAAAAATATCCACTGACTAGGCCTCCACAGCTGTCTGTGGCAATGAATTCCACAGATCCACCACCCTCTGAGAAAAGAAATTCCTCCTCATCTCCTTCCTTAAGGCACACATTTTTATTCTGAGGCTATGGCCTCTGATCCTAGACTCTCCCACCAGGGGAAACATCCTCGCCTCATCCAGTCTATCCATGCCTTTCACGATTCGGTAAGGTTTCCATGAGGTCCCCCCCTCATCCTTTTAAACTCCAGCGAGTACAGGCCGAGTGCCGTCAACCGTTCATCATTCCTGGGATCATTCTCCTAAACCTCCTCTGGACCCTCTCCAATGCCAGCACATCCTTCCCCAAATATGGGGCCCAAAACTGCTCACAGTACTCCAAATGTGATCTGACCAGTGCCTTACAAAAGCCTCAGCATTACATCCCTGTTTTTATGTTCTCGTCCTTGAAATAAATGCTCGGATACACTCTGAACACCAGCGCCCGTTTTGCTCAGTGTTCATCTTCACTTACTTGGCAACTGACTGGATCATCTTTGAGGATGTATCCTTGATGTTCGTCAGGAACCTCTCCGTGCCTCCTTTGAGGATGTCAAACAACCCTCCCTGGTGTGACACGTCATTTTCAACACCTGAGGAACACAATTGACAAGAAATCCATCAGTATTCAGACTTAATCAGGATCAGTGTAGCATGGTGGCGCAGTGGTAGAGTTGCTGCCTTACTATAGTCACTTACATTTCATTATTATTATAATGCAATTGACACTTTTAATGCCTTGTACCTGCATCTTTTTTTAATTTTTTTTTAATTTTAATTTTTTATTTTTTACTTTTATTTATTAGAAGTACATTACATTACAACCACATACATTAGTACTCGTCACTTATATCTTCTTACAATTAATGTACTCCGTTTGTTTTTTACACTAGAAAAGGGAAAGGGTGAGATTGAGAGAAAGAAAGAAGAAAGTGAAGGAAAAAGTGAAAGTGTAGAAAATGTGACAACAAGAAAGAACGAAGACCCTATAAGAACAAAATTAAAAACAAAGAAAAAGAGTTAAGAAATAGACCCTAGAAAAGAAAGAGAAAGAGAAAGAGGGAAAAGAGAAAAACAAATAGTTTTTATGAGCATTACGCAAACGGGACATACCAACTCTCCAACTTTCATCCCCCCTTACCTGACCTCAGTTTTTTTTTTTAAGTACCTTTGCACCCTATTTTTGTAATAATTCTATAAATACAGACCACGTCAGGTGGAAGTGATAAAGAAGGAAATGCAGATGCTGGAAAATCGAAGGTACACAAAAGTGCTGGAGAAACTCAGCGGGTGCAGCAGCATCTATGGAGCGAAGGAAATAGGTAACGTTTCGGGCCGAAACCCTTCTTCAGACTGATAGGGGGTGGGGAGAAGAAAGGAAAAAAGGAAAAAGGCGGAGGAGGAGCCCGAGGGCTGGGGGAGGGGAGGAGACAACCAGATGGCTGATGAAGGGGAGGGGACAGCAAGGGCTAGCAGAATTGGGAGAATTCAATGTTCAAGCCCCCAGGATGTAGACTGCCCAAGCGCAATATGAGGAGGAGTCTTATCTCTTATGAGGAGTATGAGGAGGAGCCTTACCTGCCAGGAGGAGTCTTATCTCTTCTAGGTGTAATGTTTCGAACATATTTGAAATCCACATGTTTATAGTTGGTATTGGAGCCTTCTTCCAAAATTTTAGGATTCGCTTTTTTCCGGTTATTAACCCGTAGTCTATTAGTTTCTTTTGAAACACATTTAGTTCTGGACCATCTTCCGTTATTCCGAAGATAATCCATTCTGCTTTGGGTATCAGTTTTATTATAAATAATTTTGTAAAGATTTCGAAAATTTCAATCCAAAATTTTTGAATTTTTGTACAGAAAACAAATGAGTGCGCTATAGTAGCTTCTTGGGATTGACATTTATCACAAATGGATGATACATTTGGGAAAATTTTATGGATTTTAGTTTTGGAATAATATGATCTATGTAAAATTTTAAATTGTATTAAAGTGTGTCTTACATTAATCGAACATTTATGCACGTTTAATAAGTGTTCATTCCACCTTTCCTTTGAAATTTTAATAGCTAACTCTTGTTCCCAGTCTCTTCTGATACCCTCCGTAGATGGTATTTCTACATTTAAGATAATATTATACAAATATGATATTAAGTTTGCTGATTCAGCTTTTATCTGCATTGCGTCATCCAATACATCTGCTGAGCTATTATTACCTGCATCTTTTGATTGGTGGCAGACCACTTTCCCTATGGGATAAATAAACTTGTATCGTATTGTATCCTTACAGCGCCAGAGACCCAAGTTCGATCCTGACTACGGGTGTTTGTCTGTACAAAGTTTGTATGTTCTCCCCATGACCTCCATGGGTTTTCTCAGGGTGCTCCAGTTTCCTCTCACACTTCAAAGACGTATAGGTTTGTAGGCTAATTGGCTTGGTAAATTTGTAAACTGTCCCTAGTGGGTGTAGGAGTGTGTTAATGTGCAGGGATCACTGGTCAGTGTGGGCTTAGTGGGCCGAAGGGTCTGTTTCCGGACAGTATCTCTAAACTAAACTAAACTTAATTCCCCCTCGTCACAACTTCCCCAAACTTATTTTATTCGCATAAAAGGCCTGGGATTCTTTTTCATATGTTTTTTTAAGGCAGTATATTCAATTAACCATGTCTAGGAAGGAACTGCAGTTGCTGTTTTACACCGAAGATAGACACAAAATGCTGGAGTAACTCAGCGGGACAGGCAGCATCTCTGGAGAGAAGGAGTGGGTGACGTTTTGGGTCGAGATCCTTCGTCAGGCAGAGTCAAGTCTGAAAAAGGGACTTGACCCGAAACGTCGCCTATTCCTTTTCTCCCGAGATGCTGCCTGCCCCGCTGAGCTACTCCAGCAATTTGTGCCGATATTCAATTAACCACCTTAATAACTGGAATGAATGGTTAAACGTAATTTTCTTCTGAAATCTCGCTGCACTTACACAAGGTCACTCTTGAAGCTGTCCAGCTCTATCCACCAGAATATGGATGTCAATATTATTTGTGAACAGATATGTACGGCTATGTGGATACTTTTCATAAAATATATCAAGTATATTTATATATAAATTGGGCGAGCAATATTTCCACTATGTTGAAAGAATGAAATAGTTAATTTGCAAGCGGCTTAAATATGGAATAAATATAGAACAACCGGTTTACAGGGAGTGGTGTCATTAAATGTGGGTGATGTGTGATTGTGGGTCAAGTTTGAACCTTATTGAATATCCAGCAAAACTGTTGGAAAAGACTCAATGATATAAATTAGATTCTCTCCTTGCAGTTTGGGATGTATGGAAAGGTACCCGTTGGCTTATAAGCAGCTGGAGGAACTCAGCAGGTCAGGCAGCATCTATGGAGGAAGAGGGATGATGGACGTTTTGGATCGACACCCTGCATCAGACACACCCTCCGCAATTTCAGGTCTGCCTTTCATATGTACTGGATCTCCGAAGAAGAATACAGATCAAAGAACACCACTGTGTCTGGGAAGGAATTGCAGATGCTGGTTCATTCTGAAGATCGACACAAGAGTGCTGGAGTAACTCAGCGGGTCAGGCAGCATCTCCGGAGATATGGGTGACGTTTCGGATCGGTAGAAAGATTGGAATGTCTGAAGAAGGGTTCTGGCCTGAAACATCACTCCTCCTTTTTCTCCAGAGATGCTGCCCGACCCGCTGAGTTACTCCAGCACTTCGTGTCCATCTTCAGTGAAGACCACCAGTTGACGTGATCAATTCTACCTCAATTCATTAAAAATGATCATCTGATCTTGTAATCACCAGATAAACCACAGTGAGAATCCCTCAATAGACAATAGACAATAGGTGCAGGAGTAGGCCATTTGGCCCTTCGACCCAGCACCGCCATTCAATGTGATCATAGCTGATCATCCCCAAACAGTACCCCGTTCCTGACTTCTCCCCATATCCCCTGACTCCACTATTTTTAAGAGCCCTATCTAGCTCTCTCTTGAAAGCATCCAGAGAACCGGCCTCCACCGCCCTCTGAGGCAGAGAATTCCACAGACTCACCACTCTCTGTGAGAAAAAGTGTTTCCTCGTCTCCGTTCTAAATGGCTTACTCCTTATTCTTAAACTGTGGCCCCTGGTTCTGGACTCCCCCAACATCGGGAACATGTTTCCTGCCTCTAGCGTGTCCAAACCCTTAACAATCTTATATGTTTCAGTGAGATGCCCTCTCATCCTTCTAAACTCCAGAGTGTACAAGCCCAGCCACTCCATTCTCTCAGCATATGACAGTCCCGCCATCCTGGGAATTAACCTTGTAAACCTACGCTGCACTCCCTCAATAGCGGCACACAATTATAAATATCTCAGCGAAGTAGAAAAGGGTGTATGGCGTGCACAGCCGAAAGTTGTAGGACAACTTGTTCTATTTGATCTTATTTCATTGTGCACGCCAGGTTGATTGCATTAATCGAAACAGGGCGGACCACGTGAAGGTTGCAATCTGCCACCCCAAGGGTGGAGTGGAAAGTGTGAAGGAATAAAATGATTTCTGTTGACCCGTGCAGCACCGAGACTTCCTAATGACTTGGTATATGAATACCACCTCCTCATTTCCTCTGGTGCTGCAGGCAGCTTACACTTGACGGCCCAGCTTCTTGCAGAGCTGGATACATTTCAACAGAATGGGCCCATTATTAACACACATGTTTGTTGGGCTTCCTCCTCGCAGCAGCTTACTAACGTGTCCCACTCGAGCAGGAACGGACAAAACCGAAGCTCGCAAGAAATATTGTGCGGATTAGTTGTAGAGTCATAGTGATACAGTGTGGAAACAGGCCCTTCGGCTCAACTTGCCCACACCGGCGACAATGTCTCAGCTACACTAGTCCCACCTGCCCACATTTGGTCCATATCCCTCCACACCTGTCCTATCCATGTACCTGCCGAACTGTTTCTTAAACGT
Source organism: Malacoraja senta (assembly GCA_038087875.1). Taxonomy (NCBI): domain Eukaryota; kingdom Metazoa; phylum Chordata; class Chondrichthyes; order Rajiformes; family Rajidae; genus Malacoraja; species Malacoraja senta. The sequence continues at coordinate 113,621,544 of CM075977.1, read as the reverse complement.
TGGGATAGTCACAGCCTCAACTACCTCCTCTGGCAGCTTGTTCCATACACCCACCAACCTTTGTGTGTAAAAGTTACCCCTCAGGTTCCTATTAAATCTTTTCCCCTTCACCTTAAACCTATGTCCTCTGGTCCTCGATTCCCCTACTCTGGGCAAGAGACTTTATGCTTCTATTCCTCTCATGATCTTATACACCTCTGCAAGAACACCCTTCATCACCCCTAGTTAAGGCTGAAAGAGAAGACATTCTACACAACTGAGGGGTGGGATGCTGGTTCTGGGTGGTTGTAGTTGCCATGGGGCATTTATCTTAGTTTCTTCCGGTTGATTTGGACATTGCGATTTCTTACACAGAGGCACAACATGAGCGACCCTCCAGTCTTCCGCGCCTCACCCATGGCGATCAATGTTGCAAATTTCTCTCGAATTTTGCATTTATCGTCCCCAGCTTCCCACCAGGTCCTAAGATACACTTGATCACACCCTGGGGGTTTATCTACCTCAACGCCTTGGGAAACATCTCGTCAAGATATCGGTATTAACTTCCCTGAATTCCCTGGCATCTATGTCTTTCTCCATGGTAAATACAAGTGAGAAATAGGACATTTCTTTCGAAAGGAGATGAGGAGGAATTTCATTAGTCAGAGGGTGATGAATCTGCGGAATTCTTTGCCACAGACGGCTGTGGAGGCCAAGTCACTGTGTATTTTTAAAGCGGGGATTGACAGATCCTTGATTAGTACGGGTGTCAAAGGTTATGGGGAGAAGGCAGGAGAATGAGGTTGAGAGGGAAAGATAGATCAGCCACAATTGCATGGAGGAGTAGACTCAATGGGCCAAATGGCCAAATTCTGTTCCTATGACTTATGAGACATGAAATGATCATTTTGAGGCTGGTCCATTCTCCTGTCCCTCTGTACACGGCCAATCTCATTGCTCTTTGAGGCAAGGCAGAGAAGGCTAGTGTGGACAAATGGTCAGCATGGACGCGGTGGGCCGAAGGGTCCAATTTTGAGGTGTACAGGCCTATGCTCCTATGATAACCCTTGTGGTCGCAGCTTTGATGATTCTGCAGAGATCTCAAGTGTAATAACAATAGACATATTAATAAGTCCACTGAGTATGGGTTGTCAGTGTGACTTTGCGGGTTTGAACGGGAAACTAACCAGAGCCCGCTCCATTTGTCAATTTGTGCGCTAATGAGCAACACAAAACTGAACACAGACGGAATAATCAAATAGAAACGAGGGCACCACTTCAGCGGCATCATTGTTTCTGACCTGATTTCCACATGAGCTTCCTGGCTTGCATCTACTTGGAGAACCAAGTTACAGCCGTGAGTCTAAACGCTCTTGACAGCAGGATTTTACCTGTCAAATCCTCTTTAATAACAAGATGAGTGATGCTGATCACCAATCAGTAACAACACAGTGCACCTTCAACTTGAATGCGTTTGCTACTACAAAACACACATTAATATTGCTCGGTTTAGCTTAGTTTAGAGATACAGCGCGGAAACAGGCCCTTCGGCCCACCGATTCCACGCCAACCAGCGATCCCCAGACACTCGAGGGACAAATTATTTTTACACATACACCAAGCCAATTAACCTACAAACCTGTACATCTTTGGAGTGTAGGAGGAAACCGAAGATCTCGGAGAAAACCCACGCAGGTCACGGGGAGAACGTACAAACTCCGTACAGACAGCACCCGTAGTCGGGATCGAACCCGGGTCTCTGGCGCTGCAAGGCAGCAACTCTACCGCTGCGCCTTTAATCCAGGAAGGTAATTAATGTTATTTTTTTTCCTTTGCTGAAGAAGCAGGCCACCCACCTGCATTATGCACATTGTTCAGAGGTCCTCCCGGCTTGTTCCAGTGCGGCTTTGAACTTGCTACCGTGCTGTTGGTGATTCCTCCATTCTGCTCCAGGAACTGTTAAGAACGAAAATCTATTACCACCAATCTGAAGCAAAATCCCAGAGCTTTGTGAAAGAACGATTCGGACACAATACAAATAAGAAAATGCAAAGATTGCACGCCACTGATTGCAAACCAGTCTGCAATTGTTTCGGAGTAAGAGCAAGAGTGAGTCCAGAGGGACTGCTGTGTTCGGACCCAACACAAAGCTCAGCTTAGCACTCACAGGCAGGTCCAGCAGGTTATCTATTGTGGCTCTCGCGCAGCATGTGCAGCTGACTGCAGCATACATGTGTCGCATTTACGATTAAAATGGAACAAATCTTCCTCAATTTTCATCCTAACTACCAAAATGGGCAGGCTCAACCAGACAAAGTTCCACATTCACATTTCTTTTCATCCGATGATTTGAAAGTTCCCAAAACTATAAAGGAAAACATGGTGCATCATAAATCCAAATATTGAAGGAAATACTCTTCAATTGAAGCAGCGCGTTGGTGCAGCGGTAGAGTTGCTGCCTCACAGCACCAGGGACCCAGGTTCGATCCAGACCACGGGTGCTGTCTCTACGGAGTTTGCACGTTCCCCCCCGTGACCGTCGTAGGTTTTCTCCGGGATCTCCAAAGATGTACAGGTTTGTAGGTTAATTAGCTTGGTAAAATTGGAAATTGCCCCTAGTGTGTGTACGATAGTGTTAGTGTGCGGGGATCACCAGTCGGTGCAGAAGTGGTGGGACCAAAAGCCTGTTTCCATGCTGTATCTCTAAACTAAACTAAACTAAACTGAAGCAACCCTCTCCCATTAGCGAACTGCAAATCTACAAGGTCATACAATGAAAAAAAAAACAATGGTTACACAGTTTGATCAGTCTCCCTTGCCCAATATAATCAGGCATTAAAACACATTCAGCTATTGCTTTAATAATTCTCTGCCACCGAAGGCAGTGGAGGCCAATTCACTGGATGTTTTCAAGAGAGGGTTAGATTTAGCTCTTAGGGATAACGGAATCAAGGGATATGGGGGAAAAGCAGGAACGGGGTACTGATTCTGGATGATCAGCCATGATCATATTGAATGGCGGTGCAGGCTCGAAGGGCAGAATGGCCTACTCCTGCACCTATTTTCTATGTTTCTATGTATGTTTCTATGTTTCCATGTACCGTATTTCCCGGCAATGAAGACGCTATTTTTTACACAAAAATAAGGCATGAAAATATACCTGCGTCTTGGAGGCCGAAGGTTAGGTTGTTAGCCAAGAAAGAAAGACTTGGTTATCCCTCAATACAGCAACATCAAGAACGATGTTACAGTACTGAGGGATAGTCAAGTCTATCCCTCATTGCTGGCAGCTGATGGGAAGCGGCTGTAAAATGGGAAGCGGCTGTAAAAGGACAGCGCTGCTGGGGGGGAGGGAGAGTTCCTTTCACAGCGTGTGGGGAGTCTGGCCCGGGTCAGCACGGCCTGGGCTGCACAAATTGGCTGGGCCGCCAGGGGTAAAGTTGTGGGGAGGGCAGGAGTGTTGAGAAGGAGGGGGTCGGGGATCATGTCAGCCACTCACTCACTCCCTGCTGCTGCGGCGCTCTGGGCGGGGAGCCACGGCATTGTGGCCGGGGAGGGAAGTAGCTTGGGTGGCTGCAAGCGGCCACCGGGACTGGAGAGTGGAACCGGCCGCCACCTCAGCGCCTTCTGCCGGCCCGCCCGCCAGCCAGCCACGGTGGTCTTCGGCACAGGCGCAACCGGTGGAGGTTGTGGTTGGCGGGTAGCTACTGGGCGGAAGGCTGGCTGCTCTGTCCCGGGCTCGCTCTCTCTCTGTGTGACCTGGGAACTGCAGCTAGCCCTGGGGCAAGTGAGCCGACCTGGGAACTGCAGTCATTTGCGGGACACACAGCCGACCTAGGCGCTACAGCCAGTCCCGTGGCACCCAGGCGACCTGGGAACTGCAGCCATTCGTGGGGCACACAGCCGACCTGGGTGTCACAGCCAGACCTGGGGCAAGTGAGCCGAGCTGGACGCAACAGCCAGTCCCGGGGCTCGCAGCCGACCTGGGCGCTACAGCTAGTCCCGGGACGCTAAGGATCTGGGAAATGAAGCCAGTCCCGGGAACGCAGGGATCTGGGAACAGGCGATGTTGCCAACTCCTGGACTAAACCAAACTCTGGATCATGTCCCACCATAATTTTTTTTCAAAATTTAGCAACTTAAATTGGGGGTGCGTCTTCATTGCCGGGAAATACGGTGTGTTTCTATGTTTCTATAATCAAATCATTTTTTAATAACACAAGATGGGACGATTCACGATCATAGCTGCAAGAATCCCTAGACGCACTTTTCTTTTTCCAAGGTTTTCCACTGCAAAACTAATTGTTGCACACAATTGTAATTTGGCACATAAATGACAGAAAAGTGCTTCCTGACTAGTAAAGTATATTGTATTCAAGCAATGAAAACAGTTCCATCCACGCTGAGACAACAGATGTGAGCAATCGCTGAGCAATAGATGCGAGTCTGAAGAAGGGTCTTGACCCGAAACGTCAGTCATTCCTTCTTTCCAGAGATGCTGCCTGTCCCGCTGAGTTACTCCAGCATTTTGAGTCTATCTTCGGGGGGGGGGGGGGGGACCGGCATCTGCAGTTCCTTCCGACACATCTGACCCCCGTAGGTACTTTTGTAACTTTATTGGCACCAGATACGTGACGACTCAACGTGTACTTCTGTGTATTGTATGTAAAACAAATAATTTCACTGCACCCAGGTACATATGACAAAGTGTCATCATTCCAAAAGTGTTGAGCACGAAGGTAGACACAAAATGCTGGAGTGACTCAGCGGGTCAGGCAGCATCTCTGGAGAGAAGGAATGGGTGACGTTTTGGGTCGAGACCCTTCTTCGGACTGATGTCAGGGAAGGGGGCGGGACAAAGATAGAATGTAGTCGGAGATAGTAATACTGGTGGGAGAACTGGGAAGGGGGAGGGAATGGAGAGAGAGGGAAAGCAAGGGCTGTTTGAAGTTAGAGAAGTCAATGTTCATACCGCTGGGGTGTAAGCTGCCCAAGCAAAATATGAGGTGCTGTTCCTCCAATTTGCGCTGGGCCTCACTCTGACAACGGAGGAGGCCCAAGACAGAAAGGTCAGATTGGGAATGGGAGGGGGAGTTGAAGTGCTGAGCCACCGGGAGATCAGCTGGGTTAAGACGGACTGAGCGGAGGTGTTCAGCGAAGCGATCGCTAAGCCTGCGCTTGGTCTCGCCGATGCAGAGAAGTTGACACCTGGAACAGTGGATACAGTAGATGAGGTTGGAGGAGGTGCAAGTGAACCTCTGCCTCACCTGGAAAGATTGTTTGGGTCCTTGGATGGAGTCGAGGGGGGAGGTAAAGGGACAGGTGTTGCATCTCCTGCAGTTGCAGGGGAATGTACCTGGGGAGGGGGTGGTTTGGGTGGGAAGGGACGAGTTGACCAGGGAGTTGCGGGGGGAGCGGTCTCTGCGGAAAACAGAAAGGGGTGGAGATGGGAAGATATGGCCATTAGTGAGATCCCATTGAAGGTGGCAAATATTTTGGAGGATTATATGCTGTATGCGATGAAAATGTTGGAGGCTTGGGTAGTTTACACCCCAGTGGTGTGAACATGACTACTCTAACTTCAGATAGCCCTTGCTTTCTTTCTCCATCCCCTTCACAGTTCTCCCACCAGTCTTACTGTCTCCGCCTACATTCTATCTGTCTCGCACCCTCCCCTGACATCAGTCTGAAGAAAGGTATCGACCCAAAACGTCACCTATTCCTTCTCCCCAGAGATGCTACCTGTCCCGCTGAGTTACTCCAGCATTTTGTGTCTATGTTCGCTTAAAAGCTGCATCTGCAGTTCTTTCTTGCACAAGTGTTCAGCACGAGCTTGGTCTTATTAAGGATGGACATGGTCCAACATAGGAAATGTTTCAACATAGTTTACTAAATTGCTTTGAAATGAGGGGGGTGGGGGGGGGACGGGGGGGAAGTAGCATTGAACAACACAGCAGAATTTGAAGAAGAGGCGATTTCATTGCTTTTGTTTGAGTTTTAGTTTTAGAGATGCACGATGGAAACAGACCCTTCAGCCCACCGCGTCCACGCCGGCCATCGATCACCCGTTCTCACTAGTTCTATGTTATCCCACTTTTGCATCCACTTTCCACACGCCGCAGGCAATTTACAGAGGGCCAGCTAACCTGCAATCCAGCCCACGTCTTTAGGATGTGGGAGGTAACCGGTCGCAGGGAGAAGAACGTGCAAACAGATATCAACCCGAGGTAAGGATCGAACACGGGCTTCTGGCGCCGTGAGGCAGCAGCTTGGCCAGTTGTGCCACTGTGCCGCCCCCATTGAAAGAAATGTGCAAGAATCCTAAAGCAACCGACAGAGTTGTTACCAAGAGACTGTTCCTCAGGCAGGGGAGCTTGCAGCCTGTGGTATAAGTTCAGAATAGGAAGTCAGCCATTATGAGTGAGGCAAGAAATGTCCTTCATCATCGAAATGTAGATGCTGCGTCTTTGAAAATATTTAGGCCACTGCTGACAGATGTTTGAGCACTATATGAAGCAAAGGCCATGGGGCTTTGAACGTGACACAGCTGCAGGATCAGCAGTGACCTTCCTGCATGAGAGATCCGCTTCCTAGGACTGATCGTGTTTCAAATTACAATGGTCCCCAGGAAGCTACATGGCGACAGAATGATGATAGGGACGCATCAGGAAATTAACTTGCTCCAGGCTTGGATGCCTTGTCCAGTTGTACATTGATGCAAAATGAACTCATGACAGATGGAGAATATAAACATATTCTGCAGAGTGCACAGACAGACACACACAGACGCAAACACACAGAGACATGCACAAACGGGTGCACGCACACAGTCAGGCACGCACGCACAGACACGAACACACATGCACAGACACAAACAGGCACGCACAGACACAGACACAAACAGGCACGCAGATACGCACGCACACGCACGCAAACACACAGAGAAGCGCTCGCACATAGACACGGACACACGCACAGACACAGGCGCACGCACACACCGACGCGGACACACACAGATACGCGCACACAGGCGTAATGTCAGAATGGGCCAAAATTTAAAAACACATAAACAATCCTTTCCAAAGATTTAAAAACTTCTCGTCAAATTCTACGCCTCTAAATCACAATGGAGAAAAGAAACTGTACATTCATACGTGAATGGGGTTGACTGGCAGCTTTCAGCTGTTGGGGTTCAGCTTCTCTCACACATCCACACACACTCGGCATGGTGTAGAAGTCCAAAATCAGCCAGAGGTCAAGTGCAAGCAGTGGAGCACTGACAGAGGAAGAGAGAGGCCAAACTCACATCAGGGCAGGTTTGTGTACATCGGCAAGCCCTGCAGGTTTGTGTGAGGGCGCCAACACTGTGGGGAACTGCAAGTACAGTTAACATTTTCAATTAATATGTCAGTATTTTATGGTGTTTTAAGTTAACGAAGCTTAAATTGTTTTAACAGTTTTTAGAGTGAACTATATTTCACTTTCTTCCAACAGAAACATTTATGCACACTGCTTCCAACAGTAGTTTAGTTTAGTTTAGTGATACAGCATGGAAACAGGCCCTTCGGCCCACCGGGTCCGCGCCGACCAGCGATCCCCGCACATTAACACTATCCTACACCCACTAGGGACTATTTTTACATTCACCAAGCCAATTAATCTACAAACCTGCACGTCTTTGGAGTGTGGGAGGAAACCGAAGATCTTGAAGAAAACCCACGCGGGTCACGGGGGGAACGTACAAACTCCGTACAGACAGAAGCCGTAGTCGGGATCGAACCCGGGTCTCCGGCGCTGCAATCGCTGTAAGGCAGCAACTCTACCGCTGCGCCACCGTGACCGCCGCTAGTAAGCTGTTGAAAGTCATCAAGACATTCAGGGAGTCTTAAGGGCCTGTCCCACTTGGCCGTCATTTGCGCGTAATTTACGCGACATCTTTTACGAGTCACGACGCGCGACGCATCCCAGGATTTTGTGATGTGCAAAACCTTTGCGCGCCATCAACGTGACACGCAAATGACGGCCATGTGGTTCAGGCCCTTTAGCAACAAGCCATCTCAGCTCTCATCAAGTCAAGTCAAGTATCCTTTATTGTCATTCAGACTTTTCAGTCTGAACGAAATTCCGTGCCTTGCAGTCTCATCACCATCTACCGCCTCCTAAGAGTCCTCTCGGACGCAGAGGTTATTTTGATCGCAGTCCGTGTCTGGGAAAGGCAGGTTTCTAAGGGCACTGCAGACAACAAGCCAAGTCCAGCACTATCTTGCCCAATGGTCGCAACCTTTAGACTTCAGAGATACAGTACGGAAACAGGCCCTTCGGCCCACCGAGTCTGCACCGACCAGAGCTCACCCTGTACACAAACATTGTCCGACACACTACGGAAAATTTACAATCTTACTGAAGCCAATTAACCAACAAAACTGCACGTCTTTGGAGTTTGGGATGAAAGTGGAGATCCCGGAGAAAACTCACGCAGGTCACGGGGAGAACGTACATTCTTCCGAGAGACAGCACCCGCAGTCAGGATCGAACCTGGGTCTCCAGCACTGTGAGGCAGTAAACTCTACCGCTGCGTCTCTGTGCCTCCCAACCTATTTGAAACAATTCCTATTCAAGCTCCTCTCACTTGCTACAAGAACACACACGAGCAGCAGGCTCAACAAATGCCAGATGCATTTGGATAATTATTAAATATTAAATAACAGCATGAATTTTTTTTTTAATCCACTAAACCGCTGCCAATTTCCAAGATTCATTGGACAAAAATGAAGGGATTAGTTTATCATTGGCATAACCTGGTACAGGGTTCATGCACACAGTGCAAGACGTGAAAAGCAGGGGTCCAAAGGAAAATACTGCGCATGAGAACAAGACATCTTGCTTCATAATGCCAGAGGAATGTTGGGCACTTCAAGTCGCCTCGCCAGCAGCTGTCTGTCCTTTAATCCTTTTTGTTATTTTTTGTCTGTCTAAAAGTATATTTCTGGAGGTCCTTTAGTCTTTTTTATGTGGGGGTGTGAGGGGGGGAAGCGGGAAACCGTTTCTCAGTCATTTCCTGGTCGAGGATGCGTCTATTCTCCGAGCCACATCTTCGCCCCACCCCCTCGCGGCCTACCATCTGGATTGGCGCGACCTTTCCTGCCGGAGACCGGCCAGAGCTTCAGCAGCGGCGGCGCAGCACTGGATTCCATCGCGGAGCGGGGCGATGCCTTACCGGCAATCGCCGTGTGGAGCTTCAGAGTGTTGGGCCGTTTAACACCGTGGAGCTGTGGTTTGCGGAGATTCCAGCCGCGGGCGGCGCTGACCTTAACATCGCAGAGTCCTGGGACCCCTTGCCGGAGTCGCCAGCGTCGAATCTCCGCCCAGCTCGGCCTGTGGACTTCGGGAGCCGCGGTCTCCGGTAGGAAGTGGCCGATTCAAAAACTCCAAGCCACTGAGAGTGTTCTCCGTTCCAACATCGGAGCTCCAATCATCTCGGCAAGAGGGCCTGAAGGCCCCAACCACGGGTGGACAAAGAGGAAGAGGTCGGAACTTTATTGCCTTCCCTCACAGTGGGAAACGTTGATCCCGCTGTGTGGGGGATGTTCATGTTAAAGTCTATCATGTATTGTGTTCTTTTTATTCGTATGGCTGTATGGTAATTCAAATCTTACTGTACCAATTGGTGCATGTGATAATAAATGTCTCTTGAACGGATCAGAAACATCACAGTACACACAGGTCAATAAACCTCTCTCCTCGTGGCCTCCTCCGCATCGGCACAACCGAGCATAGACTAGTGACACCAAACACATGTGCCCTGTCCACCAACCCCCTTTCCCATGCCAACCATTCTGCCCTTGGCCTCCTCCACTGCTGGAGTGCGGCCACACGCAAACTGGAAGAGCAGCACCTCGCATTCTGCTTGGGTAGCTTGCAACCCAATGGTAGGAACATTGAAGATAGACACAAAAAGCTGGAGTAACTCAGCGGGACAGGCAGCATCTCCGGAGAGAAGTAATGGGTGACGTTTCGGGTCGAGACCCTTCTTCAGACTGGTCTCGACCCGAAACGTCACCCATTCCTTCTATCCAGAGAAGCTGCCTGTCCCTCTGAGTTACTCCAGCATTTTGTGTCTATCGTCGGGGTAAACCAGCATCTGCAGTTCCTTCATGCCCCCAGTCCCCCCCCCCCCACCAGCATCTACAGTTTCTTGTGGGTCCAATGCACCTTTCTGACCACCACTAAATACCAGGCCCAAGTGGAATGAGTCTGCAGTGCACACTGTGAACAGCTCAGTTTGAACCACTGCTGGGCCAGGTGTTAGCCAGCCAACTGATCCAGGAACACAAAAATGTATTTAAAACTTTGGTTGTTAAGAGTTTCAATGGCACCCAGGACAAAGACACCCTTTGACTAACACAGTGTGTGCCAGCTTCAACTCCTATTGCTTTTTTGCTCTTTCCACCTGGAATTTTAACATTAAAAAAAAGAACCATAGCCAGAAGGAAGTGGTGCAGCACATTTATACTGCAGCATTTATCATTCAAATAAATACAGCACGCAGTCAGTCTCGAACCCGGCTCTCCGGCACTGTGAGCCAGCAACTCTACCGCTGCACCACCTGTTGGATGCAACTCCTATTCATAGAAACATAGCCAATAGGTGCAGGAGTAGGCCATTCAGCCCTTCGAGACAGCACCATCATTCAATATGATCATGGCTGGTCATCCAAAATCCGTAGCCCGTTCCTGCTTTTTCCCCATATCATCTCACTTGATGTCAGATAATCTCACTTGCTCTCAGAACACTGATGCATTTTGATAATGATTAAATATTAAATAAAAGAAGATGGACACAAAAGGCTGGAGTAACTCAGCGGGACAGGCAGCACCTCTGGACAGAAGGAATCTTCTTAAATATTAAATAATAATAGCAGTTGAAATGCAATGTTTTTGATCTACGAAACCGCTGGCAAATTCAAATGAGAACTCCACACTTGTTCTCAAGCAGAGTGAGCCACCAACTGACAGCCACGACACGAGTTTCTTACCTCTGTGATCGGAGATTTCAGATTAATATTCCTCGCAGCAGCTATCTCCTGCAGCTGGTTCACAACCTCGGTGATACTCGTCCTCTCCTGGGGATTTACCTTCATCATATTACCTACAGCGGTGAAAGAGAAGGGAAAATGTAGATTATCACACGAGTGAAGAGGTTCACGTGTTGTATAAACACTAAGTTTCATATTTAAACACTCGGTTTAATATTAGTTCCAAAGGGCAAGGTGTGTTAACACGTTGACTGCCAAGTGAAGACTAGCTCCGTCGTCTGCTGCACCCCGTCAGCTGACCACCCAGATCACGGGAGAGCTCGAGCTCGACAAACGACGGTTCGAGACCAAAGTGGCTCGGCCACAAGATGGCGCCACACTAGAGTCCAAGAGGGAATATACCCCCCCCCCCCCACTCCAAATCGCCTGTAATGGATTTAAAGACGCCTCCCGGCGGGCCGCGGAGAACCCGAGGCCGGAGCCTCGCAGGTCGGAACCCGTGGTCGGCGGATAGGGGAGAGGTCTGTGCGGCGTTCGACGGTGGCGCCGACCGACGGACGAGGACGGACCACGTGGAAATGAAGACGCCGCTGCTGAGGGAAGGAACAAAGGGGGGACCCGGCGTGAGGAGTGGGAGGGGGGGAAGAACAAAGGGGGAAGTGGCACGGGGGTACTTTGTAACTTTGTAAGTGCACTTTATGTGGCGACTATTTGCATACCCTGGGTATACAAGCAAAGAATTTCACTGTGACTTGTCACATGTAACAATAAAGTATTCATTCATTCATCCATTCATAAAGAATTCAGCAAAAAGGTGAGCGAGTGAGTTCAAGGATTCGCTCACACCACAATCAGACTCAAGGGCTCACGGATTGAATGTCCAAATTATCATGCCATCGCTTCTAATATGTTGTTTACTCCCAGAAGCAGACAAAAGTTAATGAAACTCTCAATCACTCTGCAGAGTACAATGAAAAAAGTGTTTCATCAGCAGACTAAGAAAATCCATTAGCTTAAAGGAAGCAGTGTGGCGTCGTAAACAATTACAAAGCAGTCATTCAGGATTCGATAATTAGAAATATCCTCAGCTGAAGTCCACCTAGTTAAGTAGCACACACCACTGATATATTATAATAACATGGGCTCCACCCCCAGAGGGTTTTGCAGTCCTGCCAAAATCTGCTGCTTTTCCTCAATGCACTTGTAATCTGCCCCTCAACCTTGTTTGAATGGATTTTAAACTTTTTTTTTTCTTTGGTGATTAGTTTGAACTTTTTAAAGTTAAACTGAGCTGTGAAGCCTGACATTCTATGTTGGCCATTTGCTTCCCCAGTATGTGAGCACCAGGGTTAACCATATCACAACCTACTCATCTTCGACAGAAGGTAGAAAAAAATGCTGTAGAAACTCAGCGGGTGAGGCAGCATATATGGAGCAAAGGAATAGGTGACGTTTCGGGTCGAGACCGGCCTGAAAAAGGGTCTCGACCCGAAACGTCACCTATTCCTTCGCTCCATAGATGCTGCCTCACCCGCTGAGTTGATCCAGTATTTTTATCTACCTTCGATTTTTCCAGCATCTGCAGTTCCTTTTTAAACATCTTAGACAGATCTTCCTTATCATTTTCAAAATCACCAACACTTGTAATGCTAAGAAGTGATTATATTTTCAAGATCAAATCCTGTTATATAATACTGCCTATTTTTTGCACGTGGGATTATTCCTTTGATTTATTATATTTCTCAACAATGAGTAGCAATGTTACAACATTTTGAGATTTTTAAAATAAAGTCTGCAATTTATCCCATCAGATAAAGCATAAAAAGAAGTTTAATTTGACACCTAATTCACTTTCATATCTTCAGTATTAAAAACGTTATGGCCATTTTCATACTCGGAAATTAGCATCTTGTTCCCTATTGCTTTTCCATTGACTTAACACAAAAGCTGTGATCGAGGACAGTCAAAAGCCCATAACTTTCTTAAAAATTAAGAGAACTGAAAGAAATTTTCAGTTATTATAGATTGAAGCATTCTGAAACAAATATGAAACAATCTTACTTAGATGACATGAAATTAAAGCATATAATTAGTTAGTTACCTAATTGTAGCTAATTACAAAATTCAATTACTAGATCTAAACATCTATCAATTTCTTAAGAATAGATTAACATTTTTAAATAGCCTGTGTCCAAATAACATTCCCACAAGAATTCACAATATAACATAATTTTTAAATCTCATTGTCATGGATTTATAGGCCAAATGGAAGGAATTGAATGTTTAATACCTGTAAATTAATGGGCATTTAAATCATTTTGCGAGTGAGGTTTTCTGGAACGCGATCATTTGGAACGTTGATTTGCGGTGAATTTAACCCCGTATTAGCATGAAAAATTCTGCCGTTAGTTCGGGGAAAAGAATCACCGTTTCGCATTAAAAAATATGAATTAAAGGCTTCTTAAGAAGCACTTTTACACATTAAAATAAACTACTTTCGTTTACCTGTCCCGTGTGTGAAATCCGTCCCTGTTGTCGGCGTTGACGGTTTCGAAGCTGATTTTAAAATGACTCCAGCGCTGACATTGTTGATTTAATAAAAATAAAAAATACACAAAACCCCCGTAGGAACGACTTTTCAGCAAACGCTTGTACTCCAACGAAATATAATACAGGACAAGGTAGGAGAAACCCGCGTTTTAACCCCGCCCCCCCCCCTTAAAGGCGCCAAAATCGCGCACACGGCCAGTGGCAGAATTGCAGCGCCGCTGAAGGTAAGTATTGTAACATACCTACAATGAGTCATAGAGTGAAACAGTGTGGAAACAGGCCCTTCGGCCTAACTCGCCCACACCGGCCATCAATGTCCCAGCTCCACTAGTCCCAATTGCCTGCGCTTGATCCATATCCCACCAAACCTGTCCTAGCCATGTACCTGTCTAACTGTTTCTTAAACAATGGGATAGTCCCAGCCTCAACTACCTCCTCCGGCAGCATGTTCCATACACCCATCACCCTTTGTGTGAAAAGTTACCCCTTGGATTCCTATTAAATCTTTTCCCCCTTCACCTTGAATCTATGTCCTCTGTTCCTCGATTCCCCTACTCTGGGCAAGAGACTGTGCATCTACCCGATCCACACCTCTCATGATTTTGTGCACCTCTTTTAGATCACCCCTCATCCTCCTGCGCTCCATGGAATAGAGAGACCCAACCTACTCAACCTCTCTCTATAGCTCACACGCTCTATACACACACCCAGGCAATATCCTCGTAAATCTTTTCTGACCCTTTCAAGCTTGACAATATCTTTCCTATAACAAGGTGCCCAGAACTGAACACAATATTATAAATGCGGTCTTATACAACTGCAACTTCTATACTCAATACTGAGTGAATATCACGGCATTCAGCAAATTATTCCAGGCACGCAGCAAATAAAAGCATCCTGTGCAGGGAGATGCTGGTATAAACGCAAGATAGGCACAAAATGCTGGAGTATCTCAGCGGGACAGGCAGCATCTCTGGAGAGAAGGAATGGGTGACGTTCCAGGTTGAGACCCTTCTTCAGACCATCTGAAGCATCTGCACTGGAGGACTAATGTTGAGCACACAATAAGTGCCACCACCTCTCCCAACCAGGTCACGGCCGCAGTCATCTAACATTCATTGTCAGAAGATAAGCTGGCAAGCCTCACATAATCAACCTCTCAACTTTGAAATTTGAAGCCGTATAATTTGGATTAAATACTTACGAATTAGGTCGTGAAAAACATTGTATTTCGTATCACTTGCAGGAATAGAGTACTTTCCATTCACTATTCCAAGTTTAGCTCCATCTTCAAATGGGTGTTGCTTGAAGCACAACAGGTACAGAATGCAACCCATCGCCTAAGGAGAGACACAAGATATATCTTTAACAATCATCTGCACGTCCGTTAGAGAAACAAAAAATCAGGCTTCACTGACCCTCTTGTCACTTCATGTCTCCTTCTTACTCCTTCACAGGCTTGCCTTTGGTCATTACCCCCCTCCCTTTGTCTCTTTAAAGCAAACTCAATGCCAGCATTCATTTCAAGAGGGCTTGTATACAAAAAACAGGGATGTCATGCTGAGGCTCCATAAGGCCACATTTGGAATATTGTGAGCAATTCTGGGCACCACATCTGTGCTGGCTCTGGAGAGGATCCAGAGGAGGTTTACAAGAATGATCCCAGGAATGAGTGGGTTAACCAATGATGAAGCTTTGTCGGCACTGGGCCTGTACCCGCTGGAGTTTAGAAAAATGAGGGGGGACCTCGTTGAAACAAACAGAATAGTGAAAGGCTTGGATAGAGCGGATGTGGAGAGGATGTTTCAGGGCTGCCAACTCTCACGCATTGGGCATGAGACTAACGCATTTGAGGAAATTCTCACGCTCTCACGCTGGTGACAGAAGTTCTCACGCTCAAAAAAATATTTTACAAAATGTATGAATAAATAAATAAAGTCACACTCCTCCACACTCACCAATGAGAATAGTTTTGTGTCGGCGGGTTTCCTGTAGAGAACGTACAATTTAATTGGCTTCAGCCCATCGCACACTATTTAAAATGGCAATGGAGACAAAAATGCTGGAGAAACTCAGCGGGTGAGGCAGCATCTATGTCTGAGTTTGGCCCTTCTTCACACTCAAGCACTTCTCCAGCATTTTTGTCCACCACTCCATAGATGCTGCCTCACCCACATTCACATTCCCGTGCAGATGGTGTGATAGGTGAGACACAATGATACAATTTATTTGTTGTCATTTGAACCTAAGTTCAAACTAAATTTGTTTCTGCAATTATACAAACAAGTAAAAAGAACCAAGACACGACACAATTTACACAAACATCCATCACAGTGAATCTCTTCCTCACTGTGATGGAAGGCAAAGTCTTGTCTCTCCCCTGCTCTCCCCATTCTCCTCCCGATGTCAAAGTCAAAGCCCCGGGCGGGCGACGGTCCCAGCACATACCCCTGAGGAACCGCTCACACCTCCCACCCTCACCTCCGGTGGCCCCTCTGTCCACACCACATGGAGTTTTACCCCTGGCCCGGAGCCAGGAACGGACCGGGTGAGTGGGGGCGTCGGTGCCACCTCCGGAGCCGCGGGGATGAATCTCGGGCTAAGGCTCTGATGCCCGACCCCCGGGCCACTGACCCTCACCCCCCCCCCCCGGGTCACTGACCCTCACCTCCCCCCCCACCCCAGGCCACTGACCCTCACCTCCCCTGGACCCCCGGGTCATTGATCCTCACCTCCCCCAGACCACAGCTGGACACAGAGCACCGGGGGAGGGGGAGGGGTGGAGAGGGCAATGCTCCCTCGCCAAGTCTTCGCTCACTCCGGATGTTGTCGCCGCTTCACTGACACACGCTCTCACACACAACCTAACACACACCCTTACACACACAAGGTTTAAAGGGATATGGGCCAAATGCGGATAAATGGGACTAGTTTAGATGGAGCATCTTGATCTGCATGGACAAGTTGGGATGAAGGGCCTGTTTGCATGCTGTAAGACTATGACACACTGTAGAAAGGGTGCAATTGCTCTGGAGAGGATCCAGAGGTGATTTATGAACATATTGGCAGGGCTGGAATTTTTGTTTCACTTTGAAGAAAGATTTGATAACTGGAATTGTATTATCTGCAACAACGGAGGTGAAGAAGAGACTTTGTTGAGGTGAATAATATTATGAGAATAGGACCTGTTTCGCTTAATAAAGAGTGTAAGAAGGAACTGCAGATGGTGGTTTAAACTGAAGATAGATACTAAATGCTGGAATAACTCAGCAGGACAGGCAGCATCTCTGGAGAGAAAGAATAGGTGATGTTTCGGGTCGAGACCTTCAGACTGAAGAGGTTGAAAACCAGCCATAAAACACAATGACTGAAGATGTGTGTTATCTAACTAAAGGCAGTAATCAGAATCATGTGTTCATCTTTATTGACGTGACACCATAATAAATATTACAGAAAAACAAATTAATGGGGCGGCATGGTGGCGCAGCGGTAGAGTTGCTGCCTTGCAGCACCACAGACCCAGATTTGATCCTGACTATGGGTGCTGTCTGTACAGTATTTGTACATTCTCCTTATGACCACATGGTTTTCTGTGGAAATTCCGGTTTCTCCCACATCTGAATGAAGTGCAGGTTTGTAGATTAATTGGCTACTGTAAATTGTCCCTAGAATGTAGGATACAACTGGTGTATGATAGATTGCGGTCGGTGTCGACTTGGTGGGCTGTAGGGCCTGTTTCCATATATATGTTTTACATATATATCTTAATTTCATTGAACCATATACGGTTGAATATGTGGCATTATTTTCATCTTGTTTCTAGTCAAGTCAAGTCAAGTCAAGGGTAAGGTTAATTGATTTATTTGTGCAGATCAGTGATGGAAGTCTGACTCCTCGCCTTGTTTCTATGTTTTTGTTTCTCTATATATGCATTACAGCTCTATACATGAATTATAATCTGATTTCCATACATGAATATACTAAGGTCATTCATGTGCTGCACCTGTTGATCAGAGCCTGGCTCTACTGTGGAATGTAATTAGGAATGTAATTTAGCCTAACCTTATTTACACCTAATCCAATTTGAAGCATAAATGTTGCATCAAGTGTAAGTTAAAAGTATGCACCAGATTCCACAATTTCAAACTGAAAAATGCAAAAGCCTCCTACTGTGTTGGCAGCCCTGATGTTTCCACCAGTGGGTGGACGAGAGTTCATAGCCTCAGAATTAAAGGATGTTCTTTTTGGAAGGAGATGAGAAGAAATTTCTTTAGTCAGAGGATGGTGAATTCTTTGCCGCAGAAGGCTGTGGAGGCCAAGTCAGTTGATATTTTTAAGGCAGGGATCGATAGATTTTTGATTAGTGTGGGTGTCAGAGGTTATGGGGAGAAGGCAGGAGAATGGGGTTAGGAGGTAGAGATAGATCAGCCATGAATGAATGGCAGAGTAGACTTGATGGGCCAAATGATCTAATTCTACTTCTATCCCTAATGGCCTTGTGATCTGCTTTTCATCTCTGACTTATGGTCAGTTATGATGACAAGCCACTGACTGAAACGTAAACTCTGTTTCTTTCTCTACAGATGGCACAAGGCTGGCCGATTACTTTTCATTTTGCAATTGGTGAATTGCGCACAAAATTTTGTTTCCCGCCCGGTTTCTCCTGGATCACCGCACTGGTATGTCTCGTCTAATTTGGTTTCGAGGTGCAGCGTGAAAGCAGGCCGTGCGGCCCGCCGAGTCCGCACCATCGACTGCCCATCCGCTAGTTCTTGGTTATACCACCTTTTGCCTCCTACACTCCATGGGGCAATTTACAGAGGGCCAATTAGCCCACAATCCTGCACGTCTCTGGAATGTGGGAGGAAACCGCAGCACCCGGAGAAAACCCGCACGGTCACAGGGGGAACATTGCAAACGGCACCCAAGGTCAGGATCGAACCTGGGACTCTGGAGCTGCGAGGCAGCGGCTCTACTGCTGCGCCACTGTGCCGCCCATGTTCTTTTGGTAAACGGGAGTTTGAATCAACTAGACCTTGACCATTCCAACAAAAAAACAAGTTTCTGCATTGATTTTTTTCCCTCCAATGTACAATGACGCTATCGCCAGTACGTACAGGACCAAACAACTCCATGAATAGGAGTTATCATCAACAGTATACTCAGCACAGAAATGTTTTGACTAGAGAAAGGTCCTCATCGAACACTTAGGCTGCTCACGCAAGGCCAAATAACATTACCTTGTGCTTGTGGTGCATACGTCAACCAGAACATGCCCATACTGTTCGAAGGTGTTAGATATGGTGTTAGGATTAGAACATAGGACAGTACAGCACAAGAACAGGCCCTTTTGCCCGCGATGTCAGTACCAAAATAACCTGCTGTTATCAGGGAAATGAACTGAACCACCCTACCGCAACCCGAGAGCAGTCTTGAACGACTATCTACCCCATCGGGCACCCTCGGACTATCTTTGATTGGATTTTACTGGCTTTACCTTGCAATAAATATTATTCCTTTATCATGTATTTGTGCACTGTGTATATAACTCGATTGTAAGCATGTCTTTCCGCTGGCTGGTTAGCACGCAACAAAAGCTTTTCACTGTACCTCGGTACACGTGACAATAAACTCGTCTAAACTAAAGCTAAACATGATGCCAAGACCATCTCTTATCAATCTGCACGTGATCCATATCCCTGCATATCCACGTGCCTATCCAAAAGTCTCCTAAATGCCACTATGGAATCCTGCCTCAGTCACCACCCCTGGCAGTGCGGTGCAAGCACTCATCACCCTCTGTGTAAGAACGTGCCCCGCACATCTCCTTTAAACTTAGTCCCTCTCACCTTAAAGCTGTGCCCTCTAGTATTTGATTTTTCCACTATGCAAAAAAGGTGCTGACTGTCTACCATGTCTATGCCTCTCATAATTTCATAGTTGCAATTTTATGACAGTAGGTAGTCTATTAAAGCAACCTTCAAAATTGACCCTAAAAATGTTATCCCCAGCATAAGAGACTTCAGGTCAGCAGTTCTCAATTCATCTGTGGAACCAGATACACAGGGGCATTGCCTTCACGAGGAAGCCAGGCCCCCATCAAACCAGTCCGTTACACAGATAAAGATCAGTTCAGTTTATTGTCACGTGTACGGAGGTACAGTGAAAAGCTTTTGTTGCCTACTATCCAGTCAGCGGAAAGACAATACGTGATGACAATCGATCCATTTACAGTGTACAGATACATGATAAGGGAATAACAGTTTAGTGCAAGGTAAAGCCAGCAAAGTCTAATCAAGGATAGTCCGAGGGTCATGAAAGAAGTAGACAGTAGTTCAGCACTGCTCTCTGGTTGTGGTGGGATGATTCACTAACCTGATGACCGTACAAGAAGTATGATACACGGGTAGTCTGGACAAAATCTTGGACTTCTGAAAACTCACCACAAATTGACAAAAAATAAAGTTGTGACTTTGTGAAGATGACTTTAAACTATGGAAGCAAAGTTGGTTTCCATAGTGCTTTTCTGCCAAAGGATGTACTGGAAGTAATAGGTGATTCATTTTGTTATTACAAAGCATGCTACAGCAATTCATTGCATACATACCCAAATATCTTGCTTCTCATTGATCGGGTAATTGGAATAAAGGTCAATTATCTCTGGTGTCCTGTACATTGGCGTTGTATTCCGTGTAATCTGTTTTGGTCAAAGAAAGGCACTCTTTACACCAATTAGTTTAGTTTAGAGATACAGCGCGGAAACAGGTCCTTCGGCCCACCGGGTCCGCGCCGACCAGCGATCCCCGCACATTACCACTATCCTACACCCACTGGGGACAATTTTTACATTTACCAAGCCAATTAACCTACAAACCTGTACGTCTTTGGAGTGTGGGAGGAAACTGAAGATCTCAGAGAAAACCCACGCAGGTCACGGGGAGAACGTACAAACTCCGTACAGACAGCACCCATAGTCGGGCTCGAACCCAGGTCTCCGGCTCTGCATTCGCTGTAAGGCAGCAACTCTACCGCTGCGCCACCGTGACCGCCCTATTCATTAATTATTCATTAAGGATATGATGGAACTATATTTTGTTCCAAACTGCAGACACTATAAAAGGATGGAATGGTTCACTCCAATATAAGTGGTTACATTTCACATATTAGTTTTAAGGTGTTGCATTATTTAGCATTAAGCAGTTTAGTTTAGTTTAGTGAAACAGCACGGAAACAGGCCCTTCGGCTCACCGAGTCTGCACCGACGAGCGATGCCCGCACATTAACACTATCCTACACACACTTGAGGCATTTTACAGTTTACATTTATACGCAGCCAATTTGCCTTCAAACCTGTACGTCATTGGAGTGTGGGAGGAAACCGAAAATCTCGGAGAAAACCTACGCAGGTCACGGGGAGAACGTACAAACTCCGTACAGAGAGCGTCCGTAGTCAGGATCGAACCCGGGTCTCTGGCGCTGAAAGGCAGTAGCTCTACCACTGCGCCACCCAGTTCTTTTTGACAGTCATGAATTACAGGACTGATTGGAACTGGACTCGCTGAATTTAAGATTATCTAAAAACAATCACCGGGAATGATGAGAGCTACATTTAAAAGTTTTCAAAAAACACTATACATTGAAAAATCCTTGCTGTGGGCAAGCAGCAAGAGACAAGGGAAGTTACATTTCCATAGCAATATTCTGAACCACAGAAAATCACATTACATAGAATAGGAAAACTGAACACGTACAGTCAATATTGTTATAGAGGGACAAAGAACACTCATAGTGCATCCAGCAAGATTTCACTAAAAGGTATAGAAATAGAAACAGAGTTAAAGGTGTATGAAGGAACTGCAGATGCTGGTTTAAACACAAAATGCTGGAGAAACTCAGCTCCTAGATCCACGTGATCTCCTGGTTGCTGGACACTTTAACTCCCCCTCCCATTCCCAATCTGACCTTTCTGTCCTGGGCCTCCTCCATTGTCAGAGTGAGGCACAGCGCAAATTGGAGGAACAGCAACTCATATTTCGCTTGGGCAGCTTACACCCCAGCGGTGTGAATATTGACTTCTCTAACTTCAAGTAGCCCTTGCTTTCCTTCTCTCTCCATCCCTACCCCTTCCCAGTTCTCCGACCAGTCTGCCTGGCTCCCACTACATTTTCTCTGCTTTGTTGTTGCCTTCTCCCAGCTAAGAATGATCTATTCTACATGTTCCTTGATCTTCATTCCCTTTGTCCTGTTTTCACACCTTCACTCTTCCTCATCTATCTATCTCCCTTCCCCCCTGACATCGGCCTGAAGAAGGGTCCCGACCCAAAATGTCACCCATTCATTCTCTCCAGAGATCTGCCTGTCCCACGGAGTTGCTCCAGCATGTTGTGTCTAAAGGGCCTGTCCCACTTAGGCTATTTTTTAGGCGCCACATGGTTGCCTGTATGGTCGTGAGTAGTCTCCTCATTCGCCCAAAGAGTCGTAGCGTCTTTCTGGTCGCCACTGGATTTTCAACACGTTGGAAAATTTTCGGAGACAGTCGACGACAGTGGGTTTGATGCAAATGAGCGTAGCTTGCCTTCTCCTGACGTAGGTGCTGTCGTAGTTGTTACCAGGTTAACGTAGGTTGTTGCAAGGTTAACGTAGGTTGTCGCCAGGTTAACGTAGGTTGTCGCCAGGTGACGTAAGCTGTCGCCGGTGCTGACTTTGTTTTTTTTGTTGTTAAAGTAATGATTCTATTTCAAATTTTATATCGAAGGGGGGGTCCAGTCGCCGTTTTTTCGCCGACCTGCTACGACTATGGCAGTCGCCTAAAAATAGCCTAAGTGGGACAGGCCCTTAACAGTTAAAGTTATTAGTCGTCTTAGTGAGGCATTGATATTGACCTGCACAATGGGTAGTCCATTGGCTTTTCTAAATATCTGCAGTGTGTGCTCTGTGCCATTCAATGTGCTACCATGATAAACAACAGAAAACACTCTTACCTCCTCTTCTACCATTGCCCTCTGGTGCGCGGACCAGCTATAGTCTGGGTAGTGCGCGATGCTGGTGGCACTGCCGAAATCACACAGCTTGATTGTGCCTTGATTACTGACTAAGAGATTTTCAACCTGTATTAAGAGATGAACCACACAACAAAATTAGGATGTGTAACCTTCAACAAGAAAATAAATGACACAATGATCACAGCAGCTTTCTACTGTTGGCTGAATCTTGAGAAGCAATTATTCATACATTTCTTGATTTGTGCACTTAGAAAAAAAAAATCATCTCCTGATTTTTCAGTGAGATTTTCATTCTCGGATGATTTTTTTCATTTTAAAACTTCTCCAAAATGCCACCAACAACCGTGGAGAGCACCGATAGTCTGTCGTGAGATTTGCAACCTCAATTGTGAACAACAGATCTTATTAAGTCACACATATCAACAAGTGCTTCCCAGGTTGAAACCATCGTACTTAAATGGTCACAAAAAGATGGAGTAACTCAGGCAGGCAGCAACTCTGGAGACAAGGAACGGCTGATGCTTCAGGAAGGTCGAGACCCTTCTTCAGACTGTTCCTTCTCTCCAGAGATGCTGTCTGCCCACTGAGTTACCATCTCCAGTGTCTATCTTCAGTTTTGAACCAGCATCTGCAGTTCCTCCCCTAGCGTATCCCTCCAAATTTGAGGAAGGACATTCTTGCTATTGAGAGAGTGCAGCGTAGGTTCACGAGGTTAATTCCCGGAATGGCGGGACTGTCATATGTTGAAAGAATGGAGCGACTGGGCTTGTATACACTGGAATTTAGAAGGATGAGAGGGAATCTTATTGAAACATATATGATTATTAAGGGATTGGACACGCTAGATGCAGGAAGCATGCTCCCGATGTTGGGGGTGTCCAGAACCAGGGGCCAGTTTAAGAATAAGGGGTAGGTCATTTAGAAATGAGATGAGGAAAAACTTTTTAACCCAGAGAGTTGTGAATCTATGGAATTCTCTGCCGCCAGTGGAGGTCAATTCTCTGGATGCTTTCAAGAGAGAGTTAGATAGAGCTCTTAAAGACAGCGGAGTCAAGGGATATGGTGAGAAAGCAGGAACGGGGTACTGATTATGGATGATCAGCCATGATCATAGTGAATGGCGGTGCTGGGCCGAATGGCCTACTCCTGCACCTATGGTCTATTGTCATACTTAAATGATCAGCACTCAAACACTGTCCCCCACGAGAGCTGTGATTTTCAAAGACTTTCACGTTGCCTTAAACGTTCACCCTTGTAGGTCAGGTCACCATCATTCTCATACCTCCTCAACTCAGGGCCATAGCAGGCTGCTGATCTCTACCACCTCTCAGTTGGCTGTTCACCGCTGCATCATCTGCACTGTCTACAACCCTCAGAGGGAGGCGGAGAGGGCTTCAACGCTGCTGTCGGACATTTTGGAAATTCAAGTAAGATGAGTTGGTTCTGGACCTACCTGATCTCCCGGTTGCCAAACACTTTAATTCCCCCTCCCATTCCCACACTGACCTTTCTGTCCTGGGCCTCTTCCACTGTCAGACTGAGGCCCAGCGCAAATTGGAGGAACAGCACCTCATATTTCGCTTGGGCAGCTTACAACTCAGTGGTATGAACATTGATTTCTCTAAATTCAAGTAAGACCCTCCATCCCTCCCTCACCCAAGTCGTACCAGCTTCAGTCTTGTTGAGTCTCATTGTCTATTTTCGTTTTCACCTACACCTCAGCTAACAATGGCCGTTCTCCTTTCTCATCGTAACTTTTTTGCATATCTTTCATGCATTTGTTCTATATCACTCTACATCACTGTCTATATCTTTTGTTTCCCTTTCCGCTGACTGTCAGTCTGAAGAAAGGTCTTGACCAAAAACATCACCCATTCCTTTTCTACAGAGATATAGGCCTGTCCCACCTACGTGACTTTTTCGCCGACTGCCAGCACCCGTCATAGGTCGTTGCAGGTCGCTGAAATGTTCAACATGTTGCAAATCCAGCGGCGACCAGAAAGACGCTACGACTCTTTGGGAGACTGAGGAGACTACTCACGACCATACAGGTGACACCCTGGTGACATGTCGCGGGGTGAAGCCTGTATGGTCGTGAGTAGTCGCCCAAAGAGTCGTACCTTTTTCTGGTCGCCGCTGGATTTTCAACATGTTGAAAATTTTCGGCGACCTGCAAACACCTAACGGGTGCTGGCAGTCGCCGAAAAAGTCACGCAAGTGGGACAGGCCCATTACTGTCTGACCCGCTGAGTTACTACAGCTTTTTGTGCCTATCTTGAATAGGTTATACCGAAGGTAGACACAAAAAGCTGGAGTAACTCAGCAGGACAGGCAGCATCTCTGGAGAGAAGTAGGTTATAGTCTGTTTAACCTTAGAGCTCAACCTAAAAATTGTATCTGTTTGGACTGCATACAAAAACTGCAAGATTTTCTGGGAAATGCCAATCTAAAACTGAAAAGTATCCATTTCAGCATTTCAATTGCTGAATACCAAAAGAAAATGTTTAGATAATAGCACTCTGCGATGTTTGAAATAAAAGATCTCCAGGACTATGCTGTGTCTATACTTGCAGGCTCCTCCTGCCCAGAATGTCTGAAAAGCATGGCTAATAATATCAAAACAAACTCAAGCCCTGTAAGGAGAAACAAAGAACTGCAGGTGGTGGCTTATACCAAAGATAGACACAAAGTGCTGGAGTAAAGGGCCTGTCCCAGGGGCAGGCGACTCCATGCGGCAAGCGCGACCTAACCGGAAGCGGGGGCCGTGCGGGGGCCGAGTGATCACCGTACGGCCTGTCCCACGGGCATGCGATTCCATGCGGCAAGCGCAACCTAACCGGACGTAGGGGCCACGCGGAGGCCGAGTGATCACCGTACGGCCTGGCCCACGGGCATGCGATTCCATGCGGTGAGCGTGACCTAACCGGAAGCGGGGGGTGCGCGGACGTCCAGTTCGAGCGAAGTCCGTTGGAAGTTCGAGCGTTTTTTATGTAGGTGAACACAGGTAGGTGATGTTTCGGTTTTTATGTAGGTGAACACGGGTAGGTGATGTTTCGGTTTTTATGTAGGTGAACACGGATAGGTGATGTTTCGGGTCGAGACCCTTCCTCAGACCATAGAAGACTGCAGAAGACTTCAGTCCGAAGAAGGTGTCTCGACCCAAAACACCACCTGTCCACAGAAGCTGCCTGATCTACTGAGTTAATTACTCCAGCATTTTTGGTGTGTCCATCTTCGGTGTAAATGGGCATCTGCAGTTCCTTCCTTCACAACAATTCCAGAGTTGACGGAGACGGTGCACGCGGCGTCGAGGCAGTGCGCGCAGACTCGATGCGGCAGCGGGGCGGCAGGCTGTTGCCGCGCGGAATTTTTGAACAGTGTCAGTTTTTAGGAGCCCCGCGCGGTGTCGGGACCAACTCCATACGGCTCCGGCGATCTACGTGGGACCAGCCCCGCGACCTCCACGCGGCCCCCGCTTCCGGTTAGGTCACGCTTCCCGCATGGAGTCGCCTGCCCGTGGGACAGGCCCTTTAAGCTCCTGTCCCACTTAGAAAACCTAAACAGCAACCTCTGGTGACCTTGCCTGCCACCCAAGGTTTCCATTTTTGGGCCGGGTCGGGCCGACACCAAACGTCATCCATCATATTCTCCAGTGATGCTGCCTGACCCGCTAAGATACTCCAGCACTTTGTGTCCATCAAGCCCTGTAAGGTCTGGTTCAACTTCTACACAAACTATGGTAGTGATTTGAGACTGAAATTGGGTACCTACATATCAGAAGGCACAGAGATCTTACGGCAGACAAAAATTATGCATTTACGTTTAAACAAAAACCTGATACCATAGGAAATAGGTTATTGCCCTACCTCTCTAAGCAACTGGCAGAGTGAATAATCAGGGCTATTAATGTTAATGAATTCCTTATATAACATGCACAGAAACAAGCCACGTGTGCAGTGGCATTTACACCTGGAGAATCCAAACCTACACATTTCAGCTTTCCAGCCAAACCTTTCATGCTCATTTTCACATCGATCTAATAGCTTCCATTTTCAAATCATTCAAACTCTTTGCCTCAGTCACTTCCCATGTCCCACTTTCATACATATACAAATAACATCAATGTTATTTATTTGCACTAAACGTAGTATCTTTTTTTAAGTTTTAGTTTTAGAGATACAGCGCGGAAACAGGCCCCTTCGGCCCACCGGGTCCGCGCCGACCAGCGATCCCCACACATTAACACTATCCTATACCTACTAAGGAAATTTTTTACATTTACCAAGCCAATTAACCTACAAACCTGTATGCCTTTGGAGTGTGGGAGGAAACCGAAGATCTCGGCGAGAACCCATGCAGGCCACGGGGAAAATGTACAAACTCCGTACAGGCAGCACCCGTAGTCAGGATGGAACCCGGGTCTCCGGCACTGCAATCGCTGTGAGGCAGCAACTCTACCGCTGCGCCACTGTGACTGCCCTCGCCCTTTATCCTTTATCTGTTCACTGTGGACGGCTTGACTGTATTTATGAAAAGCATAGTATTTTCTTTGACTGGATAGCAGGCAAATAAAAGCTGTTCACTGTACCTCGGTACAGGTGACAATAATAAACTGCACTACACTAGAGAAAACTTAGGGGCGGCACAGTGGTAGAGTTGCTGCCTTACAGCGCCAGTGACCCGAGTTCAATCCGGACTATGGGTGCTGTCTGCATGGAGTATGTACGGTCCCCCTGTGACCCCGTGGGTTTTCACCGGGTGCTCCGGTTTCCTCCCACGTTCCAAAGACGTGCGGGTTTGTAGGTTAATTGGCTTCAATAAAACTGTCCGTAGTGTGTAGGATAGAACAAGTTTACAGCGTGATTGTTGGTCGGCGCGGTCTCGGCGGGCCGATGGGCCTGTTTGCATGCTGCGTCTCCAAAAGTAAAACGATGTCTCATTTCCCCGCTGAGCTCATCTGGTAACAATGTTGGACGTGGCTCCAGTTTTAAATCCTCCAAACACAGAATTATTCTCAACATCCATTCCCTGTATTGCCCAAACATTTTACAGATATTTAAGTCTTCCTCCCTTCCGAAAGGGGCTTCCTAGCTATTTATCCATTCCAAATATCTGCTTAAACATTATACTATCTTTGTATGTCCAGTTTTGTATTTCCTCCAGTATTGCTCTGTGATTTTATTGATTCAAAATCAATGTTGTTTAACCAAGTCGTTTTAAACAGTTAACCCAAGTTCAATAGACCTGAACGTGATACCTCCAGAAATAAATCCCAGTGCGCTGTGCCCTCAATTTCCAACAGATTCTATTACCCATCTCCTTAACACCCTTTGTCGCTCACTTGGTTAATATCCAAAGTGCAAGTGATCTTTCTATCGTGTTTCTATCCAAGCGTACCACACATATTTGCCTCAAAGATAATTTGCCCTTTAAACCTCCATTCTCTGAGTTTTCTCATTCTTGGAGAAATAATGCATTCCTTTTCAGTTTAATATCTGATACTTTCTCGTTCCCAAGTCCAAATCATTGATGCCATTTATGAAACACTAACAACTGGTTAGATCGCGGGAAGGTGAAAACATTTCGAATAGTTATACATGCATATTTATTTTCAACCATGTCCCCATTCTCAAAACTTGAAGCTACATTTTAAAGAAATGTCTTCGGGGAGGATGGGAGGCCCTGCACACAATATTTCAGAGTCAGCCTCCACATAATTGGAATAAGGTGGGTTCAGCGGCAGAGTTGCTGCCTGACAGCATCAGAGACCTGGTTTCGATCCCGACTACAGGTGCTGTCTGTACGTTCTCCCTGTGACCACGCGAGTTTTCTCCAGGTGCTCCGGTTTCCCCCCCACACTCCAAAAACATACAGGTTTGTAGGTTAATTGGTAAAATTGTAAATTGGCCCCAATGTGCAGCATGGTATTAGTGTATGGGATGATCACTGGTCGGCACGGACTCGATGGGCCGAATGGCCTGTTTCTGTGCTGCATCTCTAAAGTCCAAAGCAAAGTAAAGCAAAGTCAAGACGGCTCCCTTCGTGTATTCAAATTAACTTTTTTAAATATCATAATAGTTGCTTTCCAACTTGCTTGCTGCATCTCTAAACTAAACTAAACAATCCTTAATTAATGCCTATATAAAACCCCAAGCAAGGACTTAGGTAGTTTAACAGGAACAACTAACAACAGTTTACAGAAGATTTGCTTAAATGCCAGACAACCAGTTTGGACAGTTTACTTTCAGATGATCAACAATGGAGTATCTGGAGTATTGTGTGCAATTCTGGTCTCCTAATTTGAGGAAGGACATTCTTCCTATAGAGGGAGTGCAGCGTAGGTTCACCAGGTTAATTCCCGGGATGGCGGGACCGACATATGATGAAAGAATGGGTCGACTGGGCTAGTATTCACTGGAATTTAGAAGGATGAGAGGTTATCTTATGGAAACATATAAATGTCTTAAAGGATTGGACAGGCTAGATACAGGAAAAATGTTCCCCATGTTGGGGGAGTCCAGAACCAGGGGACACAGTTTAAGTATAAGGGGTAGGCCATTTAAGACTGAGTTGAAGAAAAAACATTTCCACCCAGAGAGTTGTGAATCTGTGGAATTATCTGCCACAGATGGCAGTGCAGGCCAATTCACTGGATGTTTTCATGAGAGAGTTTGATTTAGCTCTTTGGGCTAAAGGAATCATGGGATATGGGGAAAACGCAGGCACAGTGTACTTATTTTAGATGTTTAAGAAAGAACTGCAGATGCTGGTAAAATCGAATGTAGACACAAAATGCTGGAGAAACTCAGCGGGTGAGGCAGCATCTATGGAGAGAAGGAATTGGCGACATTTCAGGTAGAGAACCTTTTTAAGACTGATGTCAGGGGAAGGGGTAGGACAAAGAAATAATGTAGGTGGAGACAGTGGGACTAGTGGGAGGACTGGGAAGGGGGAAAATGAAGAGAGAGAGCAAGGGCTACCTGAAGATAGAGAAGTCAATGTTACATAGAAACATAGAAAATAGGTGGAGGAGACCATTCGGCCCTTCGAGCCAGCACCACCATTCATTGCAGTCATGGCTGATCGTGCCTGCCTTCTCCCCATAGCCCTTGATTCCACTAGTCCCTAGAGCTCTATCTAACTCTCTCTTAAATCCATCCAGTGACTTGGCCTCCACTGCCTCTGTGGCAGGGAATTCCACAAATTCACAACACTCTGGGTGAAAAGGTTTTTCTCACCTCAGTCTTAAATGGCCTTCCATTTAATCTAAGATTTTTCCTGCATCCAGCTTGTCCAGTCCTTTTATAATTTTATATGTTTCTATAAGATCCCTCCTCATCCTTCTAAACTCCAGTGAATACAAGCCTATGTTCATACCGCTGGGGTGTAAACTTCCCAAGCAAAATATGAGGTGCTGTTCCTCCAATTTGCGCTGGGCCTCACTCTGACAATGGAGGAGGCCCAGGACAGAAAGTTCAGATTGGGAATGGGAGGGGGAGTTGAAGTGCTGAGCCACAGAGAGATCAGAAGACATCCTGCAACCTACGTCCAAGACACCTCACACGCTCTTCATCTCTTCAATGACTTCCGTTTTCCAGGCCCCCACTCCTTCATCTTTACCATGGATGTCCAGTCATTTTACACCTCCATCCCCCACCAGGAGGGTATTAAAGCCCTCCGTTTCTTCCTCGACCGCAGAACCAGCCAATTTCCGTCCACCAATACTCTCCTCCGCCTAGCAGAGCTGGTCCTTACCCTCAACTTCTCCTTCAACTCCTCCCACTTCCTCCAGATCCAAGGAGTAGCTATGGGCACTCGCATGGGCCCCAGCTATGCCTGCCTCTTTGTAGGGTGCGTCGAACAGGCTAACACTGGCACTATCCCCAAACTACATTGACGACTGCATTGGTGCTGCCTCCTGCACCCATGCAGAACTCATAGACTTCATCAACTTCACCACTAATTTCCATCCTGCACTCAAATTCACTTGGACCATCTCCAACATCTCCCTACCGTTTCTAGATCTCACCGTCTCCATCACAAGAGACAGACTATTGACCAACATCTACTACAAACCTACTGACTCCCATAGCTATCTTGCCTACACTTCTTCCCACCCTTCTTCTTGTAAAGACTCTATCCCCTACTCCCAATTCTTCCGTCTACGCCGCATCTGCGCCCAGGACGAGGTTTTCCATACCAGGGCATTGGAGATGTCCTCATTCTTCAGGGAACAGGGTTTCCCGTTCCATTGTAGATGAGGCTCTCACTAGGGTCTCCTCGATATCCCGCAGTTCCGCTCTTACTCCTCCTTCCTCCTCTTACAACAAGGACAGTCCCCCTTGTCCTCACCTTCCACCCCAATCAGCCGTCGCATACAGCATATAATTCTCCAAAATTTTCGCCACCTCCAACGAAATCCCACTACTGGCCACATCTTCCCATCTCCACCCATTTCTGCTTTCCGCAGAGATCGTTCCCTCCGCAACTCCCTGGTCAACTCATCCCTTCCCACCCAAACCACCCAGATACTTTCCCCTGCAACCGCAGGAGATGCAACACCTGTCCCTTTATCTCCCCCCTCGACTCCATCCAAGGACATCGACAGTCTTTCCAGGTGAGGCAAAGGTTCACTTGCACCTGCTCCAACCTCATCTACTGCATCCACTGTTCCAGGTGTCAACTTCTCTACATCGGCGAGACCTAGCGCAGGTTCGGCGATCGTTTCGCTGAACACCTCCACTCAGTCTGTCTTGACCAAGCTGATCTCCCGGTAGCTCAGCACTTCAACTCTCCCTCTCATTCCCAATCTGACCTTTCTGTCCTGGGCCTCCTCCATTGTCAGAGTGAGGCCCAGAGCAAATTGGAGGCGCAGCACCTCATATTTCCCTTGGTTAGATTACACCCCAACGGTATGAACATTGACTTCTCTAACTTCAGGTAGCCCTTACTTCTTCTCTTCATTTTCCCCCTTCCCAGTCCTCCCTCTAGTCCCACTGTCCCTGCCGACATTCATTATTTGTCCTGCCTGTGATGTATATGTAATATAAATGCCAGTGCCTCTTGAGGCCAAAAGCAGAAGCTGGCAAATGTGCCTGTGCCTCATGACTGAGGTCAGGTGATCTTCTAGAAGTTTCCTGTTTGTGCAGATTAAATCCTTCTTACAAGATGTCGGACGTGTATTCATTGTGCTGGTCACAACAAGGTCTTACGGAAGACATTACATGGTGTCAGAGGAAAAAAACGGAAGAAAAGAATGTCTGGACTCAAGCCACCGGGACCGCTCTCCCTGCAAGGGAACTTGGCCAAGAATTATAAGGACTGGATAAGGGCATTGCAGCTGTACGAGACTGCAACAGAACTGACAAGTAAGCCAGATAAGATTCGCTGTGCAACATTTCTCAACGTAGCCGGGCCGGCCACTCAGGAGATTAATGAGACCTTTCAGTTTGCCCAGGAGGAATGTGACAAAATACAACCGCTGAAGAATAAGTTTCAGACATACTGTGAACCAAAAAAGAACTTAACTGTCTCAAGATACATCTTTAATACACGTAATCAGCGGCGAGGGGAGACCTTCTCCAGCTACCTGACTGCAGTGAAGTCTTTAGCTAATGATAGCGAGTTTGGCATTATCCATGACTCGTTGCTGCGAAACAGAATTGTCTGCGGCATCACCAGCCAGCCGCTCCGGGAAAAACGACAATGCGATGATTTAACACTGGAAAAATGCAGTGACATGTGTCTGATAGCTGAAGCAGCAGCTGAACACATGAAGCAGATTGCCCCAACCGCCATCGACACCGAAGAGACAGTACATTATGTGAAACGGGACAGCGCCAGTCGGCCATGGGCTGAGGCAGCGATTCGCGACCCAGAGAGCCACAGACAGAAATCCGTGATTCTGGTAAGGACACCGTCTGCCGGTCATGCAACCGCGGGCATAAAGGCAACCACTGCCCCGCTCAGTACATGAGATGTTATACCTGCGGAGAGATTGGACATCTTTCCAGATCCCCCGACTGCCCGGTAAATAGAGCGCCCAACAGCCGCCCACGTCCCCGACAACATGACTGGCTAATCAGACAAAAGGCCGGGGACTGGAGCTGAGACGTCCGCGACATCGAGTTCCAGATGAACACTTCACCGCTGCCTGAGCCAGTGGACGACGATGTTGATGTCTTCTACATTGACGCTGTGACTGACGCCGTTATTGAGTCGACGCGTGAATGGGGACAGATGTGCAGCATCAACAATGTGAACATTGAGTTCAAACTCGACTCTGGAGCTCAAGTCGACATCCTGCCGGAGCACTTGTTCAGAAAGACTGGTCTTGCCTTACTGAACACGAACGTGACAGTGAGGTCATACTCTGGACATACAATGAAGCCTGTGGGGCAGGCAAAGGGGAACGTCAAAGTAGGTAAGAAAGAATATAGGGTTGTCTTTCAAATAGTGAGGGGAATGTGAAACCCATATTTGGGAAACTAACATGTGAAAAGTTAGGTCTTCTTGTGCGAAAGGAGGCGATTGATGGCGTGAGTGCGAGCCCATCATACACTGCGAGGATCATTGAGGAAAACCGCGAGATTTTCCAAGGGCTGGGAAGGGTAAAAAGACATGAATACAACATAGCGTTGCAAGAGAACGTGCAACCTAAGCAAAACCCGCCCCGCACTATCCCCGATAAGATCAGGGATAAGGTCAAAGCCGAATTAGAGCGCATGGAAAGCTAGGGAGTCATAAAGCCCGTGAGCGAAACGACAGATTGGGTGAATTCAATGACTGTGGTTAACAAGCCTAATGGCGAAGTCCGCATATGCCTTGACCCACGTGACCTCAATGCGGCCATTCGTAGGGAGCATTTCCCGATGCCGACATTCGAGAACATTGCAGCCCGCATGCCGAAGGCAGAATGGCTCTCGAAATTTGACGCTACAAGTGGGTACTGGCAGTTCCCACTGAGCGATGACAGCTCGCGTCTGACCACATTTAATACTCCCTAAGGGAGATACCCATACCTCGTGCTTCCATTTGGAATCTCATCCGCAAGTGAGATTTGGCAGCGGGCGATGCAGGAAGAGTTGGGCGATTTAGAAGGGGTGGAGATAGTCGTTGATGACATTCTCGTTTGGGGTGTGAACGCAGCACAACATGACGCAAGGGTGAAAGCCCTACTCGAACGGGTGAAAGAATCAGGCCCAAAGCTCAATCCCAGAAAGTCAGTAATGCGCTGAAACGAGATTGAATATGTGGCACAAGTCATCTCGCAAGCAGGCGTGTCACCAAGCCCATCTCGTGTCAGCAGCATGCTACAAATGCCATACCCGACAAACAAGGCTGAAGTGCAAACGTTCTTGGGGATGGTGACATACATGGCCAAGTTTATTCCGAACCTTACAGAGTTCACCGCCCCACTTAGACAGCCAACAGAAAATGGAGTAGCATGGCATTTTGAGCAGAAGCACAGACATGCAGTAGACAAATTGAAGTGTCTTCTCACATCGCCACCCGTACTCAAATTGTACAATGTGAACGCACCCGTTTCAATTGCCACAGATGCTTCCAACAGCGGATTTGGAGCGGTCCTGATGCAAGACGAGAGACCTGTTGCATATACATCACGACGTGTGAACGCGGCCGAGCGCAACTATGCGACTATAGAGAAGGAGCTGTGCTCCATATTGTACACATGCAGAAAGTTTCATGACTTCATTGTCGGTCAGCGCACAGTAATCTTTACTGACCACAAGCCATTAGTAGGCTTGTTCGCCAAGCCGCTACACAAACTAAGCCCCAGACTCCAGCGCATGCGAATGCACCTGCTACGGTACGACCTGGAGATACGGTGGAAGCCGAGACGTGAAATGTTTGTTCCCGACGCCCTGAGCTGGCTGCCCAGTGCAAACACGCCTGCGGAAGAGCACACTGCCCTGCCGAACGTGATGCATGCTGTAGAAGCCACCCTACACATGTCAGACAAGCGCCTTGCGCAGTTCAAAGCTGAAACTAAAAAAGATGGAACCCTAACACTGTTGTGCGAGTATATAAGAAAGGGTTGGCCCAGTTACAGGCGTGATCTGCCCTCAGACTTGACTCCGTTTCATACATACCATGGCGAGCTGGTTGAAGTCGATGGATTAGTCTTGAGGGAAAACCGAATCGTAGTCCCCCAAAGCATTCACATGAATCACATCTGGGAGTAGTGAAACTTAAACAACGAGCCAGCAATTTATTTGCGAGGCCAGGAATGAATGCACAGATTGAGGACACAGTGGGAACTTGTTCGATATGCCAGGCGACCAGGAAAGCCCAAGCAAGCAAGCCGCTCCAACCACACTTCATCCCCAGCAGACCTTGGTCTAAGGTCGGCGCAGACATCTTCCATCTGGATGGAGTTGACCATTTGCTTGTAGTGGACTATTACTCCAAGTACCCAGAAATAGCGCAACTGACAGACATGACGTC
Organism: Malacoraja senta; assembly: GCA_038087875.1. Taxonomy (NCBI): domain Eukaryota; kingdom Metazoa; phylum Chordata; class Chondrichthyes; order Rajiformes; family Rajidae; genus Malacoraja; species Malacoraja senta. Next base: position 113,586,510 of record CM075977.1, on the reverse strand, counting down.
ACATTCGGTGATACGTGAGATGACGGGCATGTTTGCCCGGAATGGCATTCCTGACTTGGTGATGACAGACAACGCGAGACAATGTGACTGTGCTGAGTTTCGTAGGTTCCAGGATAACTGGGAATTTGCCCATGTCACCTCAAGTCCCATATATCCACAGAGCAACGGGCAGATAGAGCGCTGTGTGCAAACTATAAAAAGTATTATGAGGAAAGCCAAACGCAGCGGCCGTGACGTGATGTGTGCCATCCTCGAATACCGCAACACCCCCCTTGACGGGACAGGCAGCTATTCCCCCTCACAGTTACTAAACAGTAGACTGTTAAGAAGCAGATTGCCATCGCCTCTATCGCTCTTACTGCCTCATCATGTCCCTCCCATGGGACCACAACTGGCCGTCCGGCAAGAAAAACAGGCAGCGTACTTCAATGAGAAGGCAAGCGCCGAGCCGTTGCCGTGCCTGGAACAACAACAGGTGTGGTTTCGTGCCAAACCAACCGAGTGGCAACGTGGCCATATTGCAAGAGAAAACCTGTCCCCTCGGAGCTACGTCATCTCTACACCGAGCGGTACTGAGTTCTGCAGAAACAGGAAGGACATAAGACCTGCACACGAAGCAGCTGAGCCATGCCCTGGCAACACGCAGCAGACAAGTGCGAACACTCTCCCACAAAGAGGAACCCCTCTCCCAGAAGGTGCTAGTCTCCCAGACGAGATGGAGAGTCAAGCAGACGGAGGAACCCCTCTCCCAGAAGGAGCTAGTCTCCCAGACTCAAGAGTACTATCACAGGCCACATCACAAGGTTCTGTGGTGGGGGAACCGGCTCAAAGCGTGAACTCGCACACAACAGAAATATGACACAGAACGTGTTGGAAATACGACTTGCACTAGAAGTGGGCGATTGTCAAAACCCCCAACTCGACTTGTTATGTAAAATTGTTGGGCAATTATTTAATAGTTTTGTAGTACGAAGAGCACTGTGTTATTTGTGGTACTTTATCCACATTAAATTGATTAAAGGTTCAAGTTATTAGTTTTGACCCCAACATTGAAGGGGGAGATGTGATGTAATTAAGTGAAGGGGGAGATGTGATGTATATGTAATATAAATGCCAGTGCCCCTTGAGGCCAAAAGCAGAAGCTGGCAAATGTGCCTGTGCCTCGTGACTGAGGTCAGGTGACCTTCTAGAAGTTTCCTGTTAGTGCAGATTAAATTCTTCTTACAAGATGTTGGACGTGTATTCATTGTGCTAGTCACAACAAGGTCTTACGGAAGACATTACACCACCCCTCTCCCCTGACATCAGTCTGAAGAAGGGTCTCGACCCGAAAAGTCGCCAATTCCTTCTCTCCAAAGACGCTGCCTCACCCGCTGAGTTACTCCAGCATTTTTTGTCTACTTATTTTAGATGATCTGCCATGATCATATTGAATGGCGGTGCTGGCTCGAAGGGCCGAATGGCCTACTCCTGCACCTATTTTCTATGTTTGAATCAAAATGTCTGACAGTATTAACTTAGCACATTTAACACTGGATAATAATAAAAAATAATGTTCATTACTTAAGTGCGACTATCTTGTGGTTACTGAACATAGAACAATACAATGTGTGGGAAGGAACTGCAGATGCTTGTTTAAACCGATGATGGACACAAAATGCTGGATGTGAACCAAATCCCTCCATTCCCTGCATGTTCACGTACCTATCTAACGCCTCTCAAACACCACTATTGACCATCACCCCTCGCAGCTCGTTCCAAGTAGCCACCACACTGTGTAAAAACAGTGACCTGCACATCTCAAGACTTATAGTCATCCTGCACGAAAGGGGACCCTTCGACCCAGCCTGCCCCTTCTACACCGGTCCCACCTGCCCACGTTTGGCCCATATCCCTCTAATTCTTTCCAATGAATCTGTGGAATTCTCTGCCACAGAAGGCAGTGGAGGCCGGCCAATTCACTGGATGTTTTCAAGAGAGAGTCTAGGGCCTGTCCCACTGTATGAGGTAATTCAAGAGCTCTCCCGAGTTTTAAAAAATCAAACTCGTGGTAAGTCCGTAGAATGTACATAGCGGCAAGTCGGAGCTCGTGGATGTCTCGTAGCGGCTCGTAATGCTAACGGCAGGTACTCGGGAAACGCGGTAACTCGTGAAGTTTTTTCAGCACTGTGAAGAATGTCCACGAAAACCCCGAGTACCTACGAACGGCTATTACCGTAATTCTCCGAGTTCGAATCAGGGGAAACTCGGGAGAACTCTTGAATTACCTCGTACAGTGGGACAGGCCCTTGAGATTTAGCTCTTAGGGCTAATGGAATCAAGGGATATGGGGAAAAAGCAGGAACGGGGTACTGATTTTGGATGATCAGCCATGGTCACATTGAATGGCGGTGCTGGATCAAAGGGCCGAATGGCCTACTCCTGCACCTATTTTCTGTGTTTCTATCCATGTATCTTTCTAAATATCTTTTAAATGGTGCTATAGCACAAACAATTCCTCTCCTTTATAGTTCCTCTCCATCAAACTCCACCTCCCTCTCCACCTTCAACCTATTCCTTCTAGTCTGTGACATATCTATCCCGGTAAAAAGATTCTGTCTATGGCGTTCGCAAAGCTCAAAAATATTAGCGAATTGTGCAATTTCACAGTCTTTTTGAGCATTGCCGGGGGGCGGGCGGGGGGACTGAAATAACATTGTAACACTGGCGACAAAACGCATCACATGATTCATGAACCACATGCTCACCTGCATGCATAAGCAAGAAATCCGATTCCACAATATGCCCGCGTACAGTTACACTTCGCACTGAAGGTAGTTCTCATCTATTCATGAGAGGAATAGATAGACAATAGACAATAGGTGCAGGAGTAGGCCATTCGGCCCTTCGAGCCATTCAATGTGATCATGGCTGATCATCCCCAATCAGTACCCCGTTCCTGCCTTCTCCCCATATCCCTTGATTCCGCTATCTTTATGAGCCCTATCTAGCTCTCTCTTGAAGGTATCCAGAGAACCTGCCTCCACCGCCCTCTGAGGCAGAGAATTCCACAGACTCACCACTCTCTGTGAGAAAAAGTGTTTCCTCGTCTCCGTTCTAAATGGCTTACCCCTTATTTTTAAACTGTGGCCCCTGGTTCTGGACTCCCCTAACATCGGGAACATTTTTCCTGCCTCTAGCGTGTCCAAACCCTTAACAATCTTATATGTTTCACTGAGATCCCCTCTCATCCTTCTAAACTCCAGAGTGTACAAGCCTAGCTGCTCCATTCTCTCAGCATATGACAGCCCCGCCATCCCGGTAATTAACCTTGTAAACCTACGCTGCACTCCCTCAATAGCAAGAATGTCCTTCCTCAAATTAGGGGACCAAAACTGCATACAATACTCCAGGTGTGGTCTCACCTGTGATCAGGTAGATGCACAGAGTCTATTGCCCACAGCAGGTGAATCGAGGACCAGAGGACATAGGATTAAGGTGAAGGGAAAAGGTTTTCATAAGAATCTGATGGGTAACTTTTTCATGCAAGGGGTGGTGGGTGCATGGATTGAGCTGCCAGAGGAGGTAGTTGAGGCAGGGACTATCCCAACATTTAAGAAACAGTTAGACAGGTACGTGGATAGGACAGGTTTGGAGAGATATGGACCAAACGCAGGCAGGTGGGACTAGTGCAGCTGGAACAGGGCCTGTTTCCACACTATATCACTCTATGATGATCTTCGAAGCCAACATTCTCAAACATTAAGGAACAACCCAATAAAAATTAGTTCTGCTTTGTTATAATGACAGCAGTTTCCATAGTATCCGATGACCTCAATTCATATGAACAAACCAGCATATCCTCAAGGGAAGATGCCACAAGATACTCTTACCAACTCACCGCCAAACTGAAAAGAAAAATATCTGTCCTCACCAAAGCTAAAAACTAAAATCTTGTGTACTGCCTAGGTGAGGTCTGCTGTACGACTTTACCGGGTTGTATTGTAAAACAAAGCATTTCACCTTACTTGGTACATGTGACAATAAAGCGTCATGGAATCATTGAATTGGAGAAAGTCAACTTGTTTCTAGTTGCCAGTAGTCCATTGAAATCTAATTCTAAATAGTACAAAATTGCTGCAACAAATTATCTTGCACCATGCAAACTTCCAAAATAATACTGTGTAACAAAACTCTGCCATATATATTGTGTTGGAAGGAACTGCAGATGCTGGTTTATACTGAAGATAGACACAAAATGCTGGAGTAACGCAGCGGGTCAGGACGCATCTCTGGAGAAGAGGGACAGGTGACGTTTCAAGTCAGTCTGCAAAAGGGTAACGACCAAAAACGTCACCTTTGGAATCTGTGGAATTCTCTGCCTCAGAAGGCCGTGGAGGCCAATTCTCTGGATGCTTTCAAGTTCAAGTTCACATTTATTGTCACAGGTTCAAGAGAGAGTTAGATAGAGCCCTTAAAGATAGCGGAGTCAAGGGATATAGGGGGAAGGCAGGAACTGGGGACTGATTGTGGATGATCAGCCGTGATCACAGTGAATGGCAGTGCAGGCTTGAAGGGCCAAATGACCTACTCCCGCACCTATTGTCTATTGTCCTTTTCTCCAGAGATGCAGCCTGGCCCGCTGAGTTACTATAACTTTTTGTGCCCACTACTTATACTGCAATTCACACACAACGTGGCTGCGTGTGGACATTCAGGTGGGATGAAGAAAATTCAACAATCACAAAGGGATGACTCAGCACGTTTTCAAATAAACAGCAACTTCCTTTCCACAACCAGTTCAGGGAGCAAGTGCAATTGTTCTTAGCTTAGTCAGGTATGCAGAAGCTGCTCCTTACTTTCAAATCTCGATGAATGATTGGTGGTTTCTGTTTGTGCATGTGTTGCACTCCACGGCATGCCTGGTAGAATATTTTCAGCACTGTGTTACATGGCAGGGAAACATTTGCTTCAGCCTTCTTTATAAACTCAACCAGCTGCCCTGGAAGCAAGAGGGAGGGGGAAAAAAAACAAATATGCATTAATTTTAACCAAACGTGCGTCACAGTGGCGCTGCGGTAGAGTTGCTCCCTTTTGCCCCTGTCCAACTTAGGCGATTTTTTAGGCGACTAGGCTGTCGCCACATGGTCTAGGTGGTAAGTTGTTGTAGACATTGTCCTGGGGGGAGGGGGGGGGGTCCAGTCGCCGTTTTTTTCGGCAACCTGCTACAACTATGACAGTCGCCGAAAAAAAATCGCCTAAGTGGGACAGGCCCATTACAGCACCGGAGACTCGGGTTCAATCCCGACTACGGGTGCTGTCTGTGCGGAGTTGGTACGTTCTCCCAGTGACCCCGTGGGTTTTCTCCGAGATCTTCGGTTTCCTCCCACACTCCAAAGACGTACAGGTTTGTAGGTTAATTGGCTTGGTGTATGTGTAAATGTGTGCAGGATAGTGTTAATTTTCACTGTTATTGGTCGGTGCGGACTTGGTGGGGCCGAAGGGCCAGTTTCCGCGCTGTATCTCTAAACTAAACAAATAAACTAAGCTAAATTGTTACCCAAAAAAAACATTCTCCCTTTCCCCAATCAATCTAAACAGTAACCAAAAAATATCTTCCCCACAGCAGCAAGCAAGCAAGCAAGCCATTGTATGTACATAGGTAGAGAACCTACCCTTTACATAGTTCTGTGAGTATAAGGTATTCTCCTTGTCCAGTGTCAGATTCTTCTTTTCCTATAGAAGCTGCCGAGCTGAACTGTACAATGTTAGGATGCCCTGAAAGTTTCTTCTGAAGTTGCTTTGTCAAGGAGACCAATTAATAAAGGTTTTCGCCGCTCCACATGTTAAACGTACTTACACATTTGGTCATAAAGATTGTTGCATTGGGTTCGTCGTGGAGGCATTCAATTTTTTTTAATTAAAAAAAAATTTTATTAGAAGTATTTTACATTACAGTAATCTGCAATAACGTAAGTTTATACAGTTCTTGTACCACTTCTTATTTAAACTTTAATAGGAAAAAAGATAGAAAGAGTTAGTAAAGATAGTCAGTGAGTGAATGAAAGAGTGGTCCAGGAACACCCCATATGAACCTAAACCACAAGAAATAGTTAAAAAAAGAAAAGAAAGGCGGAAAAAGAAACAAAGAAAGAAGAAAGTAAGATTGGACATTATGAGAGGGATTCAATCTTTTAAGAACATTTTGTACGCTGAAAGGGCATGAGTTGAGCCCAGCAACAAAGCACAAACACAACTCTCATTGGGCACAGCACATCTTGGCAAGCAGCTCCTTCAAGCTTCAGTGAACGTCCCCAAGTGTTCGGAGAAAGTTGGAAAGCAGGACAAAAAAGAACGTCAAAACGTACGCAAGAAAGATATATCCGCTTGATTGTTACTGTGAATCCCAGGAAAGAATAACAATCGAGATTTTAAAACCATTGACTGCAGTGACAGTTCATGGGGGAACGTTGATTTCTCTAGTTTCAAGTAAACCCTCCTTTCCCCTCTCTCGGCCCCCCCCCCCCTTCCCCACCCTAACTCGTTCCACTGTTCGCATCCTTGTATCCCTTGGTTATCAACTCTACCCCGGCCAACAATGGGCCATTGTGGGCTCCACCCTTCCTTGGTCACCTGTTGCCGGCCCAGATTTCTCTGGCCTTCTCCTACCTCCAGTTCCCTCCCCTCTACATTCAGTCTGAAGAAGGGCCCCGACCCAAAACGTCACCCATCCTTTTTTTTCTCCAGAGAAGCTGCCTGACCCACTGAGTAAAGGCCCTGTTCCACTTTCCCCAAGTTACTCACGAACTCTCCCGGGTTTTCCCCTTGATTCAAACTCGGGGAATGTCGGGGTAATGTCGGTAAGCTGAGCTCGTAGGAGTCCGTAGGAGCCCCGTAGATGTTTCGTAGCGGCTCGTAATGCCAGCCGTAGGAACTCGGAGGCATCAGGTAAGTCGGGACGTTTTTTCAACATGTTGAAAAATGTCCACGAGTACCTACGAACGAACGGCCTATTACCGTAATTCTCCGAGTTCGAATCAAGGGGAAAACTCGGGAGAGTTCGTGAGTAACTCGGGAAAGTGGGGACAGGGGCCTTAACTCCAGTGCTTTGTGTCTACATTCACGGAAATGTAATTGCTCTGAAGTGAAAGGTAAATAATGCTCCGTTAAATCATAAAACCCTTCTGATCCTTTTGCAACCTGGTAAATAACGCCCAGTTAAATACCTCCTCTAATCCAATCTCACAGAAATCCTGGTTAGGCCCAAAAAGATCCTCTGATCCTTTGGCAACCTGTTTGATTATTCTGTGTGGGTCAAGAGGAGGCAGTAAGAATAAAACCCTGAACAAAACAAAATACAAGGCAGACACCAGATTGGGGAGATCTGGGAGGTGACAGGCTGTTGTTAAGGAAGTGAAGGTGGAATAGTATTTCGACAACCGTATACCAACGGAGAGACAAGTCCTAGCTCTGAGTCACGGCTAGAGGAAGTGTATAGGAAGGAACTGCAGATGCTGATTTAAACCGAAGATAGACACAAAATGCTGGAATAAGTCAGCGAGACAGACAGCATCTCTGGAGAGAAGGAACAGGTGACGTTTCAGGTCGAGACCCTTCATCAGGCAGCTGCCTGTCCCGCTGAGTTACTCCAGCATGTTGTGTCGATCTTCGGTGTTAATTAGCATCTGCACTTCCTTCCTACGCATAAAGGAAGTATCCGTTCAGTTGCTTTCACAGCCCTTCCAGGGTTCGGTACAATGCAGCAGTGGAGATGAACTCGAAGAACTAGACGTATTTATTCTCTTGTACAGAATTTAAGGTTTGGATGGAACGAAAAAACAAATAAGAAAGCTTTGGAGTATTGGATGCTGCAGTGAACATTTTGTTTCATGTATCTTAATATTTGTTGAGCAAATATTACGATGTATTAATAATATTCCACTGACAGATGGGTATCAGCTATCCTAGCGGCATTCAAGGTCATAGAATTGGACAGCAAAGTAAGTCTTGCAAATTGAGCAATTAGGACTGACAAGCAACAGGACTTCACGTGACTTGAAAGGATACCATAAAACAAACTTCCTGAATGATTGCTTTACTCTTCTCTTCATCGTTTGACAGAAGTCTCTGGAATACAAAAGAAAATAATTTGACGATGGAACACAGAAAGTAGTGTCAGGTTACGGGGACAACTGCTCTGAGTGACAATAAAATAAATTAACTTGACATTTTGATTTGACCACACACATTGGCATACCAGATAAAACCTTGACTGACAAGAGCCCTTCCACCTGCAATTTGATCAGCAAAGCAATACTAAAGAGCAGCACGGTGGCATAGCGGTATAGCTACTGCCTAAAGGGCCTGTCCCACTTTCACAACCTAATTCACGACCTTTTTTACTCGTGGACATTTTTCATCATGGTAGAAAAAACGCCCCGACCTACTTGATGCCACGAGTACCTACGACTAGCATTACGGCCTACTACGACCTACCTACGACCTCATGACGACCATGCTGCGAGTATGAGTAAAGGGCAAACTCAGCAGAGGTCGTGAATTAGGTCGTGAAAGTGGGACAGACCCTTAACAGTGTGAGAGACCAGGGTTCGATTCTGGCTACGGGTGCTGTCTATATGGAGTTGGTACGTTCTGCCCGTGACCTGCGTGGGTTTTCTGCCCGAGATCTTCGCTTTCCTCCCACACTCCAAAGACGTGCAGTTTTGTAGGTTAATTGGCTTGGAATATATGTAAAATTGTCCCTAATGTGTGTAGGATACTGTTAATGTGTTGGGATCACTGGTCGGCGCGGACTTGGTGGGCAGTTTCCGCGCTGTATCTCTAAACTAAGCTAAACTAAAATAAAACTCAACTAAATTGAAGTCAAGAGTCTGCATTTATGTAGCACCTTTGCTAAAGAGGAATTTTCTAACATTGACTCCAGATTGAGCATTGAAGCAAAGCATCCAACTGAGAAGATGCTCCTCCAATGCAAACTCTCTCATCAAGTCCTTCCAGGATGTTTCAGTAAGGTCATCTCTCATTCTTCCACATACCAGAGGGCCCAAGCTCAATACACACAAACACTTTTTGATGACTAAATTTGGGAGTTGTGCTCAATCACGAAAGAATGAAGAGACGTCTCTTTTCTCTTTAAAAGATCAAGCTAAAGGGTTAACTAGTATAGTTTAGAGATACAGCGTGGAGACAGTCCCTTCGGCCCACCGAGTCGGCACCAACCAGCGATCCCCGCACATTAACACTGCCCTAGGCACACGAGGGACAATTTTACATTGTCTTTGGAGATTTCAAGATTCTCATTCCTCAGAATTCTCATTCTTCCATACCCAAGGGGCCCATGCTAAATATCCTCAATAAACTTGATAACTAAATTGGGAGGTTAAGCTCAATGCTGGAGAATGAAGAGGCCAAGTCTATTTTCTCTTGAAAAGAATAAGCCAAAGGGTTAAACATAGAAAACATATGCAGGAGTAGGCCATTCAGCCCTTCGAGCCAGCACCATTCAATATGATCATGGCCGCTTTCTCCCCGTAAACCTTGATTCCGTTAGCCCCAAGAGCTACAGTTTAAATTCCATTTGCAATATTTTGGAGGACCAAGAAACCAAGAACCAAGCTAAATCTAACTCTCTCTTGCATACATACAGTGAATTGGCCTCCCCTGCCTTCTGCGGCAGAGAATTCCACAGATTCAACTGAGTCTGTGGAATTCCCTGCCTCAGAGGGCGATGGAGGATGGTTCTCTGGATACTTTCAAGAGAGAGCTAGATTGGGCTCTTAAAGATAGCAGAGTCAGGGATATGGGGAGAACGGGTACTGATTGGGGATGATCAGCCATGATCACATTGAATGGCGGTGCTGGCTCGAAGGGCCTACTCCTGCACCTATTGAGTATTGTCTCTGGGAGAAAAAGTTTTTTCCTCGTCTCAGTCCTAACTGGCCTACCCCTTATTCTTAAACTATGACTCCTGGTTCTGGAATCCCCCAACATCGGGAACATTTTTCCTGCATCCAACCTGTCCAATTTTATTTTTCTATAAGATCCCCTCTCATCCTTCAAAATTCCATTGAATATAAGCCCAGTCGATCCATTCTTTAACTAACACGCAGAGGTTTTAAAATTCTTCAACGATTTTTTATCATTCTATGTTTCCACTCTTGGAATGAGGCTGCAAATTTAACACACCAAGACATCGAACAGAAATTCAAAAGAACCTTATACAGTGGCAGGAGCGGGCATTGGAATAAGAAAGGAGGATAGTTTCACTTTCACGCAACAATGACATTATGTTCCACAGAAGTAAAGATCACAACCTGAGATTCAAAGCCCCACCTTCACTCATTCAACATGCTGGCATCAACTACCCCACCTGCGATATCCCTGAAATGTGTGACTCAGACATCATTCCAAATTAAATAGGTATTTCCTGATTTATGACCAACTGGTTCAGCCATAAAGTCATAGAGTCCTACGGTCACAGTGGTGCAGCGGTAGAGTTGCTGCCTTGCAGCGCGGGAGACCCAGGTTCGATCCCGACTACGGTGCTGTCTGTACGGAGTTTGCACGTTCTACCCGTGACATGCATGGGTTTTTTCCGAGATCTTCGCTTTCCTCCCACAATCCAAAGACATAGAGGTTTGTAGGTTAATTGGCTTGGTAAATGTAAGAATTGTCCCTAGTGGGTGTAGGGATAGTGTTAATGTGCAGGGATCGCTGGTCGGCGCAGACCTGGGCCGGTTTCCGCGCTGTATTTCTAAAACTAAACTAAACTAAACAGGCCCTTCGGCCCAACTTACTCATACCGACCAACATGTCCCACCTCACACCAATCCCACCACACTCCTGTAAACCTGTCCTATCCATGTACCTGTCCAAATGTTTCTTAAACGTCGCAATAGTATCTGCCTCAACTTCCTCTTCCAGCAGCTTGTTCCATACACCCACCGCCCTTTGTGTGAAAAAGTTACCCCTCAGGTTCCTATTAAAATCCTTTCCCCCATCACCTTACATCTGGTCCTCGATTCCCTTACTCTGGGCAAGAGACTTTGTGTGGCAACCCAATCTATTCCTCTCATGTTTTTGTACACAACATTTTGCCAGCAGTTAAACGGGAACCATGAAAGGGTACAACTCTCATCCTGACAGGAAGGCCCAGAAGAATTAATTTCAGTCAACCACGGAGACAATGGAAACACTTCCTACGTTGGCATCCAAAGCAGAGAATGGCCTGAATGCACCTCTCAATTATGTTCAAACCATAACTCACCTTTAACGCATAGTCTCTCCCACTACCAAGATCCTGGGCTTCATAAACAAACGCAAAGCCACCTGTTAAATCAGAAATAGTTTTTATTAGAGTGCAGAAAACGAAAGTGAAATTACAAAGTATCAGACTGAAGAAGGGTATCGATCCGAAACGTCGCCTATTTCCTTTGCTCCATAGATGCTGCCTCGCCCACTGAGTTTCTCCAGCAATTTTGTCTACCTTTGATTTTCCAGCATCTGCAGTTCTTTCTTAAACATTACAAGGTGCTGGAGTAACTCTGCTGGTCCAGATTAGTTTGGAGATACAGCGGGGAAACAGGCCCTTCGGCACAATGACTCCACACTGACCAGCGATCACTCCGTACACACCAACACTATCTTACACACTCGGGACAATTTACAATTCTTACCGACGCCAATTAACCTATAAACCGTACGTCTTTGGAGTGTGGGAGGAAACCGGAGGTATTTGATCATTCATCATATTTAGTTTATTATCACGTGTACAGTGGAAAGCTTTTTGTTGCGTGCTATCCAGTCAGCGGAAAGACTATACATGATTACAACCAATCCATCGACATTGTCCAAATACAAGCTCAAGAGAATAATGTTTGGTGCAAGATAAAGTCCAGTAAAGTCCGGCTGAAAATAGTCCAAGGGTCTCCCAAGAGGTAGTTGGTAGGTCAGGACCGCTCTCTAGCTGGTGAGAGGACAGTTCAGTTGCCTGGTAACAGCTGGGAAGAAACCGTCACTGAATCTGTAGATGTGCGTTTTCAAACTTCTGGACCTCTTGTCTGATGGGAGAGGGGAGAAGAGTGAGTGTCCGGGGGTGAGACTCGTCTTTGATCATGCTGCCGGCATTTACCCCCTCATCTGACATACTGGATGCCAAACATTTTCAAGGCCCATTGCAATCTCAAGATCAGCAGTCCATACAGTATACTGTAAACTCGAGCAGAAATGCGCCCATTGTAAAACACGAGCTGGAGCCTCACAAGCCCGCCGGCCAAATCTGCCATTTTTTTCAGATCATGACTGATAAATACACGACTTTTAATTATTAATAGCAGCAAAACTCCTGTATCTCCATTAGAATGTCCCGGGTGCAAGACACATTCCAGTGGATTGAACACAAAAACCTGTGCTGAGCAACACACAAACAACACTGCCAGGGCTATCTCTTTTAATCCTCTACAAAGGTGGAGATAAAAGATCCCAAGGCACGGTTCTGAAGGAAACAATTACCTCCTGGTTCATATCAAGTCAAGTCAAGTGAGTTTATTGTCATGTGTCCCCGGTAGGACAATGAAATTCTTGCTTTGCTTGAGCACAACAGAACATAGTAGGCATTTATTACAAGGCATTCTATAAATATATACACAATGGTCAATATACTGATAAAGTGCAAATAACAGTATTGGCTAGTAAAGTTCAGTGTTATGTCCGAGCCAGGTTTAATAGCCTGATGGCTGTGGGGAAGTAGCTGTTCCTGAACCTGGTCGTTGCAGTCTTCAGGCTCCTGTACCTTCTACCTGAAGGTAGTAGGGAGATGAGTGTGTGGCCAGGATGGCGTGGGTCCTTGATGATGCTGCCAGCCTTTTTGAGGCAGCGACTGTGGTAGATCCCCTCGATGGAAGGGAGGTCAGAGCCGATGATGGACTGGGCAGTGTTTACTACTTTTTGTAGTCTTTTCCTCTCCAGGGCGCTCAAGTTGCCGAACCAAGCCACGATGCAACCGGTCAGCATGCTCTCTACTGTGCACCTGTAGAAGTTAGAGAGAGTCCTCCTTGACAAACCGACTCTCCGTAATCTTCTCAGGAAGTAGAGGCGCTGATGTGCTTTCTTAATAATGGCATCATTGTTCTCGGACCAGGAAAGATCTTCAGAGATGTGCACGCCCAGGAATTTGAAGCTCTTGACCCTTTCAACCATCGACCCGTTGATATAAACGGGACTGTGGGTCCCCATCCTACTCCTTCCAAAGTCCACAATCAGTTCCTTGGTTTTGCTGGTGTTCACAAGCTTGTAAGTGATAGGAGCAGCATTAGGCCATTCGGCCCATCAGCTATTCAATCATGGCTGATCTATCTCTCCCTCCTAACCCCATTCTCCTGCCTCCCCCCCCCCCCCCCCATAACCCCTGACATCCGTACTAATCAAGATTCTATCTACCTCTGCCTTAAAAATATCCGTTGACTTGGCCTTCATAACCTTCTGTGGCAAAGAATTCCACAGCCATCTCCTTCCTGAAGGAACGTCCTTTAATTCTGAGGCTATGACCTCTAGTCCGAGACTCTCCCACTAGTGCAGGGATTCCCAACCTTTTTCATCCCACAACTAATGATGAACAGATACCGGTATACCAGAACCAAACACAGTCAGTCAATGAGAAAAAATATGTACAATGCAGAATCAACAAATTTACCCATGGGTAAGCAAAATATTCAAGTTCAAGTGAGTTTATTGTCATGTGTCCCTGATAGGACAATGAAATTCTTGCTTTGCTTCAGCACACAGAACATAGTAGGCATTGACTACAAAACAGATCAGTGTGTCCATATACCATTCTATAAATATATACACACATGAATAAATAAACTGATAAAGTGCAAATAACAATTAATTGGCTAATAAGTTCAGAGTTTTGTCCGAGCCGGGTTTAATAGCCTGATGGCTGTGGGGAAGTAGCTATTCCTGAACCTGGTCGTTGCAGTCTTCCGGCTCCTGTACCTTCTACCTGAAGGTAGTAGGGAGATGAGTGTGTGGCCAGGATGGTGTGGGTCCTTGATGATACTGCCAGCCTTTTTGAGGCAGCGACTGTGATAGATCCCCTCGATGGAAGGGAGGTCAGAGCCGATGATGGACTGGGCAGTGTTTACTACTTTTTGTAGTATTTTCCTCTCCAGGGCGCTCAAGTTGCCGAACCAAGCCACGATGCAACCGGTCAGCATGCTCTCTACTGTGCACTGTAGAAGTTGGAGAGAGTCCTCCTTGACAAACGACTCTCCGTAATCTTCTCAGGAAGTAGAGTCGCTGATGTGCTTTCTTAATAATGGCATCAGTGTTCTCGGACCAGGAAAGATCTTCAGAGATGTGCACGCCCAGGAATTTGAAGCTCTTGACCCTTTCAACCATCGACCCGTTGATATAAACGGGACTGTGGGTCCCCATCCTACTCTTTCAAAGTCCACAATCAGTTCCTTGGTTTTGCTGGTGTTGAGGGCCAGGTTATTGTGCTGGCACATATGGACAGTTGCTCGATCTCTCTTCTATACTCTGATTCATCCCCATCAGTGATACGTCCCACAACAGTGGTGTCGTCAGCGAACTTGATGATGGAGTTCGCACCATGACCGGCTATGCAGTCATGAGTATAGAGTGAGTACAGCAGGGGGCTGAGCACGCAGCCTTGATGTGCTCCCGTTCTGATTGTTATCGAGTCTGACACATTTCCACCAATACGAATATTCCCCCTGGGGGTAAATTTACCCCAGGTTGGGAACCCCTTGCACTAGTGAATACATTCTCTCCACATCCACTCTATCCAGGCCTTTCACTATTAGGTAAATTTCAATGAGGGTCCCTCTCATCCTTCTAAACTCCAGCAAGTACAGGCCCAGTGCTGTCAAACGCTCATCATAACCCACTCATTCCTGGGATCATTCTGGATACTCTGTCTACTCTGCTGCCCTCGAGCAAAGATATCGTAGCATAAGGAGCAGAACGGCCAGGTTTTGCAACAGCTTCTTCCCACGAGCCATCAGACTCTTGAATGCCGTGTAATGGGCCGCCACCATTATCTATTTTTATCTTTTTAATCCATTTTATTTTTTATCCATTTTACCTTCTGTTATTTTTGTGTTGCACGGGGAGGCCAGAATGCAACAAAATTTTGTTTAGACTTGCATTTATTGATGTATTTCTGGAATGACAATAAAGCTTTGATTGATTGATTAACCACCTCTGGACCCTCTCCAGAGCCAGCACATCCTTCCTCAGATATGGTGCCCTAATTTGCCTACAGTATTTCAAATGTGGCCTTACCAGCGCTTTATAGAGCCTCGGCATTACACCCTGTTGTTGTATTCTACCCCTCTTGAAATAAATGCAAGCATTACGTTTGCAGATTCTGCAGATAGTTATTTCTTAGTCAATTTTACAATGCATAAACAAAATGCACTGGCACATATAGGAGATGCAAGGAATTGCAGATGCTAGCTTGAAAAGTGCTAGAGTAACTCAGCGGGTCAGCAGCATCCCTGGAGAACATGGGGGGGGGGGGGGGGGGGGAGAAGGAAGAAGAGGAAATACACAAAATGCTGGAATAACTCTGGCATTCCTGGAGAACATGGATATGTGACATTTTGGCGGGAACCTTGTTCAGTCTGAAGAAGACTCCAAACCTGAAACACAACCCATCCCATTACCAGGATGCTGCCTGACCCGCTGAGTTACTCCAGCATTTTGGGTCTTTCCTTGGTAAACCAGTACCTGCAGCTCCTTGTTACTACAGGAAGGGGTTGTTTATAGGTTAGTCACATAAAGCTGGAGAATTCAACGTTCAAACCACTAGGTTGTAAGCTGCCAAACCTAACACACAAGGGAAGCTGACAACCTTAAGGGCCTGTCCCACTTAGACGACTTTTTAGGCGAGTGCAGGAGACTTTGCGCTCGCCTCATGATCACCACATGTTCGCTGGTGGTCTCTGGTGAGTCTCCTTCATGGTCGCGAGGAGTTCCCGCATTCTGGGAACTAGTCACGGTCTCAGTATGGTCGCCTCAAATTTTTCAACATGTTGGGGGAGTCCCAAACCAGGGGCCACAGTTTTAAGAATAAGGGGTAAGCCATTTAGAACGGAGATGAGGAAACACTTTTTCTCACAGAGAGTTGTGATTCTGTGGCATTCTCTGCCTCAGGGGGCGGTGGAGGCCGGTTCTCTGGATACTTTCAAGAGAGAGCTAGATAGGGCTCTTAAAGATAGCGGAGTCAGGGGATATGGGGAGAAGGCAGGTACGGGGTACAGATTGTGGATGATCAGCCATGATCACAGTGAATGGCGGTGCTGGTTCGAAGGGCCGAATGGCCTACTCCTGCACCTATTGTCTATTGTCATCCCTGGACAATATGGATGGGTGACGTTTCAAGTCGGGAACCTTCTTCAGATGTCTGAAACATCATCTATTCATGTTCTCCAGGGATGCTGCCTGGCCCTCTGTGTTACTCCAGCATTTTGCACCCTTCTTTGAAAAAATTAGAGCATCAGCAGTTCCTTGTTTCTACAGGGACTGGACTAGTTCTATCACCTCAGGAGGTTTTTTTAAATCACATTCACTTAAGAGTCATACAGCGTGGACAAAGGCTCTTCAGCCCAACTTGCCCACACCGACCTACATGCCCCATCTACACCAGTCCCACCTGCCTCATTTGGCCCATATCCCTCTAAACCTATCCTATCCATGAACCCGTCCAAATGTTTCTTAAACGCTGCAATAGTCCATGTTTCAACCACCTCCTCCCGCAGCTCGTTGTATACACCCACCACCCTTTGTGTCTAAAAAGTTATCCCTCAGGTTCCAATCAAATATTTCCCACCTCCCCTTAAATCTACGTCCTCTGGTTTTCGATTGCCCTACTCTGGGCAAGAGCCTGTATACATCTACCCGATCCTTGCTCTCATGATTTTGTACACCTCTATAAGATCACCCCTCATCCTCCTGCACTCCACAGGGGATAGGATTTTGTACACCTCTATAAATCTCCCCCCACCATTCATCTTCCCCATGCCACCTAATGCTGGATACTAGTCCCACTCCATCATTGTCACCCACATACATCAGCACCTGAATTTCATACATTGCCTCCCCTGAATTCTCCAGTGGTCCCTACCCTGGAACTTAGGTTAGCTCAGATACAGCATGGAAACAGGCCCTTGGTTCTCCGATTCATATCTGTACCTTTCCAATCTCTCCTTTCCCTCTCCCCTGACTCTCAGTCTGAAGAAGGCTCTCAACCCAAAATATCACCTATTCCTTCTCTCCAGAGATGCTGCCTGTCCCGCTGAGTTACTCCAGCATTTTGTACCAACCTTCGGTTCTCCAAGTCCACGCCGATCATCGATCACCCATTCGCACTAGTTCTGTAATATCCCACTTTCTCATCCACTCGCTACACACGAGAGGTCGTTTCTCAGGGATCAGGCTCCATACCCACAGAACCCTCCCCAAGGTGCCAGCAATTCTGTGCTCCCCATCCCAGGATATTAAAGTATGCATCCACAAGCCAATAGACCATAGACAATAGGTGCAGGAGTAGGCCATTCGGCCCTTCGAGCCAGCACCACCATACAATGTGATCATGGCTGATCATCCCCAATCAGTACCCCGTTCCTGCCTTCTCCCCATATCCCCTGACTCCGCTATCTTTAAGAGCCCTATCTAGCTCTCTCTTGAAAGTATACAGAGAATGGCCTCCACCGCCCTCTGAGGCAGAGAATTCCACAGATTCACAACTCTCTGTGAGAAAAAGCGTTTCCTCGTCTCCATTCTAAATGGCTTACCCCTTATTCTTAAACTGTGGCCCCTGGTTCTGGACTCCCCCAACATCGGGCACATGTTTCCTGCCTCTAACGTGTCCAAACCCTTAACAATCTTATATGTTTCAAACCCTTAACAATCATTTATATGTTTCAAACCCTTAACAATCTTATATGTTTCAAGCCAGGGTGTCTCACTCAGTTTTTCTACCCTCTTGAGGGGTGTGGTAGGGAGATGTTGCAGGAATAGGCAATGCCAACTCTTGAGCCTGCTCCACCACTCAATAAGGTCATAGATGAGTCCATCATGGACTTAGTTCCATGGTCCCTATTATAATCCTTGATTGCCTTCATCCACTAAATTGTTTTGAATGAGTTTGATGATGCAGCCCCAACAGTGTTCTGGGATCCAGAACTCTAAAGGATTCACAACTAAGTTGGGTGGCAAAGTGGCGCAGCTGGTAGAGCTGCTTCCTCAGCGCCAGAGACCCAGGTTCGATCCTGACCTCAGGCGTTGTCGGTGTGGAGTTTGTACGTTCTCCCTGTGACCGCACGGGTTTTCCTCTGGCTGCTCCAGTTTCCATCCCACACGTGCTGGAGGAAATTGCCTCTAGCGTGTCGGGAGTGGATACAAAAGTGGGATAATACACAACTAATGAGCACGGGTGATCGATGAGGATTCGGCAGAATCTTTCAGGTGGCACAGTGACGCAACAGTAGAGCTGCCGCCTCACAGCGCCAGGGACCACAGGCACAGAGTTTGTACATTCTCCCTGTGACCACGTGGGTTTTGTCCGAGTGCTCCGGTTTCCTCCCACACTCCAGACATACAGGTCTATAGGTTAATTGGCTTCGGTAAGTTATAAAGAATTGTCCCTAGTGTGTGTAGATTAGCGTACAGGGCGATTACTGGTCAGTGCGGACTCAGTGGGGCGGAAGGCCTGTTTCCGCGCTGTATCTCTAAAGTGTAACTAAAGTGAAGAACACGTTTTTCGTAAAGTGAAAAAAAAAGTAACTCCTCTTAAGTAGGCAACCGCTAAAACATAACTGAAAGATAGACTAAAAATGCTGGAGAAACCAAGCGGGTGAGGCAGCATCTATAGAGCGACGGAAATAGGCAACGTTTCGGGTCAAGACCCTTCTTCAGACCCTTCCTCTGAAAGAGGATGCTGTCTTTCCCGCTGAGTTACTCCTGCTTTTTGTGTCTATCTTTGGTTTAAGATCTGCAGTCCAATCCCTTCACATGTCCAACTTGCTCCAATGCTTCTCGGAAGTCGCTCCTTCAGCCCAGAAAAAAACCCCTAGCAAAACTCCTCTGCAACATTTCCAATGCAAGAACATACCTCCTTCAATAAGTAGGTCAAAGCTGCACTCAGTACCCCAAGGTCTCATTAACACTGCGGAGTTTCAGCAGGAATACTTAATTTTTGTGACAAAGACTGATGTTCCATTTTTTTCCAAATGAGCCACAGACTGACTTTGTTCCGCGCATGCACACTAAGGTTGCTCCGTACCACTACACTCTGCAGTCTCCATGTGGGGGTCAGAAAGAACTTCACAATCTCCTTACCCAGGAGTTCCATGCTTCGCGTCCGACCCCACCCCAGGGCAATGGAGATCCTTCTGCCCCACCCACCCCAGGGGTGACAGGGTCTGTCTCACCCGGTCCAGGGTCACAGGGTCTGTCCCACCCTCTCACCCATCCACCCTGGCCATTCCCCCCCCCCAGCCCTGGGGTGCTGGGGTCTGCGGAAGGCACCCATCCACCCGATGTGATGGGATCATCCACCCTAGGGTGATGGAGTGCTTCTCCTTCCCCACTCCCCCCCCCCCCAGACCCTGGGAAGACAGGGTCTGCCATAGACAGCCACCCACCCCAGGGTGACGGGATCCACCTCCCCCACCCACACTAGAGGGACGTGATGCATCTCCCCCTCCCACCCAGGGGTGCTGGGGTCCATCTGCCCCACTGCACTGATAGGGTCTGCCTCCCTCTCTTCCCCCACCCTGGGGTGACAGGGACTTCCTCCCCCACCCTGGGGTGCTGGAGTCTGTCTCCCTCCCTCCCCCACCCTGGGGTGCTGGAGTCTGTGTCCCCCACCCTGGGGTGCTGGAGTCTGTCTCCCTCCCCCTGGGGTGATGGAGTCTGTCTCCCCCACCCTGGGGTGCTGGAGTCTGTGTCCCCCACCCTGGGGTGCTGGAGTCTGTCTCCCTCCCCCTGGGGTGCTGGAGTCTGTCTCCCTCCATCCCCCACCCTGGGGTGCTGGAGTCTGTCTACCCCACCCTGGGGTGCCGGGCTCACCCTCCCGTCGGTAAAGGTGCTCTAACCCAAGCCTCCCTCCATTTTGCTGGATGTCGGGGGAGAGGGAGACGGGATCCCGGACCCGGTGCGTAGATGCCCGGGGACAGGGAGCTCGGGCACCGGGGCTGGAGGCCGGGGATCTCAGGCCCGGCCCCCTGGGGGGCTCCAGCTCCAGCTCCAGCTCCCTCTCCCCAGTGTCGGGGCCTGCGATCCCGGCCTCCCCCCCGGGGACAGTGGGCTGTGGGCTGTGGGCCGCGGCCTCTCCCTCCCTGTCTCTGTCTCTGTGTCTCTCACCCTCGGCGATGACCCGCTTGATCCGCAGCTTGGCCTCCCCCAGCTCCACCGTCTGCCCCACGAAGTCGCTGTGATCGCGGCCGCCCGCCGGGCCCTGGGAGCCCGCCAGGAAATCGATGGCCGACTGGAAGATGGACATGGCGGTGTGTGACGGTGACGGTGACGGTGGTGGGGCCTGCACTCGCTCCCGGCGCTGACAACAGCAGCAACAACAACGGCAGCAACAACAACGGCAGCAGCAGCAACAACAGCGGGGCCGGGCGGCGGTGGCAGCTAGTGGTGGTGGTGGTGGAGGGTTCGGGCCCGGGGGGGGGGGGGAGGGAGGGAAGGAGCCGCTTCCGCAACGGCGTCAACGGAGGAGGGGCCAGAGTGGGGGAGGGAGAGATGATAGTGAGGGGGGGAGAGGGAGAGAGGGATAGAGAGAAAGAGAGAGTGATAGAGAGAGAGAGGGATAGAAAGAAGAGAGAGTGATAGAGAGAGAGGGATAGAGAGAAAGAGAGGGTGATAGAGAGAGAGGGATAGAGAGCAAGAGAGTGATAGAGAAAGAGGGATAGAGAGAAAGAGAGAGGGAGAGAGAGAAAGAGAGAGTGATAGAGAGAGAGAGGGGTAGAGAGAAAGAGAAAGAGAGAATGAGAGAGATGGGGATAAAGGGAGAGAGAGAGAGAGATAGAGGGAGGGGAAATGAATAGAGGGATGTGAGGGGAGAGGGGAGGGGGGTGAGAGAGAGTGAGAGGGAGGGGAGAGAGGGATAGAGAGAGATAGAGGGAGGAGAGAGGGTGAGGGATGAAGGAAACAGTGGGGAGAGGGGGAGAGGAGAGATGGAGGGGAGGGGAGAGGAGGAGGGGGAGAGGGGGAATGGAGAGGGATGCAGGTGAGAGGGGGTTGTGGAGGGGCAGAGGGATGGGGTGGAGAGGGGGGATGAAGGAAGATAGGGATGGAGAGAAGGATAGTGGGGAAGGGAGAGAGATGTGTGTGAGGGAGGGAAGAGGGATAGAGAGGGAGAGGAAGGAAGAAGGAGGGGATTGGAGGGAAGAGGGGTAGAGAGGGCAGGAAGAGGGATAGAGTGGTGGGAGTGGGAAGAGAAGATGGATGGAGGGAGGAGGGGAAAGTGGATGGATGGGAGCGGGAGGAGGGATGAGGGGGAGAGGAGAGATGGGGAGGAAGGGAGTGATGTCGGAGCGGAGGGAAGAGGGGTGGAGAGACGGCAGGAAGAGGGGTAGAGTGCAGGGTGAGGGAAGAGAAGATGGATAGAGGAGGGGAAGGAAGAGGGGGGGAGGGGAGGGAAGGTGGATGGAAGAGACAAGGATGGAGGGGAGAGGGATAGAGGAACAGCAATTATTAGGTGGATACATCCCCAGAACCAAATTTGATTTATCTCAAGTCATTGGGAGAGGCAAGAGAGGAGATTGCAGGAGCATTGACCAAGAACTTTACGTCTTCTCGAGCCACAGGTGAGATCCCTCTTCTCCCCTCTCCCATCAGGCAAAAGGTATAGAAGTGTGAAAACACACATCTCCAGATTCAGGGACAGTTTCTTCCCAGCTGTTATCTGGCAACTGAATCATCCTACCACAAACAAAGAGCGGTCCTGAACTACTATCTACCTCACTGGTGACCATCAGACTATCCTTGATTGGACTTTGCTGGCTTTAACTTGCGCTAAAAGTTATTCCCCTTATCACGTATCTATACATGTAATCATTTATTGTCTTTCTGCTGACTGGTTAGCACGCAACAAAAGCTTTCCACTGTACCTCGGTACACGTGACAATAAACTAAACTGAATCTGAGAGGAGCTAATGTTGTTCCTTTATTTAAGAAGAGACATAGAGAGAATCCAGGGAATTACAGGCCAGTCACCCTCACGTCAGTGGTGGGGCAGCTACTTGAGATAAATCTTCGGGATAGGATTTACTCCCACTTGGAAGAGAATGGGTAAATTAGGTCCAATCAGCATGGCTTTGTTTACAGCAAGTTGTGTCTCACTAACCTGCTTGAGTTTTTTGAGGAGAGGATGAGGATGAGGGGAGGGCATTGGATTTTAGTAAGATTTGATGAAGTCCCTTATGTAGAAGATTAAGATGCACGGGATTACCTGGCCATATGGATTCAGAACTGACTTACTGACAGAAGACAAGGTTGTGGTGGAAGGACAACATTCAGGCTGGAGGTCTTTGGCCAGTGGAATTACATAGATACATAGACATAGACAATAGGTGCAGGGATAGGCCATTCAGCCCTTCGAGCCAGCACCGCCATCCAATGTGATCATGGCTGATCATCCACAATCAGTACCCCGTTCCTGCCTTCTCCCCATATCCCTTGATTCCGCTAGCCCTCAGAGCTCTATCTAACTCTCTTTTGAATGTATCCAATGCCGATTCCACTGAGGCAGAGAATTCCACAGATTCACAACTCTCTGGGTGAATTCTGCAGGGATCTGTGCTGGGACCTCTGCTGTTTGGAATATATATAAACAAACGACTTGGATGTAAGCGTAGACAGGTTGGTTCGCAGGTTTGCAGATGACACCAAGTTTGCTGGGGACTTGAGATTGATGCAGTAACTCAGCGGGTTGGGCAGTGTCTCTGGAGAGCTGGTACTCCAGATATGCTGCCTGACCCGCTGAGTTACTCCAGCACTTTAGTCTGTTTTCATATGTAGTCTGAGTATATGCCTGCAATGCTGCTGCAGGCAAGGTTTTCAATGTACGTGTACGTTAATGCAATGATGGTCCAATTCTATACGACCAGGAATAAATTCCTGGTCGTATAGGAAAAAATTCCTGGTCATATAGGAATTTATTGACCAATTCTATAATGACAAGGAATAAATCTATCTATCTACATCGTAGAGTATGTCCTCACCTTCTCCATCGTGGTCTGGTTTGGCTCAGCCACCAAGCACGACACCCGGAGGCTGCAGCGAATCGTCCGATCAGTTGAGAAGGTTGTTGGCAGCAACCTTCCCTCCATTGATGAACTGTACATTGCAAGGGCCAGGAAGCGAGCGGGTAAGATCATCTCTGACCCCTCTCACCCTGGCCACAAACTCTTTGAATCACTTCCCTCTGGAAGGCGACTCCGGACTGTCAAAGCTGCCACAGCCAGACATAAAAACAGCTTTTTTCCACGAGTAGTAGCTCTACTCAATAACCAAAGGTCTGTAGCCTCCTTTTGGTCTGGTATTATATTTAATTCACATGTTTAATCAATAATGTTTTATTATTAATGTTTTATGTGTCATTCCTAACTTGTCACTGTATGTCACTTGCGGGCGGAGCACCAAGGCAAATTCATTGTATGTGAATACCTGGCCAATAAACATAGTCATTCATTCATTCATTCGTCATCATACTTATGCAATGAAAAAAAGTACAAAAATTGAGAATACCGATCCAAGGGTCTTTGAAATATATTATTGTTCCCACCTCTATAATTTCTTGTTCCATATATGTAGTGAAGATGCTGCCCCTCAAATCACCTGTGAATTTTTCCCTTCTCACCCTAACCCTAAAATGTCCTCTAATTTCAAAGGTTCGTTATTATCACGTACCAAGGGACAGCAAAATTATTAATTTTTGCATACAGTTCAGTAAGATTATTGTCACACATAAGTACAATCCCCGATGAAGTATAGAAAAAGGACACTGAGTCCATATGCAAGAGTCATAAGGAATAGGAGTAGAAATAGGCCATGCGGCCCATCAAGTCTACTCCGCCATTCAATCATGGCTGATCTATCTCTCCTTCCTAATCCCATTCTCCGGCCTTCTCCCCATAACCCCTGACACCCGTACTAATCAAACGAATCAAGTCGCCAGGTTTTGGGGCCATTTCCCAGTCCCAGCTGTAGCCGTCGCCATGATCCGGATCATCCCGCGAAACCGCCGTCCCTCTCCTCGCCCGGCCACCGTCAGCCTTCGTGCCCCGGGGCACCTCCCGCAGCCGACCTTGAGGGCACAGAGAGTAACACCCCCCGGTCTACTATGCCAGCCCATTGTCCAATGTCAGCCGCCGTCGCCGACTCCCTGCACCACCTGGTCGTCGGGGATGAGCAGGAGCTGGGCTTGGCAGCTTCCCATCATGATTTTCACAAGTTCACTAGTTATAGGAGTAGAATGAGGCCATTGGGACCATTTGCGTCTACTCCGCCATTCAATCATGGCTGATCTCTGCCTCCCAATCCCACTTTCCTGCCTTCTCCCCATAACCCTTGACACCCCGTTCCAATCAAGAATTTGTCCATCTCTGCCGTAAAAAATATCTACCGACTTGGCCCCCACATCCGTCTGTGGCAATGAGTTCCACAATGAGTTCACAATTTTATATACCTCTATGAGATACACCTTGGCCTCTTACTCTCCGGTGACATCCATCCTGTAGCAGAGTGACCACAATGGTACACAGTACTCCAAATGTGGCCCGACAGACGTCTGGTACAGTTGTAACATGACATCCCAATTCCTGTACGCGGCCGACAGTCACAGAATGCTGGAGTAACTTAGCGAGGCAGGCAGCATCTCTGGAGAGAAGGAATTGGTGACGTTACGGGTCAAGAGTAAGGGGAGAAGGAAACGAGATCTGTGGAAGGGTATAAACAACATGTAAGGTGTGAACAGAACAGATCAAAGCAGGCGACGATCAAGGAAATGTAGAATGGTTCATTCGTTGGATGAGGGGAAGGTGACAACGAGGCAGACAAACAGTAAAATTAATCAGGAGTTCAGTGAAACATCGAGGGGGCGCCGTCGAGTATGCATCGAGGGGGCGCCGTTGAGTATGGCTGCTCTGCCTGCAGCGGTCTGTCCTGTTCACCTTTTTTTTGTTTTTAGTGCCTTATAGTTTTGTTTTGGAGGTCTAATCTTTTATGTGGGGGGTGGGGGGGAAGGGGGAAACTGTATTTCTCGGTCCCTATCTGGTCGGAGTTGCGGTTTTCCTCCAAGCTGCATCTTTGTCCCTTCCTCGCGGCCTACCAGCGGGCCTGGAGCGGCGTTTCCTGCCGGGACCGGTCGGCCAGAACTTCAGCTTCGGCGGCGGCGCAGCGCTGAAGCACCATCGCGGAGCGGGCGATGCCTTACCCGGGTCGCCGTGGGGTAAGCTCCGGAGCGCTGAGACCGCCGACTCCAACATCGCGGAGCATCCAGCTGCGGCGGCGCTGGGTTTGAACACCGCGGAGCCTGGGATCTCTCGCCGAGATCGCCAGTGTCGGAGCTCCGACCAGCACCGACCGGAGCCGCGGTCTCCGGGGAGGAAGCGGCCGTTGCAGACACTCCAAGCCGCTGAAGAGTGTTCTCCCGATGCCGGAGCTCCAACATCCGGCGAGAGGGCCTGTAACATCGGGCCGCCGTTGCAGCGACTGCGGAGGCCTCAATAGGCCCGAACTTGGGTGGACAAGAGGAAGTGGACTGGACTTTGTGCCTTCCCTCACAGTGGCAACCATTGTGGGGGGATGTTTTTATGTTTTATGTTAAATTCTTTAATGTTATGTTTTATTTTGGTGTGCTGCAGATGGCTCGGAAAACATGGCTGCTGGAGGCGAGAGCGAACGCTGGCGCCATTGGCTGCCGCTGCTCTCTCTCCGAATTGTGTATTGTTGCTGTATATGTTTTTGTTTCATGCTTGTTTTAACTGTAAGGTGTCCTTGAGTCCTGAAAGGCGCCCATAAATAAAATGCATTATTATTAAAGTAGTCAGAGAACTCGGGTGGGGGAGGGACAGAAGAGAGTGATAGCAGGGGTTACTTGAAATTAGAGAAATTAATATTCATACGGCTGGGATGTAAGCTGCCCAAGCGAAATACGAGATGCTGCTCCTCCAATTTACATTTGGCCTCAGTCTAATAATGGAGGAGGCTCAGGACAGAAAGGTCAGTGTGGGGAATGGGAGTGGGAGTTAAAGTGTTTAGCAACCGGGAGATCACGTAAGCTCAGGCAGACTGTACTGTCCTCGGTACCCTGACTGATGAAGGCTAGAGTGCCAAGCATCTTCTATAATGGTGTGTAAAATCATGAGGAATATAGATTGGGTGAATGCAGGGAAGGGAATCGAGAACTGGAGGCGATAGGTTTCTAGGTGAGAAGGGAAAGATTTAATAGGAACCTGACAGGCGACCCTCTTCACACACAGAGTGTGTTGGGTTTATCGAACCAGCTGTCAGATAAGTAGTTGAAAGACGTACAATAACAGCGTTTAAAGACATTTGGACAGGTACATGGTCTAAAGAAGGGTCTCGACCCGAAACGTCACCCATTCCTTCTCTCTGGAAATGCTGCCTGTCCCGCTGAGTTCCTCACTCCAGCATTTAGTGTCTATCCATGGTTTAGTTTAGTTTTATTGTTGTGAGGTGTACAGATGTACAGTGAAAAGCTTTTTGGTTGCGTGCTATCCAGTCAGCGAAAAGACTACGTGATTACAATCAAGCAATCTGCAGTGTACAGATACAGGATAAAGGGTTTCATGTTTAGTGCAAGATGAAGTCCAGTGAAGTTTGAATCAAGGTAGTTCAAAGTCTTCTAATAAGGTAGCTGGGAGGTCAAGGGCGGCTCTCTAGTTGGCGAGAGGACCGTTCAGTTGCCTGATAACAGCTAGGAAGAAACTGTCCCTGAATCTGGAGATATGCCTTTTCAAAGTTTTGCACCTCTTACCTGATAATACACAATAGACAATAGGTGCAGGAGTAGGCCATTCGGCCCTTCGAGCCAGCACCGCCATTCAATGTGATCATGGCTGATCATCCCCAATCAGTACCCCGTTCCTGCCTTCTCCCCATATCCCCTGACTCCGCTATTTTTAAGAGCCCTATCTAGCTCTCTCTTGAAAGCATCCAGAGAACCCGCCTCCACTGCCCTCTGAGGCAGAGAATTCCACAGACTCACCACTCTCTGTGAGAAAAAGTGTTTCCTCGTCTCCATTCTAAATGGCTTACTCCTTATTCTTAAACTGGACTCACCCAACATCGGGAATATGTTTCCTGCCGCTAGTGTGTCCAAGCCCTTAACAATCTTATATGTTTCAATGAGATCTCCTCTCATCCTTCTAAACTCCAGAGTGTACAAGCCAAGCCACTCCATTCTCTCAGCATATGACAGTCCCGCCATCCCGGGAATCAACCTTGTAAACCTCCGCTGCACTCCCTCAATAGCAAGAATGTCCTTCCTCAAATTAGGGGAGAGGGGAGACTGGTCCTTGATTATTGCTGGTGGCCTTGCAATGATAGAGAGCGTAAGCCAGGAGGTCTTGACAGGTAGTATGAGATGGTGCTGATGGGGAGGGTGAGAAGGAGGCTTCCAAGTAGAAAGAGAGAGGGAATGAAGGCGGAATCAGAAGAGGTCATGGTCTAGCAGTGGAGTTTGAATTGGAAGAGAGCAGTGGAGGAACAGTGGTGCAGCGGTAGAATTGCTGCCAGACAGCACTGTCAGCGCCAGAGACCTGGGTTCGATCCTGACTACGGGCGCTGTCTGTACATAGTTTGTATGTTCACCCCGTGGACTGCGTGGGTTTTCTACGAGATCTTCGGTTTCCTCCCACACTCCAAAGATGTACAGGTTTGGAGGTAAATTGGCTTGATATAAATGTAAATTGTCCCCAGTGTGTGTAGGATAGTATAAATATGCGGGGGATCGCTGGTCGGCGTGGACTCGGTGGGCTGAAGGGCCTGTTTCCGCAACTGTATCTCTAAACTAAACGAAAGGTAAAACGACGGAAAGGTGCAGTGAAGGTAGAAGGAATGGGTGACGTTTTGGGTCAAAACCCTTCTTCAGTCACCCATTCATTCTATCATGAGATGCTGCCTGTCCCTCTGAGTTAGTTACTCCAGCATTTTGTGTCTATCTATCAAATTGTGTTTCTGATTTTCTTTTTGTGCTTTTGTAATTGAATTCTGTCCTTGATTTGTGTACTGTGGTGTTTTTATATTTAATTTATTCTGATTATGTGTTTTGTATTTTTGTGATTCTATGCCTTGTAAGGTGTCCTTGGGTGTTAGAAAGGCGCCAGCAAATAAAATGAATTATTATTATTATTATCTCTAGTCAGTATATTTGTTATATATTAAAAAAATAATATATTACATCCAATAAAATTAAAAGGTTATGGAATACTCAGCAGTTTGGGCAGCTCAGGAATGTTAATGTACGGAGACCTTGGGTGCAAGTTAATTGTTCTTCAAAATGACAACGTAGGTAGATGGAGGTAATTACCTGCATAGACCAAGGTATTGATATTGACACAATATTACAGCTGTACAAAACATCGATTGGACCACATTTGGAGCATTGTGTGCAGTTTTGGTTACTACACTGAAAGTAGCATTGGAGAAAGTGCAGAATAGACTCACCAGGATGAAGAAGAGTCTCGACCCGAAACGTCACCCATTCCTTCTCTCCAGAGATGCTGCCTGTCCCGCTGAGTTACTCCAGCATTCTGTGTCTATCCTAAGGGCCTGTCCAACTTTCACAACCTAATTCACGACCTTTTTTACTCGTGGACATTTTTCATCAGGCTAGAAAAACGCCCCGACCTACTTGATGCCAAGAGTACCTACAACTAGCTTCACGACCTACCTACGACCTCCTACGACCTCGTGACGACCATGCTGCGAGTATGAGTCAAGGGCAAACTAGGCAGAGGTCGTGAAAGTGGGACAGGCCCTTTGGACTCACCAGGATGTTGCCTGGAATGGAGGGTTTTTGGATACTGGGAGGGATTGGATAGGCGATGTCTGTTCTCATTGGAGTTTAAAAGGAAGTTGACCTTGTCGAGCTTCATAAGGTTATGAAGTGCTTAACTAGAGAAAATAGTCGGAATCATTTTCTTCAATCAGGGGAGTCTAAAACGTAATTTAACATGAGAGGGGACAAATGTAAAGATTTGAGGGTCCTGTTTTTGACAGTGGGTAAATGCAATGAGCTGCCAGAAGAGGCAGTGGCAAAGATAGAATGTTTGAAAATGAATTTGGTAGCCACATGGATAAGAAAGGAGCAGAGGGATACGGGCCTAATGCAGACAAATAGAAATTGTGCAGATGGACATAAGGGTCAGTATGGGCAGGTGAGCTGAAGAAGCATTCTGTGACTCACTAACAGTGGAGAGCCAAGCATCATGGTGTCCCATTTGTTAGACCGTTTCAGAGAACAGTTACAGTTGAAAATAATTTATCATTTGTGAAGAACTTTGACATTCAAATTTCAAGAAAAAATAAAATTTGATGCGTTCATAATCATAATGTAGTTTCAGACACTCGCCACAGGAGGGACTCGCTGAGACTAAAGTCTCTTGTAAATTGTCCAGGTT
Organism: Malacoraja senta; assembly: GCA_038087875.1. Taxonomy (NCBI): domain Eukaryota; kingdom Metazoa; phylum Chordata; class Chondrichthyes; order Rajiformes; family Rajidae; genus Malacoraja; species Malacoraja senta. The sequence goes on along the minus strand of CM075977.1, from coordinate 113,556,823 downwards.
GTTGGCAAGCAATTTGTGTTCATTTATGGCACAGAATGCTGGAGTAACTCTTCTCCGAGGATTGTCACCTTGTCGTGGTGGAGAAGCTTATGTGGACCTGAGATCTTGAAATCGATGCCGTCTGGAGCTATGCTCCTGGTAGGGCCCCCCATGGCGGTAAGGTTGAGGGGGAGGTCTCTGACAAAGAGCAATCCAACCAAGACCTCAACGGTGGAACAGGCAGAGGACGACGGCTGACTTTAGTGGAGCATCACAACAGCTGTGAAGGCGGATGAAGGCTGCAGCAGAAAAGGGTCTCCAGTTGTCTTGGACTCCATTCCACTGGATCCTGACCCAGATCTGTCAAGGACCGTGGGGTGGCTGTCTGTGCACCAGTCTCCCCACGTTAAACAAAGTCACGCACAGGCGTCCTCCATATAAGGAATAGCACTGGAGACACCCATGGTCAGCCATGACTGAAGGAGATCTAAGTATGGCACCTCATTGACTTTGGTGTTTGCCAATGAATATACTTATCACAGAGCTGGGGATGGTATACGGGTGACTAGTCAAGTCCAACCAGTTGCTGTCCTGGTTTAGGCTTATTATTGTCACATGTACCAAGGTGCAGTGAAAAGCTTTGTTTTGCATGCTCTACAATCAGATCAGATTTACCATACACAGATACAAGTGAAAGACTTGGATAGAGTGGATGCGGAGAGGATGTTTCCATTAGTGGGAGAGTCTAGGACGAGATGTCACAGCCTCAGAATTAAAGGACGTTTTCTTAGGAAGGAGATGAGGAGAAATGTCTTTAGTCAGAGGGTGGTGAATCTGTGGAATTCTTTGCCACAGAAGGCTGTGGAGGCCAAGTCAGTGGATATTTTTAAGGCAGAGAGAGATAGATTCTTGATTAGTACGGGTGTCAGAGGTTTTGGGGAGAAGGCAGGAGAATGGGGTTAGGAGGGAGAGATAGATCAGCCATGATTGAATGGCGGAGTAGACTTGATGGGCCAAATGGCCTAATTCTACTACTATTCCTTATAACCTTTTGACAATCAGTTCAAACTCAAGTGCAATACAGAGCAAAGGGGAAGGCGCAGAGTGCTGAATTTATGTGTAGGAAGGAACTGCAGATGCTGGTTTAAACCGAAGATAGACACAAAATGCTGGAGTATCTCAGCGGGACAGCCAGCAGCTCTGGAGAGAAGGAATGGGGTGACGTTTCAGGTCGAGACCCTTCTTCAGACTGCAGAATTTAGTTCTATTTGAATATTATTGCAACACTACAATGCTGAGAAACTATATTCTGCACTCTGGCATGTCTCTATTCGTTCTACCTTTTGTACTTATGTCTGGCTTGATTGGATTCATGTAATAAACTAATCTAAACAGAACTAATATTTCTTCAGATTTCAAGGTAATTCGCCTATGCTTCTTTCAGAAATGTATTAGGTATTTTCGGGAGAGGTGGAGTGGGAACAGTGATAGTTCAACAATCCGAGTTGGATTGACTCTCGGCGCTGCTTGTGTGGACCTCCCCTCTCTCTCTCCATCCCTCCCCCTTCCTGGTCCTCCGACCAGTCTGACTGTCCCCCTGATTAGATTTTATCTCTGTATGCTTTGTTGTCACCTTCTCCTAGATAACAATGATCCACTCTTCATTTCCTTGAACCTCATCCCCTTTGATGTCTTGTTTTCACCACCTTACACTTCCTGATCTCGATGTCTCCCTCTCCCCTGACTCTCAGTCTGAAGAAATGGCCTCGACCCAAAACGTCACCCATTCCTTCTCTCCAGAGATGCTGCCAGTCCCGCTGAGTTACTCCGGCATTTTGTGTCTATTTTCTCTGGGGTGACCTGGGCTTCCAATAGATGTTCCAGTTTCCTCTCATCTCTCAATGACTTGCAGATTGTTCGGCTAATTGGCAGCAGCAAGTTCCCCCTGGTGCTGGTCGCTGGTGCGAGAATCAGAGAGCGATCAGTAAGAATGTGTGACAGAATGGATTACGGGGAAATAAGTGGTGAGGGGGAGGGGGGGGGGGAGCATGAGACTGCTCTGAGAGCCAGCATAGACCTGATGGGCCAAGTAGCCTTTTATGTTTTTGCAAAAATAAATATGGAAAAACCATCGTGAGGATATAATGAAAGTTGGTACATTAACAGTCTGAAGAAGGGTCCTGACCCAAAACGTCACCTACTCATGTTCTCCAGAGATGCCGCCCGACTCGCTGAGTTACTCCAACACTTTGTGCCTTTTTCGGTAAACCAGCATCTGGAGTTCCTTGTTTCCACATTAACAGTCATGTCTAAGAGGCAAATCTAAGAGTTGCCGTTTGAATCATCTTGGCATCCCATTGCAGAATAGTCCCTTCTAACCAAATTACACAGGGTTAACGTTGAAATTGGTAATCGTACAAAATTGGGCTTGTACACTCTGGAGTTTAGAAGGATAAATGATTGTTAAGGGTTTGAAACATATAAGATTGTTAAGGGCTTGGACACACTAGAGGCAGGAAACATGTTTCCGATGTTGGGGGAGTCCAGAACCAGGGGCCACAGTTTAAGAATAAGGAGTAAGCCATTTAGAACAGAGACGAGGAAACACTTTTTCTCACATAGGGTGGTGAGTCCGTGGAATTCTCTGGATGCTTTCAAGAGAGAGCTAGATAGGGCTCTTAAAAATAGCAGAGTCAGGGGATATGGGGAGAAGGCAGGAACAGGGTCCTGATTGGGGATGATCAGCCATGATCACATTGATTGGTGGTGCTGGCTCGAAGGGCCAAATGGCCTACTCCTGCACCTATTGTCTATTGCCTATTATCTAAAACAAAATCAGTTCAGCAACAGAATGGTCCTTCAGTCAGATAAGCTAGAAGTTGTCCTGGCAATTTTTAATACACAGTCGTTATGGTTGAGATATTTCATGGATACCCCAGAGCATTTAACGAAGTTTATTTGCACATTGGGAAA
>CM075977.1:113456371-113548871 GCA_038087875.1 Malacoraja senta | reverse complement strand
GGGGAGAGAGATGGGGGGGAGAGGGAGAGGTGGAGAGAGGGAGAGGGGGGAAGAGGGAGAAACAGAGATGGGGGGGAGAGAGAGATGGGGGAAAGGGCGAGAGGGAGGGATGGGGTGAGAGAGATAGAAAAATAGGGTGGCCAGGCGTCTGAAGAAGTGTCTGAAGCAGAAACGTCGCCCATTCCTTCTCTCCGGAGATGCTGCGTGTCCCGCTGAGTTACTCCAGCATGTTGTGGGGGGCAGCAGCAGGCCCATCGGCCCACGTGACCCGGGATCACATGATGCGCCCGACGCACTGATCACGTGACGTGCGCGGTGACGGGTCAGCCGGTGACGTGTCTGATGATCACGTGTCGCGCGGGGGGCGGTGCGGGCACTGATCACGTGACACGCGTTGCCCGGGGGGCGAGCGGCGGCGGCGTGATCGTTGATCACGTGGCGGGGGGCGGAAGGGAGGGTAGAATAAATCACGTGACGCGGGGCGATGGGCTGCTGGTGATGCGGACGCTGTGCTGGGTCTCCAGTGACGCAGTGCTCTGGTCACGTGACGAGAGGGGGTGCTGGGCCCCCGGTGACGCAGGGCTCTGGTCACGTGACGCGGGGGGGTTGCTGGCCCCCCGGTGACGCATGGTTCTGGTCACGTGGCGAGGGGGGGTTGCTGGGCCCCGGTGACGCGGCCGCTTTGTTACGGCGGCTGGGCGGGCGGGCGAGCGGCCCCGGCGGCAACAACAACAACAACAACAAGAGCAACGACGACGGAGGAGGAGGAGGAGGGGGATGCGGCGGTAGCTACGGTAGCGAAGAGGGTGAAGGCCTCTCATTCCCCACCCAGCATGATGGAGTACCGGGCCGGTCTGCCCGGCGCCGCTTCCGACAACGAGCAGGACGAGGACGACGAGGCCGCCGCCGCCGCTGGAGGAGGAGGAGGAGGAGGAGGAAGACGATTCATCCCCATCCCCGTCCCCATCCCCGACGCGGGCTGGCTGAGGCAGAGGCAGAGTCAGGTTCGGGACCCGGGAGCGCGGGAGCGCGGCTGCCCCGCTGCTCAGTCACGGTGGGGGGAGGGTTGGGGTGTGTGTACCTGGGGCTGGGGGAGAGAGAGAGAGAGGAGGAGGACATTTTAATCAGAGGCTGGTGAATCTGTGCAACACTTTTCCTCGGCGCCTTTTTCTGTGGGACGTTGTCCTCACCACCCAGTGATGACCCCCCTCCCCCCCCCCCCCCCCCAATCTCCCGTCTCCACCGCTCCCGCTCCTCCTGGACTCCCCAGAACGGCCCTCGACCCTCGACCCTCTCTAGACCTCTTTATTTATAACTGCCGGCGGGACATAAGCCGCCTTAACTTTTCCACTCCCCTCACCTACTCCAACCTCTCCCCCGTCTCAACGTACAGCCAGCACTCTGCTCACTTAGTCTGCAGCAACCCCCACATGATAATCAAACCCACCCGCCGACAAGGAAGGTGTCGTGGTAGTCTGGGGCGCTGACCTCTACCGGGCTGAGGCCAGGCGACAACTCTTCCGACACCTCCTCCTACTTATCTTTGGACCATGATCCCACAGATGTGCACCAGGTCTTAATCTTAAACACCATTTCTGATTTCATCACTTCTGGCCAAAGATACTAGAGGAGCATCTTTGCTTCTGGCTGTCTGCCCTCCACAGACTCCAACCTTATCGTTTCCCAGCCCCACACAGCCTGTTTTTTTACCTTCTCCCCAAAATCCACAAACACAACTGCCCTGGCAGACCCATTGTTTCTGCCTGCTCCTGTCCCACGGAAATGATTTCCACGTACCTCAACTCCATCCTATCCCCCCCCCCTGGTCCAATCTCTCCCGACCTATGTCCAAGACACCTCACATCGCCTCTCTTTAATGACTTCAGCTTTCCGAGCCCCCACTCCCTCATCTTTACTGCAGACGTTCAGTCACTCCACCTCCATCCCACACCAGGAAGGCCTTAAACCCCTCCATTCCTTCCTCGACCGCAGAACCATCCATTTCCCTCTTCTAACACTGTACTCTGCCTGGTGGAGCTGGTCCTCGCCCTCAATAACTTCTCTTTTGACTCCTCCCACTTTCTCCATCCAAGGAGTAGCAATGGGCACCCCATAGGCCTCAGCTATGCCTGCCACTTTGTGGGGTACGTTGAACAATCACTGTTCCAGGCGTACACTGGCCCTATCCCCAAACTCTGTCTCCGTTACATTGATGACTGCATCGATGCTACCTCCTGCACACATGCAGAACTCATGAACTTCAACTTCACCAAATCTTATCCCGCACTCAAATTTACTTGGACCATCTCCGACACCTCCCTCCCTTTCATGATCTCACAGTCTCCATCACAGGAAATAGACTATTGACTGATGTCTATTACAAACCCACTGACTCCCACAACTATCTCGACTACGCTTCTTCCCACTCTGCTTCCTGCAAAGACTCTATCCCCTACTCCCAATTCCTCTGTCTACGCTGCATCTGTGCTAATACGAGTTGTTCCATACTAGAATATCTGAGATGTCCTCATTCTTTAGGGAACGGGGGTTCCCCTCTCCCATCATAGACGAGGCCCTCACTCGTGTCTCCTCAGTACCCTGCAGCTCTGCCCTTGCTCCCCCTCCCCCTAGTTGCCACAGAGACAGAGTCCCCCTAGTCCTTACCTTCCACCCCATCAGCCGTCGCATACAACTCATAATCCTCCGAAATTTCCTCCAACAGGGTCCCACCACTAGCCACATTTTCCCATCTCCACCCCTTTCCACCTTCTGCAGAGACCGTTCCCTCCGCAACTCCCTGGTTAACTCATCCCTTCTCACCCAAACCACCCCCCTCCCCAGGTATCTTCCCCTGCAACCACAGAAGACGCTATACCTCCTCCCTCGACTATGTCCAGGGACCACAACAGTCCTTTCAGGTTAGGCATAGGTTCACTTGCACCTCCTCCAACCTCATCTACTGTATCCGTTGTTCAAGATGTGGACTCTTATACATCGGCGAGACCAAACACAGAATGGGCGATCGTTTCACGGAACACCTTCACTCAGCCCGCGTGAACCAACCTGATCTCCCGGTTGCTGGACACTTTAATTCTCCTTCCCATTCCCACACAGACCTTTCTGTCCTCGGTCTCCTCCATTGTCAGAGTGAAGCTAAATGCAAATTGGGAACAGTATCTCGTATTTTGCTTGGGCAGCTTACAGCCCAGTGGTATGAATATTGATTTCTCTCACTTCGGGTAGCCCCGGCATTCCCTCTCTCTCTTTCCCTCTCTCTCTATCCCTCCCCTACACAAGTCACACTAGCTTCTTATTTTCACCCTACAATGATCTTTTATCATCGTTACTTTTTTGCATTATCTTTCATTCATTGTTCTTTATCTCGCCACATCACCGACTATATCTCTAATTTCCCTTATCTATAACCAGTCTGAAGAAGGGTCTCGAGCCAAAACATCACCCATTCCTTCTCTCCAGAGATGCTGCCTGTCCCGCTGAGTTACTCCAGCTTTTTGTGTCTAACTCATTTTTAAGGCAGCGATTGCTATATTCTTGATTAGTTCAGGTGTGTGGGGAGAAGACAGGAGAATGGGGTCAGGAGGGAGAAATAGTTCAGCTATGGTTGAATGGTGGAGTAGACAATGGGGTCAAGTGGCTTAATTCTACTCCTATGGACATAGTGGGGGGAGACCTGGGGGGGGGGTGAGGGGATAGAAAATGGTTGGGGGGTGAGGAGATTAGGGTGAATGGGGGGGGTGCGAAGGGAGGGGGTGGGGAGGTGCTTCTGGGGTTAGAGGATATCTGGAGGGGGGGGTGATTAGGTTTATAAGTACTTAAGTGATAGGAATATAATTAGGCTACTTGGCTCATCAAGTCTGCTCTGCCATTCATAGAAACATAGAAAATAGGTGCAGGCGGAGGCCATTCGGCCCTTTGAGCCAGCACCGCCATTCATTGTGATCATGCCTGATCGTCCCCAATCAATAACCCGTGCCTGCCTTCTCCCCATATCCCTTGATTCCACTAGCCCCTGGAGCTCTATCTAACTCTCTCTTAAATCCATCCAGTGATTTGGCCTCCACTGCCCTCTGTGGCAGGGAATTCCACAAATTCACAACTCTGTGAAAAAGTTTTTTTCTCACCTCAGTCTTAAATGGCCTCCCCTTTATTCTAAGACTGTGGCCCCTGGTTCTGGACTCGCCCAACATTGGGAACATTTTTCCTGCTTCTAGCTTGTCCAGTCCTTTTATAATTTTATATGTTTCTATAAGATTCCCCCTCATCCTTCTAAACTCCAGTGAATACAAGCCTAGTCTTTTCAATCTTTCCTCATATGACAGTCCCGCCATTCCAGGGATCAATCTCATGAACCAATGCTGCACTGCCTCAATCACAAGGATGTCCTTCCTCAAATTAGGAGACCAAAACTGTACACAATACTCCAGATGTGGTCTCACCAGAGCCCTATACAACTGCAAAAGAACCTCTTTACTCCTGTACTGAAATCCTCTTGTTATGAAGGCCAACATTCCATTAGCTTTCTTCACTGCCTGATGGCTGATCTATCTCTCCTGCCTTCTCCCCATAACCCCTGACACCTATACTAATCGAGAATCTATTTTATCTCTGCCTTAAAAATATCCATTGACTGCCTCCACAGCCTCTGTGGCAAAGGATTCCACAGATTCACCATCCTCCGACTTAAGAAATTCCTCCTCATCTCCTTCCTGGAGGAACTTCCTTTAATTCTGAGGCGAGGACCTCTTGTCCCAGACTCTCCCACCAGTGGCAACATTCCACATCCACTCTATCCAGGTTTTTCCACTATTTGTTTTGGGTCGGAACCCATCTTCAGACTGAAAGCAGGTGATGGGGCCCCAACCCATACTTTTGGTCTGAAGAAAGGTCTTGACATGAAATGTCACCTATCCTATTTCTGCAAAGATTGAGAGTCAATATTTAATTGACACACCTTCATGAGTGGGGTCCGTTTCTCTCTACCTGCCACTTTTATGCCACTTGCGTTACCTTCATGCTGGGTACATGTTGCTGTGTTCGGGCAAGGATGGCACAGTGGTGCAGCAGTAGAGTTGTTGCCTGACAGCGCCAGAGATCCGGGTTCGAGACTGACTATGGGTGCTGTCTGTACAGAGATTGCACGTGCTCCCCGTAACTGCGTGGGTTTTCTTTGGGTGCTCTGGTTTCCTCCCATATTCCAAAGATGTACAGGGTTGCAGGTTAATTGGCTTAGATAAAATTGTAAATTGTCGCTCGTGTGCAGGATAGTGCTAGTGTGCAGGGCGATCGCTGGTGAACGTGAACCCCGTGGGCCAAAGGGCTGGTTTCTGTGCAATATGTCTAAAGTCTAATGACTTATCTTGGAGAACTGGTTTCATCACAAAGGGATGTAAAGTTTATTTTAGAGATACAAGCATGAAAACAAGCATGAGGTCAGGTAACCTACCAACCGGCACATCTTTGGGAAGATGTGAGAAGAAACCAGAGCACCCGGAGGAAACCCGCGCGGTCACGGGGAGAACGTGCAAACTTCACACAGACAGCACCTGAGGTCAGGATTGAAGCTGGGTCTCTGGCGCTGTGAGGCAGCTGCTCCACTGTACCACACTGTTCTAGTCTGGATTTTTTTTTTTGCACCTTGCCTTGCTCCACAGGGAATGGGTGGTGAGTCCAGCTGTCGTTTGATGCTGACTGGCAATGCCTGTACGTTCCAGGTGTACACAGGTGGCGTGGAGAGTGTTTGTCACAAGCAGCAGGAGCTGATGCAGAAGACGGTAGAGTGCCGGTGGAGGCTGGCTGAAGCCCAGCAGAGACTTTGCAACTTGGAGCTGCACAACTCCGAGTCTTTGGAGCAGGAACGTGCCAAAGCACAGACTGAATACTGGGAGCTGAAAAAGAAAGAGGACGAATGGAGGCAGAAGGAAGAGGAGCTGATCTGGAATGAGAGGTTGAGTTCGTGGAATATTGACACTGTCGCCAAAGAAGGATTTAATAAGGTGCGGTATCTTTGCAGCATGAAGCATGTCGCAGAGTTGTCCCTGGACCAGTGGGGAGAAACCCAACACCTCCCACAGCAGTCTCATCCCAAAATTGGGATACGAGGTTGTAATAAATAATATAGAGCTGGTAACAATAAAGCTGTGGAGTAACTCAGCGGGACAGGCAACATCTCTGGAGAGAAGGAATGGGCGACGTATCGGGTGAATGGTCTCAACCAGAAACGTCACCCATTCTCTCCAGAGATGCCGCAGAGATACTCCAACTCTTTGTGTCTATCTTCGGTTTAAACCAGCATCTGCAGTTCCTTCTTACACAAAGCAGTTAAGATGTTGTGAAAACCCGACTGGTCCTTTTTGATGAAGGAAGCACATTCTTTCCTTTGGATTCCCTACTTGTACTTCTATCCTTATCTCCTAATCTCACACCTTTTGCCGCTGGCCTCTGTCCAACCATCTGCCAATCAACCTCTGAAGAAGGGTCTCAACCCGAAACGTCACCCATTCCTTCTATCCAGAGATGCTGCCTGTCCCGCTGAGTTACTCCAGCCTTTTGAGTCCCCTTCCTCACATGTATCACCTATCACTTGCCAGTCTTTGTCTTACTTCTTGTCTCTTTCTAGTTTGTCTCAACCCCCCCCACCACAGTCAATCTGAAGAAGGGTCCTGACCCCAAATGTCACCTATTTGCGTTCGCCAGAGATGCTGCCAGACCTGCTGAGTCCAGCACTCACTGTCTTTTCATGTAAGGCACAAAGTTGTTTGGGACCACAAGCCATTTAATAAAGCACTCGGGGGATGGACAGCAACCGTGCACTGAGAAAAGACCCATTGGCTGAGCTGCGTAGCCTTTCCATTATTGGTGGTGTTGGGACAGGGGTGGGTTGTGTGGAACTGGAATGGATTCAACCTGGTGCTAACCACAGCCCCAGCCAGCGTGATGCACTCTTTGTGTAAAAACTCGGCCCACACATCTCCATTGAACTTTGCCCCATTGAACAATGTCCCTCTAGTCATTGACATTTCCACCCTGTGGAAAAAGGTTTTGACTGTCCACCCTAACTATGCTACTCATAATTTTGTATACTTGTCTCGGGTCTCCCCTCAACCTCCGGTGCTCCAGAGAAAACAATCCAAGTTTGTCTGATCTCTCCTTATAGCTAATGCCTCCCCTAATCCAGGCGGCAAGGTTAAATGACACGGAGAAACATGTTTCTCCCCCCACCCTCTGATTGGTGTGTCTGCAAGACATTCATCAAAGGTGGTGAGATGAAACAAAACTCTTTCCGTCGGTCAGCTTGTAAATTGATTCTTGTTTTTTTTGGTTGTAAAACCAGAGTGTGATCAACAAAAGCATAAAGTGTAAAGAAGTCGAGGAAGAGAAGTATGGGAAAAATGCAACATTTGCACAGAAATATGAACAACAGATCAGGCACTTTGGTAAGTGGACAGCACGTGGACAATATGTGGTAAACTATGATAAATGGTTTGTGTTTATTATCGTCACGCATACTGAGATACAGTGAAAAGCTTTGCCTTGCATGCCAGCCAAACAGATTATACATCTATATACTTATTTGTGTGTGTGTATTTGTGTGTTTTTCTGTGATTCACATCTCCTCAAACACGACGTGCTAACGGTGAAATCTCCCTCTCCCTCTCTTTCTCTGCCCCACTCTCTCTGCCCCTCGAGATAGGGTGGGGATGGGGTAAAAGGAGCCAATGAATAATAACATATATAATATCAAAGGGGGGTGGTGGTTAGTGTGTGACGCCGCAAGCCCCCCCCCCCCCACAACCGCGCGTTGAGGTCCCCTTGATCTAGTACCATACATAAATGAAATCAAATCAAACGAATAAAGTGGATAGAGCAAAGGTGCGGCATATAGTTCTCAGCATTGTCGTGCAGCAGTTCCAAACGGAGGGCAGAAATGTTCATTCTGCTTTCCTGTCCACTGGTGCTGCTTGAGTATTCCCTGCATTTTCTGTTTTTCTTTCTGCTCACAACGTCTGTGTTTTATTTTCTGAATGGGGGAAAGACCTGATTTGTGCATAAGCAGACTGCTGTGATGTAGCCTCTCCTGATTCGAGTGGCATTGTATTCACACAACATGTTTTGTAAGTTTTTCTGAAGTGAAAATCCATCCAGCAGAAGCCATGATAACAAATTTTATAAATATCCAAAGATAGACACAAAATGCTGCAGTAACTCAGTGGGACAGAGAGCATCTCTGGAGAGAAGGAATGGGTGACCTTTTGGGTCAAGACCCTTCTTCAGACTAGTCAGTGGAAAGGAAAACAAAATATAGCTGGTGATGTAGGGAGATATAAAACAAATGAATGAAAGATATGCAAAAAAGTAACAGTAACGATGATAAAAGAAACAGGCTGTTTGGAAGGTAGACAAAAATACTGGAGAAACTCAGCGGGTGCAGCATCTATGGAGAGAAGGAATAGGCGACGTTTCAGGTTGAGACCCTTCTTCAGACATTGTTAGCTGTTTGCTAGTTGAGAACGGGTGCATGGCGCGACTTGGGTGGGGGAGGGATGGAGACAGAGGGTGCAGGGTTACTTTAAGTTCGAAAATTCAATATTTATACCATTAGGTTAGAAGCTGCCCAAACATTTTTAAATATCCATTCTGGCTTCTTTCTAAATCCAGAATTCGTTTTTTATTAGTTTAGAGAGACAGCATGGAAACGGATCCTTCGGCCCATCGAGTCCACAACAACGATTGATCATCCACTCACGCTAGTTCTGTGTTATCCCACTTCCTCATCCACTCCCTGCACATGAAGGGCAATTTTAGAGGCCAGTTAATCCACAAACCCCTATGTCTCTGGGATGTGAGTGTGCAAGCAAAGAATTTCACTGTGCCTAGTCGCATGTGACAATAAAGTATTCCATTCCCAACTGTCTTTTCATGTAAGGCAAGTACATGAAACCCATGTGGTCACATGGAGCGTGTGTAAACTCCTCATAGACAGAGCCCGGGTTCAAAATCAAACTCGGGTCACTGGCTCCGCGAAATGCAGCTCTACCAGCTGAGCCACTGTGCTGTCCTAAATTTGAAGGAATTCCACCTCCTGCAAATTCCTCCCCCATCTGCAGTCAGAAATATGCAGTTTTTAAGAGACGCAGTGTGGAAACAGGCCCTTCGGCCCACCAAGCCCATGCCGACAGCCAATCGCCCCATACACTAGTTCTGTCATGCACACTAGGGACAATTTACAGAAGCCAATTAGCCCACAACCCTGTACGTGTTTGGAATGTGGGAGGAAACCGGGGGACCCGGAGAAAAGCCACGCGGTCACTGTGAGAATGTGCAAACTTGGTACAGGCAGCACCCGTAGTCAGGACCGTGCCGCCCACATTGTCACCTTGAAGGAATTTTGTAGCTAACGCACAATACAACGACTGTTCCGCAGCTGTGTGAAATTGCCTCTTGCTCATTCCCGCCAATGTAATGGTCACATTGGTGGCAGCAAATGCTGGAGTAACATACCTTCTTTCCCGTCAGGCATGTTGAAGCGGTGGGTTGACAGCCAGAGATATTTGTCCGACCATCCCCACCTTGTTTGTCAAGAGACTGCTAATTACTTGATAAAGTGGTGCTTTCATTTAAAAGAGGAGGAGGTAAGTGGGAGAGAATTAATAACTTCTGTTCAGGGCTGTGGGGAGCATATTTTTGCCTGGTCTCTCATTCGGGTCCATTTGCCTGGACCCGAATGAGACACTTAAACCTTGGCTAATTCGGGTTAATGCATCCACTTTAAATTGAGCAGGCCTGATATGCTGCTGAAGGTAGCAATTTCATTGTTCTGTTCTCTGTACGTCTGACAGTGAAACATACATTTAAAGCTAAAAAATACTGGAGTCTTGATTGAAAGAAGAAATGGGGCAAATCAGGTGGCATTGGACGAGAAACGGTCAAGATTCTCGGGCTGAAGATAGACACAAAATGCTGGAATAACTCAGTGGGACAGGCAGCATCTCTGGAGAAAAGGAGTGGGTGATGTTTCAATAGACAATAGGTGCGGGAGTAGGCCATTCAGTCCTTCGAGCCAGCACCGCCATTCACTGATCATGGCTGATTATCCACATTCAGTACCCCGTTCCTGCTTTCTCCCCATATCCCTTGACTCCGCTATCTTTAAGAGCTCTCCACTGCCTTCTGAGGCAGAGAATTCCACAGATTCACAACTCTCTGGGTAAAAAAGTTTTTCCTCGTCTCCGATCTGAATGGCCTACCCTTTATTTAGACCCTTGCTTTCGGGTCTGAAGAAGGGTCTCTACCCGAAGCATCGCCTATCCATGTTCTCCAGAGATGCTGCTTGGACTGCTGAGTTACACCAGCATTTTGTGTCTATCTTTGGTTGAAACCAGCATCTGCAGTTCCTTCCTGCCCAGTGTTTTGGGTTGATTGTACCTGGGCAGTTCAGTTGATGCCCGTTTATTGGCATTTTCTAGATGGGGAAACAGTGGGTTCAGAAGCAAAGGTGCTTTTACTAAATGTCGGTGAATTTTTAATTCATAATATGGTATTGTTATTAAAAAACCAGCTGGTGACCTGCAAGGAAAGGATCATACTTAATCCAGTTACAGATGGTTTACTTACCCAGTGAAGCACGCCCCTTACTTGTGAAAGGAATGGAGGCTGATAAGAGTTTTTCTAGGGATCATGTTCAGCACAGATATTGAGGGCCAGAGATGGTTCCTAGGCTGCACTGTTTGGCTTTGCATTTGTTATTGTTACAGTGAATAGTTTTTTTTTGCATGCGATCCAAGCTCACCAGATATACTATACCTGGATACAATCAGACGGCGGTCAAGCGATGGAGCAACTCAGCAGGTCTGGCAGCATCTCTGGAGAACATGGATGAACAACGTTTTGGCCCACCCACCCCCTCCCCAGGTACTTTCCCCTGCAACCGCAGGAGATGCAACACCTGTCCCTAAACCTCCCACCTCGACTCTGTCCAAGGACCCCGACAGTCTTTCCAGGTGAGGCAGAGGTTCACTTGCACCTCCTCCAATCTCATCTACTGTATCCGCTGTTCCAGGTGTAGACTCTTATATATTGGCAAGATCAAGCGCAGGCTCAGTGATCGTTTCGCTGAATACCTCCGCTCAGTCCGCCTAAACCTACCTGATCTCCCGGTTGCTAAACACTTTCTAACTCCCCCTCATATTCCCAATCTGACCTTTCTGTCCTGGGCCTCCTCCATTATCAGAGTGAGGCCCGGCGCAAATTGGAGGAACAGCACCTCATATTTTGCTTGGGTAGTTTACACCCCAGCGGTATGAACATTGACTTCTCTAACTTCAAGTAGCCCATGCTTTCCCTCTCTCCACCCCTTCCCAGTTCTCCCACTAGTCTTACTGTCTCCCACTACTTTTTATCTCTGTTTGCTTTGAACAGAGACAAAAAAAACAGCTAATTCCCAGCCAACAGTGATCTATTCAACATTTTCCTTGATCACCACTCCCCTTGTCCTGTTTTCACACCATGTACTTCCTTATCTATGTACCTCCCTCTCCCCTGACGATAGTCTGATGAAGGGCCTCGACACAAAACGTCACCCATTCCTTTTCTCCAGAGATGCTGCCTGTCCCGCTGAGTTGCTCCAGCATTTTGTCTATCTTCTGGAAGGACCTGTTCTATGTTATTGTAATACAGCTTCTCCTTATTCTTGCTGCCACACACTTTAGCACCAAAAGGTAATTTGTTTGCTTCTTCTTGTTTAATTTGCAGAAACAGGCACTGATGGAGCAAGTGGCTCATCAAGCTGTTGTTATGCAGTTCATCATGGAGCTGGGTAGAAGCCTTCAACAAGATCCCCGGGGCTGCTTCCGGCAGTTCTTCGAGAAAGCAAAAGTAAGGTCATGACAAAAAAAAACGGTGGAAATGGGAATCGAATAGAAAAGCAGCACAGTGACGCAGCTGGTGGAGCCGCTTCCTCCCAGCTCCAGGGACCCTGGTTCGATGCTGACCTTGGGTGCTGTCGTGTGTGCAGTTTGCTCATGCTCCCTATGACTGCGTGGGTTGCCTCCTGGTGCTCCAGATTCCTCCCACATCCCCAAAACATGCAGGCTTCAAATCTAATTTCCCTGTCAATTCCTCCTGGTGTGTGGAGGAGAGTGGATGCGTAAGTGGGATCGCATCGAACTAGTGTGATCGATGGTTGGCGTGGACTCGGTGGGCGGAAGAGCCTGTTTTAATGCTGTATGTTTTGTTTAAAGAGACCGTCTGGAAATGGACCCTTCGCCCGTTCACACTAGTTCTAGCTAATCCCACTTTCTCATCCATTCCCTACAAATTGGAGCAATTTTCGACCTCCTAAAACCTGCATGTCGTTTGGATGTGGGAAGAAACCAGAGCATCGAAAGGAATCCTATGCAGTCGTGGGTAGAACATGCAAGGTCTATCAGCTGCTCCACTGTGCTGCCCACACAATCGTTCAATTAATTACTCCCTTTAAGTTCCCTCCCCATAAAGATCAGAAATCCTGATCATAAAACTCAATTGTTGCTCCACCGATAATGATGGTGAGCGCTGGAGTAACTCAGTGGGTCAGGCAGCATCTCAGGAGAACATGGGTAGGTGATGTTTCGGGTTGGGACCCTTCTTCAGACTGAAGAAGGGTTCCAACCCAACATGGTGTCAGTTTGAGGAAGGGTTCCGATACGATACAATACGATAAGACTTTCTTCATCCCCAGAGGGAATTGGTCTGCTGACAGTCACAACACACAAGGTACACAAAAAGTTGAAATTAAAAGTGAAAAAAACAAGCGACTGTTGTCTGGCTGCCGTGTCCACAGAACGAACAAACACTTATCCCCTGGACAGAGGATTCTAAATTAGAGTGCCCCCCTCCCCCATGCCGGGTCCCCTTGTCTTCCCCTCTCCCCTCATGCTCATCGACCGCGGGGCCCCACTGCCACTGAGTCTACCGCTCCCGCAGAAGCTCCCACCGCCACCAAGTCTCCTGCTCCCGCTGCCGAGGCTCCCATCGCTGCAACCTCTGAGGCTCCTTCGGCCCAAACAGGCCTAGCCGCTCGGCTTCACCGCAGTCACCTGGGTGGGCCAAGTTGGGCTACCGGGGCGCATTCCGGTCATCGGTAGTCGTTCTGGTCTTCGGCGTCGCGGTTGTTCGGCAGGTGGATCGGGCCCGCGTGGCTCCCCAGGAACCACCGACCAGATATTTCGCCTAACCATGTTCTTCTCCTGAAATGCTGCCTGACCCGCTGAACTACTACAGCATTCTGTGGTGCAGCGGTAGAGTTGCTGCCTTACTGCGCCAGAGAACCAAGTTCAATTCTGACTACGGGTGCTGTTCGTACCGTGTTTGTACGTTCTCCCCATGACTGGGTTTTCTCCAAGATCTTCGGTTTCTTACACTCCAAAGACATACAGGTTTGTAGGTTGATTGGCTTGGTATAAGTGTAAATTGTCCCTAGTGTGTGTAGGATAGTGTTAATGTGTGGGGATCGCTGGTCGGCGTAGCCCCGCTGGGCCGAAGGGCCTGTTTCCACGCTGTATCTCTAAAGTAAACTAGAAAACTAAACTAAACTACTCGAGCCAGTGTTTTGATACATCATAAGGGCATAACGTGTGCAGCTGCATCACTGGCCTGACACTGGTACAGATGAAATAATACTCCCCCTCCGTAGTCGAGAATAATTGTGTGAGATTTTTGGAAGTTAGATGGCACAGTGTACATCTCTACCTATGCTTTGGGTACATGAAAATCAAAAGAACTGCAGATGCCTGCGATGTCACTGCTGCACTGCATGAAACGGGGATATAAAGTTGCTTTTCATTGTAACCGGAGGCCATTCATCCCATCTCCTCATTGCCAACTCTCAACACGCCCATGAGAGAACTTTGTCTCGTATCTCTGCAGCTATTCTATCTTTATTTACGCAAAGCTCATGCTACAGGGAGAGATGTGCACTGTGTATTCATTGTCTCCATGGCCCTTTGGTTCTCCTGCTACCCGTGTAATTAGGGACATTTACATGAGCCATGTAACATGCCAGCACGTTTCTTGGGATGTTGAGGGGAAACTGGAGCACCCAGAAAACCATACAGTTGGAAGGAAGGCATGCAAACTCACCAAGAAACGTGCCGTAGGTAGTGTAGTTTAGAGATACAGCATGGAAACGGGCTCTTCGGCCCACTGGGTCCGCCCTGACCAGCGATCACCCGTGCACTAGTTCTATCCTACATACGAGGGATAATTTTTTGCAGAAGCCAATTAACCTACTAACCTACTTCTTATCGAGTCCACACACAAGGTTAGAAGTTGTTCAGCCAGAGTTGAACACACTTCGCGGCATCTACATACAATGGTGTCTGTCTTGCGCTTCTTGTGTGTGGTGGTGGAAAGATTGGTGGCAACAGGGCCACAACGTGAACGCTCTTTCCTTGACCCCATTAACCTACCAACTTGCATGTCTTAAAGTGGGAGGAGACGAGCACACAGGGAGAACTCAAAAACCGAACAGACAGCACCAGTAGTCAGGACCGAACCTGGGTCTCTGGTGCTGTGAGGCTGCATCTACCGCTGCGCCACCGTGCCGCATTGTTGTGATCAATCCTGGAGTCCGGGGGCGATTGGCTTCCATTGCGATTGGAGCCATTGGCAATCAAACCAGTGTTAAATCTATTCCACCCATCTTGTTTATTACGAAAGCCAACTAATCGGACTGCTTAAATCTTTGCCTTCTTACTCTGAGAGATGTGTTCTCGTGGTGTACTGTCCTGTTACATTAGGTAGGGCTGCACAAGTCCTTCACAATCCTGAAATATTGAATTGTTCACAATGCCACCTGTTCTTGTTTCTCACTGGCTCGCTTCACCCCCACACGAAGATAGCTGAAGAGGGATACATGGAAGCTTTCAACGCTGAACTAGACGCATTTATCCAGAGGGTCCGAGAATTTGCCGAAGCAAAATCCACTGAGACGGTGCCAACGCAGAAGGCAGCTCTGCACCAGAATCGCTTGGATGCTTGTGCTCTGCATCCTGTGGAGGTGTTCAAGTCTTTGCCACAGGCAAGTACCTTACACGTTTGGATTCACTTCATTTTATCCTTCGGGGGCAGGTTTGCAATGCGGCAAAATATCTGATGATATATGTGGTTTGTTTTTTGCAATTTGAGTTCAAGTGCAGTCAAACTTGTGTTTGGGGTTGCAGCCGTGTGCATACGCCTGCCATCCAGCTTTTCCTTTGTTGTCCATCTTTCCCGTTTTTCTTCTCGGCCTGCCTCATTTCCGTGTTCCAAAAGCACCGTAGTAAAGCTTGGCCCAAATTAAAAGCAGTCTGCCCTAATCTGTAATTTTCGGAATAGGTCCCTTTGTGATGTGAGACCCTAAACGTTTGCTACATACATCTAGAAATACATTGTTCGGCTCCTGTTGGTCCCACCAGAAGCAGCCTTCCAGTCACCAGAGTACCTGAAGACCATTCCTTGAGCATGTCTTGGATTTGAATTGCTGCCATTCCATGGCCTATACTATTCTGAATTCATTGCCACAGAAGGCTTGTGGAGGCCAAGTCCATGGATATTTTTACGGTGGAGATTGACAGGGTCTTGATTAGTATTGGTGTCGGGGTTGTGGGGTGAAGGCAGGAGAATGGGGTTGTGAGGGAAAGATAGATCAGCCATGATTGAATGGCAGCGTAGTCTCGATGGGCCGAATGGCCGAGTTCTGCTCCTATAACTTATGAACTGACCAGTCAGCCATGTGGAGCGATGTCAAAAGCCTTGCTAAAATCAATACTGGACCGCTCTCCTCAAAATCAATCCTAGACCCCCTCATCTTGCCATCATTAATACCCTTGCTTAACCTGTTGAGTGTAGAGATACTTCCTGCAGCTCTTTTGTGGAAGATTGTCAAAAGGTAATTCTGTGCTTGCAGCCCAGCCAAAAGGTTCCACCCCTCTCGCTCCCATGGAGATATGGAATGAGCTCTTGGTCTCCTTTATAATGAGTTCTATCCGCCTTCCAGGAGCTCAAATGGTGTTTCCAGTTGCAAGATGTCCACATTCTCCAGAATGTGCTAAGCAACAGGTATGTTTTGCGCTGTCTGTCCCTTTCTAAAGTTCTGATCAGGCTTGAAAAGGTCCCTTTTTTTGTTTTTTGCTTTTCCTCCCTCCTACTTTCTGGAATCAGCTTCACGGAACATTCCTTCCCAGGGAGATGAGCTACGAGTGGTCTCCACCAACGTGTGTGTTTTCTTTGAAAACCTGGCATGCTACCATCAGGCGGGAACGGGAGGGAGCCTTCCGCACCGTCCTCTGATCAGCAAACGCATTGCTTCCCACGGCGCAAATCTTTCCTCCATTACCTAACGACAGGGCAAGCCAGGGGAGTTGTGCAATGCTGCCCCATCAAACCGGGACCGATCGGACAACATCCCTGCCATCAACAAAGCCCAGCAATGAGGATATAAATTACCGACAAATTACAAACCCTCCTGACTTGCAAATAGTTCCCCATCATAGAGTCATACGACACGGAAGCAGGCCCTTTGGCCCAATTCATCCATGCTGACCAAGAAGCCCCTTCCAAGTCCCATTTGGTCCATATCACCCCCATCTTAGGCCCCCTTCAGTCGTGGCTGACCATATATGGACCATATATGCTATTCCCTATATGGAGGACGCCAGTATGTGATTTTGTTTAACGTGGGGAGACTGCTGCACAGACAGCCACCCCACGGTCCTTGACAGATCTGGGTCAGGATCCAATGGCATGGAGTCCAAGACGACTGGAGACCCTTTTCTGCTGCAGCCTTCATCCGCCTTCCCAGCCGTTGTGACGCTCCACTAAGGTCAGCCATCGTCCTCCGCCTGTTCCACCGTTGAGGTCTTGGTTGGATTGCTCTTTGTCAGAGACCTCCCCCTCGACCTTACCACCATGGGTGGCGCTACCAGGAGCATAGATCGCTTCAGACAGCGTCGCTCTCAGGACCACACAAGCTTCTCCACCACGACAAGGTGACAGTCCATGGAGAATCCCTCCTAAACTGATCCTATCCATGTAACTGTCCAAGTGTCCATTCCCCAGTGACCGGACAGTTCCCCTGTTATGCTGGGATAGACTGCGTTACATCACCAGAGTTCTTGGAGACTCCGGGTGCTAGTATTGTTAATCGCCTCCGGTGATTGCTGGATTAAAATCCTCACAGATCTTTGCAGATGCAATGAAACTCCATATGTAGGAAGGAACTGCAGATGCTGATTTACCCCAAAGATAGACACAAAATGCTGGTGTAACTCAGCGGGACAGGCAGCATCTATGGAGAGAAGGCATGGGTGACGTTTCGGATCCGGAACCCTCTTCAAACACGTCAGTCTGAAGAAAGGTCTCAACCCGGAACGTCACCTAAGCCTTCTCTCCAGAGATGCTGCCTGTCCCGCTGGTTATTCCAGCATTTTGTGTCCATTGGCAATGAAACACCAGCTCGCTTGACTGCAGTGAAACAACTGCATTGTTAAAGTTGGAATATCCCTAATTTAACACACTCCCTACATTGCACAGCATTTGCATTTTCTGAAATGGTCCTGTTCCCGATATTCACCAAATGGCAGCCCAATTTTGTGTGCACTCCAAGACTGATCTGTGATTCAGCTTTGTGTTTAGTTTAGAGATACAGCGCTGAAACAGCCCACCGAGTCCGCACCGATCAGCGATCCCCGCACATTGACACTAACCTACAGCAGGAACAATGTTTGCATTTATACCAAGCCAATTAACCTACAAACCTGCATGTCTTTGGAGCGTGGGAGGAAATTGGAGTTCTCGGAGAAAACCCAAGCAGTCTTGGGGAGAGCGTACAAAGTCCATACAGACAAGCACCCGTAGCCAGGATCGAACCTGGGTCTCTGGCGCTGTAAGGCACCAACTCTCCCGCTGTGCCACCGTGCCGCCCCAGGCGCAAGGCTTTGGATACAGGCTGCAGCATCAATGTTGTGGATCAAGCTGGAGAGGACTGTATGCCTTGGCTCTAAATGTAATGGCAGTCTAGGTTAAAGAATTTGAAAATCAAGGCAATCTTGGCTGCTGGCCCCCATGCTTTGTCATTAGATTCTGAGGCACAAGATGCACGTGGGAGCTGGTTTCAAGTGGTCCTCCATTCTGTGCCATTGTTTATCTTGCATTTATGTAATGTCTTTCACATCTTGGGGATGTCCTGTAGTGGATCCATTCTATTCATCCCCAATCACTGAGATTTCTGATTTGGCTGTTTGAAAAATAGTTGGTGTCTGGGAAGCTGAGGCAGCTGTGTGTTTTGGATAACTCCCCGGGAACTTTTAGTACCAGACAGAACCAACAGTGGCCTGAACTCCGTCTCCACAAGCAGTTTACCGAACCAAGATGATGGGCATCAGAGGTTAAGAGGACTCCAACAAAGGAGGTTGAGAGTGGAAATATAGATCAGCTATAATAGAATAGCAGAGGAGACGCGATGGGGCAAATGGCCCAAATCTTTTCTGGTGCCTTGTGGTCCTATGAACCCCACAAGTATGGGGTTGGGACAGTATGTAGGTATGTTACAAAACTTACCTTCAGTCGCGCTGTAATTCTGCCACTGGCCGTGTGCGCGATTTTGGCGCCTTTAAGGGGGGGGCGGGGTTAAAACGCGGTTTCTCCTTCCTTGTCCTGGAAATATTTTGTTGGAGTACAAAACTTCGCTGACAAAATCGTTCCTACCGGCGATTTGTGAATTTTTAAAAAAAATTAAATCGTCAATGTCAGCGCTACAGTAATTTTAAAAGCAGCTCCTGAAGCGTCAACGCCAATAACGGGGACGGATTTCACACAATGGATAGGTAAACAAAAGTGCTTTCTTTAAATGTATAAAAGTGCTTCTTAAGAAGCCTTTAATTCACATTTTGTCATGCGACACGGTGATTTTATTCCCCGAATTAACGGCAGTATTTTTCATGCCAATACGGGGTTAAATTCACCGCAAATTAACGTTCCAAATGATCGCGTTCCAGAAATTCTCACTCGCAAAATGAATTAAATCCCCATTAATTTACAGGTATTAAACATTCAATTCCTTCCATTTGGCCTGTAAATTCATTAAAATTAGATTTAAAAATTATGTTATATTGTGAATTATTGTGTGAATGTTATTTGGACACTTAGGCTATTTAAAAATGTTAATCTATTCTTAAGAAAATGATAGATGTTTAGATCTAGTAATTGAATTTTGTAATTAGCTACAATTAGGTAACTAACTAATTATATGCTTTACTTTCATGTCTTCGAAGTAGACATTGTTTCATATTTGTTTCAGAATGCTTCAATCTATAATACCTGAAATTTCTTTCAGTTACCATAATTTTTAAGAAAGTTATGGGCTTTTAACTGTCCTCGATCACAGCTTTTGTGTTAAGTCAATGGAAAAGCAATAGGGAACAAGGTGCTAATTTCTGAGTATGATAATGGCCATAACTTTTTTAATACTGAAGATATGAAAGTGAATTAAGTGTCAAATTAAACTTCTTTTTATGCTTTATCTGATGGGATAAATTGCAGACTTTATTTTTTAAATCTCAAAATTTTGTAACATTGCTACAGTATGGCAAAGCAGTTTAGTTTAGAGATACTGCATGGAAACAGGCCCTTCGGCCCACTGAGTCTGTGCCGACCAATGATCCCCGTATACTAGCACTATCCCACGTACTCGGGACAATTTACAATCTTTGCCAAAGCCAATGAACCTTCAAACTTGTCTGTCTTTGGGATGTGCCAGGAAACTGGAGCTCCCGAGGGAAATCCATTTAGTCACGGGGAGAATGTCCAAACTCTACGGACAGCACCCGTAGTCAGGATCAAACCTGGGTCTGGTGCTGTGAGGCAGCAACTCTGCCGCTGTGCCACCTTTTAGTTCGGTACCATTTTTAAAGCATATTGTGCCACTCATTTTCATGTATTTCCTTCTCTTAATTTCCATTCACAACTGATACAGTTTCCGTGACTTAGTAGGCCAGGGAGTTGCTTTCAAAGTGAACAAACATCCTCTTTGAAAGTTTGAGTGCAAGCACATGTCGCCTTAATGTTGCGTTCTTCGTCCCCCTGTGCCAGGTCAGCAATCGTGATCGAGCTCCTTGTGTTTCTCTGCTACAGGTTGCCGAGCAATACTTGCAGCACTACATTGATGCAGGCCTAAGGATCTATCGTACTCAAGAAGCCAAAGAGGAGAGGAGTGAAGAGCCTAGAATGGACATATCGTAAATGTTTAGCAATAACGCTGTCTACTAGAAATCTACATAAAACATTTTCACTACAGTGGAAGAGAAGCCGGCTATTTTTGTATGTAACTGTTAACTTGCCTGTTCGAATGCTGCACTTTATATTCGGCAGGAGTGTTTTAAAAAACAAAAACAAAATTAGCTGAGTTTTATTGAACCCCAAACTGATGGTGGTATGAATCGGATGTTTGAGCATCTTGAGGCTGGCTGTTTTGAAGTGCAGTGCAGGATTCGTGGATCCATGTTCTCTCCTCCTTCCCCATCCTCGACAAGAGCATGCTACCCACTGGAATTGTTTTCTGTGGATCCGTCAGATTCCAGAGTAAATGATGCACAGGGTTTTTTCTCCTCCGCCTCCATTTCTCTGCTTCATAGGGGGCCGAGTTCCTGACAAGCGAGGCAGGAGGCAGCCCAGCGGGAAGTAGGTACTGAAAATTTTGTTTTTGAGACAAAAGGGAATCGTGCCTTGGGCCTCTGCTGCAGAGTGTACATTTCTCTCAGCGCAAGCAATAAAACTGTGAGCATGAATAGATTTCCCTTCCGTACTAACCTTTCAGCAAATTTACCCTGCTGTGCAGTACTGTAATTTTAACAAATTAACATCTGCCTAAATCCTGGAATGTTTGAAATGAAAAGTTCATAGGAAACTAGGAGAGAAGGCCGCACTTTGCAAGCGGATCTGAAAACCGACTTCTCTCATCGCCCACTTTTGATTTTTTTTTTTTTAGAAGGGGTTCATTGGCAGCTTGGCAAGTCACGAGTTCTGATTTAGGAACCGTTTTGGCATTGGTAATACTAAAACAGGGTTCCGCTTCCAATCAAGCAATGCTTCGGCCTTGGAAGTTAATGGCGTCTGGGTCAGACAGGCAACACAACTTTACATCACTTGTGCCCTGTGGACAATAGAATCCTGATGATCAGCAGCAGGGCTTAATAGGCAGAGGATTCGCGCGTGGGAATCCCAAACTCGACATCCCATTCGGATCTGCAATGTCTTTCAAGAGGCTTTGCCCCTGCCACGACCTCTCCTCCAGCTTTTCCCCCTCCACGTCACTCCCAATCAGTCTAAAAGGTCCAGACCCGAAATGTCACCTGCCATTCCCTCAGCAGATGCAAACTGACCTGCTGAGCTCCTCCAGAGCTTTGCTTTTTTTTGTTTTTTTGCTGGAGATTCCAGCCACCACAGTTTCTTGTGGCACAGCTTTTGCTCAGTGGAGGAAAGATTTGGAGGGTGGGGTTCTTGAAACGAGAACAGACTGCAGTAGAGGTGGGTGGAGGAGTCGCTGTTGTGATGTGCAGAGAAGTTGCTGCAGAGCTCTCAAGCTGTACAGGTCAACCCTGATTTCACAGCCAGGTTATGTGTGTGTGTGTGTGCGCACTTTCAAATTGACAGCACAGTTGTGGAAACAGCTGTCTACCTCTTTTGTCATGGACGTCTGAATCACAGGAGCAGAATTGATATTGCATTTTGGGAGGATGGAATTTACTGACTGGTTCCCAGTTAATCTGTATAACGCAATGATGCTTCTATATATATTGGGGCTCAAGTTCTCTGAACTTAAAAAGTGAAATCCTGAGTGATAAAGATAAGGAGTTTGTACAATCCGAGCTGCTTGGAGCTGCAGTGGTTTGGTTGTGGGTGATCCATGAAAAACACTGACTTTTTTGTATTCTTGTGAATAAATGTACAGTACTGGCACCTGTGAAAGTGTCAAAAGATATTGTTTGACTGGACAAGCTAAACCTGATACTGTGAGGCTCGGATATTTTGTAATGGGTGTCTGGCATTGCACTCTTCACGCAAAACTTGAATCAGTAATAGCGGAGGCAAGATGTGGTTCTAGAATAAGCCATTGACTGCAGAGTCTTGGTTTCCAAGTAATCTCGTCTCCTGTGGCTTCACCCAATTTTATTTAATCATTGTCCATGATGTAACTGCTTGTATATGTGGGTTTTTTTGTTGCCAAGTCTATCTGCAGATCTGTATACAAACGCTGCAAAATGAAAATTTGCACCTTCTAAGGATGCTGAACGATAACTTAGTTGCACTGATTTATTTACTATGCTTTTTAAAAGAGAAAATTAATTGCTTGGTATGAATAAACCTGAAAATAAGGATGGTAGTTCTCCTAGGATCTTCATTCCCATTACATTATCTCAGATACAGGATTTTAAGTGAGATCCTGAACAAGATTTAAACAGGGAGGTCTATTGACTTGGAGTTTATTTTCTATCATTGATAGAGTCAAATGTTTAATTGTTATATGTATCAGCAGCAGAACAATGACTTTTGCTGTCGCTTAACAGGACTGTAAACACAACACATGAATATAATAAAAAAATACAACAAATTAATAGTAATGCTGGGCATAAATCTGAATTTTTATTTTGGAGATCGTCGTGGCTATGCCTCGAGGTCGAAGATGATGGTCTACATTCTGTTGTTTTTATGGACTCTCAGGTGGCTTATGAGTCTAATCCTGGCTTTGCAGCTCACAGAAGGAAGACACCTGTGCGTGTGTGTGTTTGTTTAACGTGTACTTGATGTTACACTCCAAGAAGCTAACGGTCCTTCACAAATCAATCAACTCATTCCCATGGCAAGGGATCCAAGACGATTGGAGCTGATAGATCTGTTGCAGCCTTCATCCGCCTTCACAGCCATTGAGTTCCAGATAACTTTGTCCGCCTGGTTCACCTTTGAGGTCTTGTAGGTTGGATCGTTCTTAGTCTGGACCCTCATCCTCGACCTTACCGCCATGGGTGGCCCTAACAGAAGCTGGTGCTTCCAACGGCATCGCTCTCGGAATCATGGGGTCACGCAAGCCTCTTCACCACGACAAGGTGAGCGATCCAAAGAGGAATTTGGAGATGCAACGTGAAAATAGGCCCTTCAATCCACTGAGTATATAATCACCAGCACACTAATTCTATGCTATCCCACTTTTGCATCCAACACACTAGGGACAATTTACAGAAGCCAATTAACCGGAACCTGCACCTCTTTGGGATGTGGGAGAAAAACGGAGCACCTGGATAAAACCAATGCGGCCACATGAGAGCGTGCAATCTCCGTACAGACAGCACCCGTGGTCAGGATTGAACCCGGGTCTCTGGCACTGTAAGGCAGTAAAGGCCCTGTCCCACGATGCGAGTTTACCCAAGAGCTCTCCCGAGTTAAAATAAAAAAATCTAACTCGTGGTAAGTGAGTAGAATGTACGTAGTTGGAGCTCGTGGATGTCTCGTAGCGGCTCGTAATGCTAACGGCAGGTATTTGGGAAACGCGGAAACTCGTGACATTTTTTCAACAGTGAAAAATTTCCAAGAGTAAAAAAATACTCGTGATGAAGTACCACGAGTTTTTTTGTTTTTTTTAACTCTGGAGAGCTCTTGGGTGAACTCGCATCGTGGGTCAGGGGCATAACTCTACCGCTGTGCCACCGTGCTGCTCAATTGTTTATTTTGATAACGCAAATTGTTACAGGTTGCATAAAGATGAAAGCAATTACAGTAAGTAGCCTACATTAACATGCTAAAAATTCACTACATTTAATAGCCCTCCAGTAAATTTGACAATATGCTACCCCCTTTTATTTACTCTTGTGGATCAATTAATTTTACTCCTGCTTTTTGGACAAATTATGCCTTGCACATTTGTGATTCTCCGTGCTGCTGTTTGACATGTATTCACGTTGGCCCTCTGTCGTTGAGCTGAAATTAATTTTAAGTGTGTCCTCAAATCTAAGGTTTTATCGCCGAGGTTCGTGTCAGCACGAAACATACAGCTTGTCCCATTCCTTCCACGCTCCTTTCTATCATCAGACTTTATAGGACTTTGGTCAAGCCACATTTGGAGTATCAGCGCAGAGGGAGAACAAGGAGGGAAGAGACTAAGACTTTGCCTCCATCACAGTGAGGATATGCTTGGTGAACTCACTGTGGTGGATGTTTAATTTGTGTTTATTGTATGTTTTGTTATTATTGGTTCTGTGTATGACTGCAGGCAACATAATTTCGTTCAGACCGAAAGGTCTGAATGACAATAAAGGAATCTATCTATGTGCAGTCCTGGTCGCCCCAGGAAGGATGCGGTGGCTTTGGATGGGCTGCGGAGGAGGTTTACCAGAATGATGCCAGGATCGAGGTTGCAGGAAGACTTGAGAGAGGTATCTAAAGTAATGAGAATTATTATAGATAGAGGTAGAGAGTCAGAATCCTTTTCCCAAGGTGGAAAAATCAAGTACAAGAGAGCTTAGCTTTCGAGTCAAGGGCCAAGAGTGTTTAATTGTCATATGTCCCAGTTAGAGCAATGAAATTCTTACTTGCTGCAGCACAACAGAATATGCAAACATAGTACATAACGGGAGAAATACATTTTTTTGTGTGTATACACATACACACAAACTCAATAAACAAACAATTATAATGCAATAATAATAATAGTCTATTGTAGTTCAGAGCTTATTTGTTGTCGTGTTTAATAGCCTGATGGCTGAAGGGAAGAAGCTGTTCCTGAACCTGGACGTTACAGTTTTCAGGCTCCTGTACCTTCTTCCCGATGGCAATGGTGAAATGAGTGTGAGGCCAGGATGGTGTGGGGTCTCTGACGATGTTGGCTGCCTTTTTGAGGCAGCGACTTCGATAAATCCCTTCGATGGTGGGGAAGTCAGAGCTGGAGATGGACTGGGCAGTGGTCACAACTTTTTGCAGTCTTTTCCGCTCCTGGACGTTCAAGTTGCCGAACCAGGTCACGATGCAACCGGTCAATATGCTCTCTGCTGTGCACCTGTAGAAGTTCAAGAGAATCCTCTAAGGTGAGAGGGCTGAAGTTTAAAGATGATTTGTGGGGCAGGTTTCTGTACACAGGGTGGTGAGTACCTGGAATGTACTGCTGTGGGTGGTGGTTGAAGCAGATATGTTAGTTGCATTAAAAAACCATAGGTAGGCGTATGGATTTGCAGGGATTAAATGCACTAATTTCTCTAACTTCAAGTAATCCCTGCATTCCCTCTCCATCCCTTCCCCACCCAAGTCGTACCAGCTTCAAAGTCATCTTGTTGAGTCTCCTTGAGTCTGTACTCGTTCTCACCTATCAAACAGCTAACAATGGCCTGTTTCTTTTGTCATCATTGCTTTTTTGCATATCTTTCATTCATTTGCTCCATATCTCTCCACATCATCGTCTATATCTCTCGTTTCTCTATCCCCTGACTCTCAGCCTGAAGAAGGGGCTCGACCCGAAACGTCACCTATTCCTTCTCTCCAGAGATGCCGCCTGACCCGCTGAGATCCTCCAGCTTGCTGCGTCCGTCTTTAGATAAGTGATGGTCTTGGCACAGACATTGTGGGCCAAAAGCACTGTTCCCACGCTGTGCCGTTCCCTGAGCACAATCGACTGGCCATTACTCCTGGCAGTGCTGTACGCCCCAAGCTCTTGCTGTACTGAAGATTGTGTCACTTGTTTCTATTTACAGGCTGTCTCCTTTCTTCTATACTCACCAATTTCTTTGCCATTTTAAGTATATGTACCCGACGATCTGCTCTGATTCCTTTTTAAAATGACCTTCAGGCTTTATTACCTTTTCATAGCCTTCCTGCACTTTCTTTGTGCTATTTTAGTTCCAGCACCCTAATCATCTGTTACCGTTAATGTCCTTGTAGTTTATTAGTTTGCATGTGCCATCTTTGCTTAATGTGCCCTGTATGTTTACAGCCAAGTCATTCATGTCTGAGTGCAGGCTGTGTCAGCAAGCAGATTCCATTCATAGAGTCTGGAGATGGGCCCTTTGGCCCAATTTTGCTTATACTGACCAATATCCCTATCTACACTGGTTGTGTTTGGCCCACTTCCCTCTGAAACTTTCCATGTACCTGACCTTGTACCTTTCAACATATATTTTAAATGTTATGGGACCTGCCTCAACTACATCCTCTGGCAGCTCGTTCCATATACCCAGCATCCTTTGTGTGGGGGAAAAAAGTTGCCTTTCAGGTTCCTTTACATTTTTTTCCGCTCTCACCTTAAACCTAAGTCCTCTAGTCCTAAGTCCTCTAGTTCCCCTATTCTGGACTGTGGATCACCCCTGTGACAATGCTGCACCCCCTCAGGACTGTATTGGTCTGGCAGCCTAACAGTTTTTTGCCTTTTTCTGTGTAGAATTTGATAACATGCATCCTTTTGACTCGTGGCAAAAAATTACTCAACCAGTTGCAACTGACGTTGGGCAGCCAGTAGTCTACGACTGTGTCTACTCTTATCAATTCCCCTCATGATTTTATACACCTCTAAGATTACTCTTCATCTTCCTATGCTCCAAGGAAGATAATCCAAGCCTGCCCATCCTCTCCAACAGCACACCCTGTCAAGTCCTGGCAACATCCTCGTAAATCTTCTCTCCTTTTTTTTCCCTGCAGATTTCTCCATTTAAAAAGCACATAACCCATTTGATTATAGTAAATGGTGTTGTAATGAATAATATCAATGGCACAGGTCTGAGAAACAATTACTGAAAGTGGAGAGAGGGGAAACGAGTTCTGCCGTTCGTAAGAATGAATGTTTCTATGCATGTTAGACTGTTGAATTTAATGTTGTGAGCAGCACAGTGGCGCAGCAATAGAGTTGTTGCCTTACAGAGGCAGAGACCCGGGTTCGATCCTGACTATGGCTGCTAATTGTATGTTCTCCCTGCGACCGCGTGGGTTTTCTCCGGGTGCTCCAGTTCTGTCCCACATTCCCAAGGCGTACAGGTTTGTAAGATAATTGGCTTCTGCAAATTGTCCCCAGTGTGTAGGATGGAACTGGTCTATGGGTGATTCGTGATCGGCACAGACTTGGTAGGGCGGATGGCCTGTTTCCAAGCTGCATCTCTAAACTCAATTGAACTCGTATGTAGGCAAGTCCATAAAGTCTGGTGTTTGTAACTGCACCATCCTTGGAACTCTGCTGTATATTTCCATCCAGGGAGTGTAAAGGCCAAACCTTTCCCTGCCTCTTCACATCCAATTCTCCATCTGTGTTGCTACTGCCCCTGTTGTTGCATGGACTCTGTAATATTGAGGACCAGCTTGTGAAGCAGCACTTTGTGGTGCAAATGTTGGAGGACCACATACATCGTTCACCTGTGTGTCACCCATTCCTTCTCTCCAGAGATGCTGCCTGTCCCGCTGAGTTATTCCAGCAAAAACCTGCCAGAAAATTAGTTTGCCTTTAACCAATCCTTGCACCTTAATCAATATATATTTAAGCCATTGCTAATTACTTGTTTATTATTTCTAAATTTCCCCACAACATAAGATGGCCTGTAGGTTATGAGTTTATCCTTGCACCATTGCTTTAAAAAAGGTGCAACATTTTACTTTATTAGCCATACACAACCCCAACAGATATTAAGGAAATTATGGTTCATATTTTGCTAGTAATTTTCATATTCTGGCCTGTCAGGCCAGTTAGGGTCTCATTGAAACCAACGGGATAATGAAAGGCCCAGTGAACGTGGAAATGATGTTTCCAGTAATGGGAGAGTCAAGCCTCAGAATACAAGGATTTAGCTTCAAAATGGAGATGAGGGGGAATTTCTGTCGCGAGACATACTGTAGGTGAATCTGTGGAATTCTTCTTCTTTTCGTGTCCATCTTGTTACAAATGTTGGCCTCGCTGTCATCGTCCGTCCTGAAAAGGACGCAAGTTTCTGGCGACAATCAGTGGGAGCCATCACTTGTCGCAATAGATGATGGTGGCAGCAGAATTAGCTCAGGATACTTCCAGTTTCCAGTCCCGCGACGTGGAACGCTTCTGCTATGGGGCCATCTGTGGAATTCATTGCCATAGATGGCTGTGGAGGCCAAAACATTGGGTATTTTTAAGGCAGAGATTGAATAGTTCTTGATTAGGATGGACATCATAGGTTATGAGTAGAAGGCAGGAGAATGGGGTTGAGAGGTAAAAACAGATCAGCATGGCAGAGTAAACTTGATGGGCTGAATGGCCTATCTCTGTTCTTATGTGTAATGGGCTTATTTGCTCTACACCTGCCCCTCAACATCCCCACACTTTTAAAAAACAAAATTTTCTGAATTTCTCATAATCAAGTATTTAATTATGAACCTGATATTTATTATTTTTCACACTGGGTGCCTTGGCTTTGTCTTAAAGGGCACTGTCAGTGATGTGCGTATTTTGATGGGTGATAGTCTCTAAGCATTGTTATAGTTAACAGTCTAAAACTCAGAACCCAGTCCTTAAACCTTGTAATTTTCATTTGTTCTAAGTTTGTTTTCCAAGCTTCAAAAGCTGTGTCACAATCACAGGCAGCAGTTTTGTAATATAGTGAAAAAAATAAGCTTGAATTGATAGTAGACAAAAGTGGTGGTGAAACACAGCGGGTGAGGCAGCATCTATGGAGCAAAGGAAATAGGCAACGTTTCGGGCCGAAACCCTTCTTCAGACAGGGTTCCGGCCCGAAACGTTGCGTATTCCCTTCGCCCCATAGATGCTGCCTCACCTGCTGAGTTTCTCCAGCACTTTTGTCTACTTTCGATTTTCCAGCATCTGCAGTTCCTTCTTAAACTAGCTTGAATTGATAAATTGCTTTCATTGGGTGCAATATTTTCATTGGCCATTTGGTGGCGTAGCGGTAGAGCTACTGCCTCACGGCACCAGAGATCCGAGTGACCATTACTACGGGTGCTGTCTGTACAGAGTTTGCCCTGTGACTGTGTGGGTTTTCTCTGGGTGCTTCAATTTCCTTCCACATTCCAAAGATGTGCAGGTTTGTAAAATAATTGGCTTCAGTAAACCGCCCATAGTGTGCAAGACGTAAAACTAGTGTACGGGTGATCAATGGTCAGCCTGGACTCGGTGGGCCGAATGGCCTTATTCCACACTGTAACTCTAAACTCTTCATGTGTACATTGTGTAATGATTCTGTAAATGCGCGTGTAAATCAAGGTCACAAATGTTTAAATTCCTGAACCAAATTTGCAAAAAAATAAGACAACAATTCTGTCTACATCTGCATTTTATTAATTTGCTCATTGCACAATACATTTAGTCACAGCCGCATAGGCCAAGGATGTTTGAGTTTTATTACATGTGTTGGAATAATTGCAAAGCAAACGGAAAACATGAATCTAACAAACCTCAACTTTCTCCCATGTTAGTAACAGTTTAAAAAAAAAACATATTTCCCTTTGAATTATACTTTTGGATTTTTAATTCAATTTTGCTTTTGGACAAAATACTATTGTCACATCTCACAAATAGCAAATCATTTGATCTCGGATGCTGGGCTTTCTCCAAGCATTTCTAAAAGCATTAAAAAAAGATTATTTACTTGACACAGCAGTAAAAGCAAATGAGAGGTCAAAAAATGAACATTCAGATGGACTCTCTGTATCTGCTTAACCTATTGGGAGGACCCAGAATTAAAGGGATTTGAATGATTTAGATCTATTTTTGTTCATATTTAGTGTGAAATTATTGAACAACTGCCCCTCCTGCCTTTCAAACAGGTATGAAGGGAGAAAATGAACTTGCCCATCTACGTATTTTTAATTCACATATTATCCAGAGTTTCATCCTTCACAGGGAGAATGCACAATATTCACTGTTGTGAGACTCTGCAGTTCTGGGCAAGTATCCAGATCACCTGGGATTAACTGGCTACTACTGACAGTGTCAGCTAAAGGTTGGCAGTCACATCAAACCTGTTTAACAGGCGCTTGCCTTAGCAGACAATGGGGTGACACAATGGTGCAGCAGTAGAGCTGCTGTCTCACAGCGTGAGCCCCGGGTTCTATCCCCATCTCCGTTACTGCCCTTGCTGAGTTTGTACGTTCTCCCTGTGACTTTGTGGGGTTTCTCCGGATGCTCCGGTTTCCTCCCACATCCCAGAGACGTGTATGTCTGCAGGTTGATTGCCCTCTGTGAAATTAGTCCCTTGTGCGTCTGGAGTGGACGCGAAAGTGGGATAGCATAGAACCAGTGTGTGGCTACAAAATGCTGGAGTAACTCAGCGGGACAGGCAGCGTCTGTGGAGAGAAGGAATGGGTGACGTTTTGCGTCGAGACCCTTCAGTCAGAAGAAAGGGTCTCGACCCGAAACGTCACCCATTCCTTCTCTCCAGAGATGCTGCCTGTCCCGCTGAGTTACTCCAGCATTTTGTGTCTACCTTCGATTTAAACCACATAGAACTAGAGTGAACTCATGATCGATAGTAGGCGTGGACTTGTTGAGCTGCAGGCCCCGATTCCATGCTGTAACTCTGAAATGCACAATGCAATGTTCTCTTAAATAAAGGTTACTGTTTATGCAACATCTAGACCAGTGCTTCTTAAACCGGTGAATGGTTCACCCTAGGGTGAATGGAATTATTTTGAGGTGAACGAGTTCATTTATGTTTTTTTGCTCATGTGACAAAATAAATTATATATAAAATTATACACAAGGGAGAATGAGATGAAAATTACCAAAAAACATAAGAACATTTAGTCGAGGGTGAATGAAATGTTGTGCTAAAGACTCGAGGGTGAATGACGCTGAAATAGTTTAAGAAGCTCTGGTCAAACCATCCTCAGTCCCACGTCCTCTTGAAGAAAATGAAGTGCTGTTTGGGAGTCAATGTAACGTGGGGAAACTGTTAACCTGCATATACTGTACTCTCATAAACATATTGTTAACCGCGATGCATATTGGCCAGGGCACCAGGATTAACTGTGTCCACCAGAACTGGCGGACAAGGTCTTGGTTTAGTGTCTCCTCCGAAAGACAACTCCTGTGGTAGTGCTGCACCCCCTCAGGACTGCATTGGTCTGGCAGCCTAGCTATTTATTTATTTTTGCTTTTGTCTCTGCAGAATTTAAAATGCGCATCCTTTTGACTCGTGGCAAAAATTCCAATCAACCAGCTGGAACTGATAATTGGCAGCCAGATGCCTTAAAGATAAATTCTTCCCAAGAAATATAATTTCTATCAAAAAGTTCAATCACTTGATCGTTAAAACACTATATTGAAAAAAAAAAACTAACAATATACATCTCTAATGCTTTTTAGCTTGAATGTATTTCACCACTTATTATAAAATATAATTAATTAATGTTGTTGGACAAATGTATGGATCGGAAGGGTTTAATGCAGGCAAATTAGACTAGCCCAGCAAGGTGGGCCGAAGGGCCTGTTTCAGTTCCATTTAGCTCTATGACCAGTGCAGGAGAATCAGAAGACGGGTCACAGTCTGGGTTTTTGCAGAGACTGTCCAACAAACTGAACAAATCTGTTCATGGGTTAAAAGATCACGGGTCAGTCCGATGCTAAGTAAATAATGCAATGCCTGCCAGATACAGTTTGTGCAACCCTGATGGCAGGAGGCACACTTACCAATAACAATAGCCGTGGTCAATGAAAGCAACTAAACGTTTAAGATTAAACATTCAAAGATGCAGAACCTAGCCCCGATTCTGACAACTGACACACATTGAAATGTAAAAGAGCCACAAAACTGAATGTTAAAATAAACTTGGGATTGTCCTAAATCAAATTCCCTTTCACTACTGTTAAAAACTAGGAACAATGTGCGGCCTCTTGTAAACAGGCAATAAAGAATCGGCGAGTAAAATTACACATGTTCTGATGAAAAATGGATCTGAAACATAAATTCTGCCTTCATCCCAATGTATTCTATGTCACTGCCTGAATATTTCCAACCTTTCCTATTCATAATTGCTGGTTTTGGTTTTATTTCCAGTTCTTGTTTCTCCTGTTGTTCACTTTTCCAGCATTTAATTTGTTTCTTTATCTTTTCCCTGCATCTGCACATCCTTAAAACCTGTTGTATCTCCTCCTCCTCCCCCCCCCCTCCAGTTCAGACCAAAGGTCATGAACCCTTGTGGTGTTAACTTTTCTGATTTTCATACTGTGTTTTACTGCCCAACCAAGGGTGTGGGTGCCATAAATTATATCTAAACACCCGACGACATTCTTTGCTTCAAAAACTGCGAACGGATTCGTGAACCAGTTTCCATTCCCATTAAGCCAGTGACGATGTTTCAGAGCAGGGCTCCCACTTCTCCAGTCTTTCAATCACTCCAGGAAGCCATACTAATCAACACGACTGGGGACACTTCAGAAAGACCTGCAATCGGGTCATCGAGCGTCTTCCTCTGCACATACTGTGTCAGTGACAGGAAACGTTGGGCAGTGACTGAAGGACTCAGCTTGGTGTCAACCAGCCGATCAACGTGCAGTTCCTGAGCAACACCGCGTATGGCCTCGGAGGCACGAGGGATTGCAGACGGAGATCCAGGGAACTGCAGATGCTGGCGTGCAAAGAAAAACACACAAAGTGCTGGAGTAACTCAGTGGATCAGGCAGCATCTCTGGAGAACATAGGCAGCTGACATTTCGTGTTGGGACCCTTGTTCAGACTGAAGAAGAGCCCCGACCCGAAACGTCAC
Organism: Malacoraja senta; assembly: GCA_038087875.1. NCBI lineage: Eukaryota > Metazoa > Chordata > Chondrichthyes > Rajiformes > Rajidae > Malacoraja > Malacoraja senta. The sequence goes on along the minus strand of CM075977.1, from coordinate 113,516,129 downwards.
CAATCCTTGTTTTCCAGACTTGCTGCCTGACCGGCTTTGTTACTCCAGCACTTGGCCTTTTTTAAAACCATGTATAACCAGTTCTATCCTCGTCCGTTTGGAAAAACTGCCTCAACATAACTTTTGTAGTAGCCCATGATAGGGTCCTCATTCAACTGTACATCACACGAATTGTTGCACAAATTATTGGTCAGTGTGAACTAATTAATACTAGTACAACACATTGTCAACCTTGTAAACAACAGGGATTTTTGTTTTAGTTCGCAACAGGGATTTTTGTTTTAGTTCGCAACACTAACTTTTGTTGTTTAATTAGCTACGAACAATACTTTTAAAATTTCTGCTAAAAATACATTGAAAAATCTATATCATTTCTGTTTAAAATATCAAAAGATAATGTTCACAACATTTCCCCTTCTATTAGTTATGCAATCAGCACCAAAGTCATTTTAGAGAGCTTGCTTTCTCTCCTGTTGTCATTGCTCCAGTTAACACAGCACTGGCAGCTTCTTACTGAGGAAGGCATGGACATGAGGCCAGATCTTGTTGGTTTCTGTTCCCGAGAAGACCTCTAAAACACCTCTATTCCTATAAAAAGCACAAATAGCAGACTAAGAATCACAGTAATACAGCACGGAAACAGACTCTTCAGCCCAACTCGCTCATGACACCCAGATTGCCCATCTGAGATAGTCCCATTTGGCCATGTGGAGCTCTTGTCTTCCCCCCCCCCCCTCCCCCCCCCCCGCAAACCTTCCCTATCCACAAACTTGTCTAAAGTGTCTATTAAATATTGTAATTGTATCCACTTTCACCACCACCTCTGGCAGCTCGTTCCACATATGTTAACATACCTTCCTCCGTGTTAAAATTAGTTGCCCCTCGGGTCCCTTTTAAATCTTTCCTTGCTCACTTCAAACCTGCTGTATGTCCTCTGGTTTTTGATTCCCCTGTGCATTCATCCCATCTATGCCTCTCCTGATGTTATAAACCTGGAGCCTGAAGACTGCAACGTCCAGGTTCAGAAACAGCTGCTTCCCCACAGCCATCAGGCTATTGAACTCAACTCAAACAAAACTCTGAACATTAATAGCCCATTATCTGTTTATTTGCACTTTATCTGTTTTATTTATTCATGTGTGTATATATTTATATAATGGTATATGGACACACTGATCTGTTCTGTATTCATGCCTACTATATTCTGTTGTGCTGAAGCAAAGCGAGAATTTCATTGTCCTATCTGGGACACATGACAATAAACTCTCTTGAATCTTTATCGGGTCACCCCTCAGCCTCATACATTCCTAGGAATAAAGTCATATAGTCATACATGTCATAGTCATATGGTCCAACTCGCCCATGATGTCCATCTAAGCTAGTCCCATTTATCTGCACTTGACCAATATCTCCAAACCATTCCTATCCATGTAGCTGCCCAAATGTAAGCACCTGCCCCAACCACTTCCTCTGACAGCTTGTTCCATACACATACCACGCTGTGTGAAGACATACTTGTACTCTTAGATGCCTCAGCTCTACACTACTCCCCAAGGCCCTACCGTTTACTGTGGAAGAGCTTCCCTGGTTTGACTTCCCAAATGCAACACCCGGCAATCATGCCTCACACATTCTCATCCAAACGTTGATTTAGATGACAAACACCAATAGTCCCAGCCTGAGGCACCAGTAGCCGCAGGCCTCCAGTCTGAAAAACACCTTCCACCTCCACCGCCCTCTAGTTTCCCACCATTAAGCCCATTCTGAATGCAGTATCCCCCCACTCATCACAATCATTCTGAAGAAGGGACCCGACCTGAAATGTCACCTATCTATGTTCTGCACAGATGCTGCCTGACCTGCTGTGTCAAGACTTGGTGTCGTTCCTGTATCCAGTTAGCTAGCTCTCCCTGCATACCATGCGATCTCACCTTCCAGTGCAGCCTACCAACTTATCAAAGGCTTGCTGAAGTCTATACAGACTACAATTTGGTCATTTTAATGACAGATTTATTTAATTACATGAATTTAAACTTCCCCATTGTCTTGGGTGGTATCATAGAATCATAGAAAATAGGTGCAGGAGGAAGCCATTCGGCCCTTCGAGTCAGCACCGCCATTCATTGTGATCATGGCTGATCGTCCCCAATCAATAACCCGTGCCTGCCTTCTCCCCATACCCTTGATTCCACTAGCCCCTGGAGCTCTACCTAACTCTCTTAAATCCATCCAGTGACTTGGCCTCCACTGCCGTCTGTGGCAGGGAATTCCACCAATTCACAACTCTGGGTGAAAAAGTTTTTTCTCACCTCAGTCTTAAATGGCCTCCCCTTTATTCTAAGACTGTGGCCCCTGGTTCTGGACTCGCCCAACATTGGGAACATTTTTTCCTGCATCTAGCCTGTCCAGTCCTTTTATAATTTTATATGTTTCTATAAGATTCCCCCTCATCCTTCTAAACTCCGGTGAATACAAGCCTAGTCTTTTCAATCAATAATCCAGGCATTGGATTCTTAGTTTTGTAACTTTCGCCACTCAGGCTTCAAGTTATTCATCTGTAATTACATCCATAGAATTAAATTGTTTACTTCCAATTTGCATTTAAATAATTCCGAACGGCTCCTACATTTTACTGCACATTCCATAAATTGACCACTCATCTTTTAAGTGTTGTGGAATAGCTCTAATGTCACCCTCACATGGTTCCATCGTAGAATCAAACCCGGCCTCTTTCACCAGTTTTCATCACTCATAAGACGATATAGTTTGCCGTGGTCAAAATTATTTGGTCCCCGCATAATGCTGAACAGGGCAATTAGTTCATGTCTTGACCTTTTTTTTACAGATAGAACAGGCCATTCGGCCCAGCTGACCATCGATCACCCATGCACACCAGTTCTATATCGTACCACTTTCGCATCCACTGCATACACAAGAGGGGACAATTTACAGAGGTCAGTTAACCTACAAATCCGCACGTCCTCCTGAGGATGTGAGAGGAAACCAGAGCACACGGAGGAAATCCAAGTAGTGATGGGGAGGACATGAAAACTCCACACTGACAGCACCTGCCATATTTCACAACATGCACAACCTCTTTAAAAGCTGTTTGGTTAAACTCAAATTTAGTTTAGTTTAGAGATACAGCATGGTAACAGGCCCTTCAGTCCTCGCCGACCAACGGTCACCAGTACACTAGTTTTAGCCTACATGCTAGGGGCCATTGGCAGAAGCCAACTAACCAACAAAACCTGCACGTCTTTGGAGTGTGGGAGGAAACCGGAGCACCCGGGGAAAACCCACATGGTCAATGGGGGAACGTGTAAACTGCGTAGACAGCGCCCGAGGTCAGGAATGAACCGGGGTCTCTGGCGCTGTGGCAGCAGCTCGAACGCTGCTCATCACTTGTGTCATGTGAGAATTTGGTCGCAACACCACCCGGACAATCTGACCCAAAATCTTTTTATCAAATATGTTGATTCCATATAAAACCCAATTCAATAAATAAAAGTTTCCATCACCAACAGTTGAGCACCGGTGTTTCTTCACTCACCGATAGTATTCCAGAACCGGCTGGGTTAATTCTTCATAGGCCTGGAGTCTTAAGGTCACCGTCTCTGGCTTGTCGTCGTCACGCTGAACCAGAGGTTCTCCTGTGAGATCATCAATCCCCTTGGTTCAAATCAATTCAGAGAATAAAATCAGTGAAGGAAACTAGGTTTCATCAACACCCCCACCCCACCCAATCATAAGACATAGAGATGGAATTGGGCCATTCGGCTCATGGATAGGACAGGTTTTGGAGTGATATGGACCAAATACTGGCAGGTGGGACTAGTGTAGCTGTGACATGTTGGCCAGTGTGGGCAAGTTGGGCCGAAGGGCCTGTTTCCACACTATCACCCTATGAGTCCCCTCTGCCATTCAAACATGGCTGATCTATTTTTCCCTCAACCCCATGCCTTCGCCCCATAACCTTTGAGGTCATTACTAATCAAGAACCTATCAATCTCACTTACAAATACCCACTGATGTGGCCTCCACAGCCACAGATTCACCACCCTCTGGCTGCAGTAAATCCTCCTCATCTTCATTCTAACGGTACGTCCTTTTATTCTGAGCCCACTGGTTCTACACTCTCATTCTGGAAGCATCATTTCTACGTCCAGTCTATCTGGGTTTTTTTTTTAACTGTAAATTAGAGGGATTATAAACAGAAAACAATACCAAACTTCCAATTAAATACATTTAAGTAACTATTTTGCAAACATGACAACAGTCTTAATGACAAGGTTCTGCAAGGGAAACAAGCCTCCGTGGGTGTATTTTTAGTTTTTAAATGCGATTTTAAACACCAACGCCTCTAGTCCCTTAGTAGGCTTATGGGCCTGTCCCACTTAGGCGATTTATTGGGCGACTAGAGGCGACTGCCACAAAATTTTCAACATGTTGAAACATTTTCGGCGACTGTAGCAACAATTCTTGCTGTCACAGGATGTCGTAGGTGTTGTCATAGGTTGTCGCCATGAATTCAATTAATATGAGTCCCTGGCAGTCGCCCAAAGAGTTGCCTAAATGGGACAGGCCCATTAGTAAATTCGAAACATGTCCCCAACAACCCTCACCAACTTCTCAAGCATTTTATCGGGATGCATCACAGCATGGTTTGGGAACAGCTCCATCCAAGACCGCAAGAAATTACAGAAAATCGTGGACGCAGCCCAGACCATAACAACCTCCCTTCCATGGACTCCATTTACACCTCACGCTGCATCGGCAAGGCCAATGGCATAAACAAGGACGAGTCGCAGTCCGGTCACTCTGTCTTCGCCCCTCTCCCATCGGGCTAAAGGTATAGAAGTGTGAAAACGCACACCTCCAGATTCATGGACAGTTTCATCCCCTGCTATTATCAGGCAGCTGAACCATCCTACCACCAACTAGAGAGCATGCCTGATCTACTATCTACTTCATTAGAGAACCTCGGACTAACTCTGATCAGACTTCACTGGCTTGTCTTGCACTCATTATCATTCGCGTTAATCCCACTCTGTGCACTGTGGATGGCTCGGTTGTAATCACGTATTGTCTTTCCGCTGACTGGTTAGCATGCAACAAAAAGCTTTCCACTGTACCTCGGTACACGTGACAATAAACTAAACTCGAGGCTGATGAAGCCATTAATGTGGGATACTCAACTGCCACTGTGGGCGGATTGAAGTTCGTGTTGTAAACCCTCCCGCTGCCTGGGTGGATCCAGCGGGATGTCAGGCGCTCTTTGATGGTCTCAAAGGGAACCTTCAATTTAATGACGGTGTCCAGCTGGTAAACTTTGTGCAGTTCTTCTGCCTGCGGGACAGTTCTGGGGAACCCTGGTAAACAATGGCAAGAAGCAAACAATGTAGTGAATGGCGATAAACTTTTTTCGAAGCAACATCAAAGGCTTTCCTTCATAATGTTTAACGGAATTTAATTTTCTAAAATGCAAACAAACAAAGCTCGATGTTCGTGGGCTAAGGATGTTGCCTGAGACTTGTGAGAATGTAGTTGGTTAATGTACATACGGGCACAAAGCGCTGGAGTAACTCAGCAGGTCAGGCAGCATCTATGGATACGTGACCTTTCAGGTACAGAAGGGTCTTGACCCAAACCGTCGTCTATCCATGTTCTCCAGAGATACTGCCTGACCTGCTGAATTACTCCAGCACTTGTGTCCTTTTGTGTGAATGTTACCTCTTTCATGGCACAGTGGCGCAACAGTAGAGTTGCTGCCCTACAGCTTGCAGTACCAGAGGCCCGGGTTCGATTCCGACTACGGGTGCTGTCAGCATGGAGTTTGTACGTTCTCCCCGTGCCAGCGTGGGTTTTCTCCGAGATCTTTGGTTTCCTCCCGCACTACAAAGACGTACAGGTTTGTAGGTTAATTGGCTTGGGTTTGTATTCTTGGTATAAAGGGCCAGTCCCACTTGGCGATTTTTTTCGGCAAATCAGTGTCGCCAAAAGATTTTGAACAATTTCAAAATCCAGTGGCGCCAAAGAAAATGTTGCGACTCTTGAAAAATCACCGCGCGTCGCACGTCATCACGCCGCAAATTTTTCGGTGACCAGATACGTCAGTCAATGATGCCAACAGTCGCCGCAAATATCGCCAAGTGGGACAGGCCCTTAAGGGTAAATTGTCCCCAGCGTGTGTCGAATTGTGTTAATGTGCGGGGATCGCTGGTCGGTGTGGACTCGGTGGGTAGAAGGACCTGTTTTTACGCTGTGTCTCTAAACTAAACTACATGTTCCACATTAGCAAGAAAACTATCAGTGAGAAATTGTTCATTACTATCTATCATATTAATTTGTAGAAGTAAATTTAACAAGTCCTTCTGTGTTCACACATAAAAGCAAAAGATTGCAAAAGCAAAAGAAGGGTCTCGACCTGAGACGTCACCTGTTTCTCCAGAGATGCTGTCTGACCCGCTGAGTTAATCCAGCTTTTTGCGTCTATGAAGATTAGTTTTATGAGGCCACAGGGAGCATTAAGTGTTAATCACAAGTCTTTGGCTAACAATTCCCCTCATGCTCCTAGAAACATTCACCTTATTTATCTCCACTCTGACTGGTCCTGCGTCTATCACTAACAATGACCCCCATTTAAAATGAAAGTATTCCATCTTTATTTAAGACGCAAATTAAAGGCTAAATTTGTTTGCGAATAAGCCATGTGTTAGAATTTGGTCAAGATTCAAAATAATTTGTATTCAAGCTGAACAAAAATAAATAATAAAACAGAAGGACGTTACATTGACTTCTACACGTTAATATGATTGATAGCAATGAACAGTTATGCACACATAGTTTTCTTGCTAGTGCGCTGCATCTAAAAGTAACATTCACACAAAAGGGCACAAAGTGCTGGAGTAGTTCAGCAGGTCCAACAGCATTTCTGAAAAACATGGGTAGGCGATGGTTTGGGTCAAGACCCTACTCGGCCTGAAAGGTCACTTATCCATAGACTTATGCCTGACCTGCTGAGTTACTCCAGTACTTTGTGCCCTTTGTACATAAACCAACTACATTATAGACCATAGACAATAGGTGCAGTAGGCCATTTGGCCCTTCAAGCCAGCACCGCCATTCACTGTGATCATGGCTGATCATCCACAATCAGTACCCCGTTCCTGCCTTCTCCCCATATCCCCTGACTCCGCTATCTTTAAGAGCTCTATCTAACCCTCTCTTGAAAGCATCCAGAGAATTGGCCTCCACTGCCTTCTGAGGCAGAGAATTCTACAGATTCACAAACACTCTGTGTGAAAAAGTTTTTCCTCATCTCCGTTCTAATTGGTTTACCCTTTATTCTTAAACTGTGGCCCCTGGTTCTGGACCCCACAACTTCAGGAACATGTTTCTTGCCTCTAGCGTGTCCAAACCCTTAATAATCTTACATGTTTCAATAAGAACCCCTCTCATCCTTCTACACTCCAGAGTGTACAAGCCCAGCCGCTCCATTCTATCAACATATGACAGTCCCACAATCCCGGGAATTAACCTCGTGAACCTGCGCTGCACTCCCTCAATAGCAAGAATGTCCTTCCTCACATTTGGAGACCAAAACTGCACACAATACATTCCACACAAGCCTCAGGCAACATCATTAACTCACGACACCGAGCAGGCAGCAGATCGGACATTTTGGTACTTTGTAACTTTGTCGGCACCAGGCACGTGGCAACACTTGTGTACTGCCGAGCTTGTCTACAAAACAAAGCATTTCACTGTACCTAGGTGCATGTGACAATAAGGATCATTCATTCATTCATTGTCGTAAGCTGGGAGCTGCCTGCACTCTGGTTCCAGTCTTATCTGTCACAAGCTAGTTGGCTTTACCAAACCAAGCTAAGTAAATAAGGGGTTATCTTTAAGGTGTGAATTTGCTGTGTTGTATCATGTTCTACCTACATGTAAACTTGATCTCAGTACCTACAGATTATCCCAAGTAACCAGCCATGATATATTGCCTTGACTGCAAGAATTCAAACATCAAGATAAGACTTTACACTTGTGTTACACTGATACAAATTGGTGAGTCACTTCCGAGCAAAGATCATAGAGCGCTCTAGTATCTTTGCTTCCGAGTACCATACTTTGGTGCATTGTCAGTGCCTTACCATCCAGCAGCCAGCTGTACTGATCTATATTCTTTAATTCTTGCAGTATTAGCCGAGTGATTACATTATCGGGTACCAGTTTCCCTTTGTCAATATACGACTTGGCGAGCGATCCAACCTCTGCAACACAGGAAACACCGTATTACTATTGTTACAGACAAGTGTAAGGCCCCATTTAACCACCTTGTCCCTCAGAGATGCTGTCTTATGATAAAGGTGTGTAGGAAGGAACTGCAGATGCTGGTTCTACACCGAAGACAAGCACAAAATGCTGAAGGAACTCAGCGGGACTTAAGTGTCACCCTGCTGGTGATGTCTATTATGTTTGGCAAAAAACAAGGTGGCCGAAGGGCCCATTCCTGTACTGTACTGTTCTGTGTTCCACGTGATTCTGCAGCGAGTTTACTCCATGGTAAATTTGATTACGAAACCAACCACACACGATGAGTCATTGTTTCTCTGACTCTCAGTCTGAAGAAGGGGCTCGACCCAAAAACGTCACCTATTCCTTTTCTCCAGAGATGCTGCCTGTCCCGCTGAGTTGCTGCAGCATATTGTGTTATTTTGTGCCATGTGCTGTATGGCAAGGTCACCGCATGGAATTGGTGAGGGGTTCCGGGGTGGGGAGAGAGAAGCAAACGTCACGTAGGGCCCAAGCATTGGCACCGTAACACTGACAGAGGTGCCCCAACCTGCCCAAAGTGAGACAATTACTCATCTTGTGTAGGAAGGCACTGCAGATGCTGGTTTACACCGAAGATAGACACAAAATGCTGGAGTAACTCAGCGGCACAGGCAGCATCTCTGTAGAGAAGGAATGGGTGACGTTTCAGGTCGGGACCCTTCCTCAGACTGAAGGGCCTGTCCCACTTGTCGATTTTTTCGGCGACTGCCGGCATCATTGACTGACGTATCAGGTCACCGAAAAAGTCGCGTTGTGATGACGTATTGCCGCGCGGTGTCTCCTCAAGTGTCGCAACATTTTTTTTGTCGCCGCTGGATTTTGAAATGTTCACAGGACATTGATACATCAGTCAATGACGCCGGCAGTTGCCAAAAAAATGTGGGACAGGACCTTGAGAGTCTGAGTGTGTGGTAAATTTTGTCATGAAATTTCACTTTGCTTCACAAACTGGGTGCATTTTTGAGTAAAAATCAAAAGGCCCTGAGCAGGACATTAAAAATAATCCACTCAGCTCAACGTGGTTCATTGCTGCTGAACTTTGGCCATGTTTAATATATTAATAGTTGTAAAAGTTACATTTAGCTTATCTAACCAGTAAATCTGGATAAAGAAAAAGACACAAAGAGCCTTGGTATCATACAGCATGGAAAACAGGCCCTTCTGCCCAACGTGTCCATACTGACCAAGATTCACCATCTACACTTGCCCCACCTGCCCGAGTTTGCTCCACATCCGTCTGAACCTGTCGTAGGTGCTGGAGCGACTCAGCGGGTCAGGCAGCATTTCTAGAGAACTTGGATAGGTGACCTTTCGGGTCAGGACCCTTCTTCAGAAAATACAAACAAAAAGACACAAAGTGCTGGAGTGACTCAACGGGTCAGGCAGCATCTCTGGAGAACATAAATAGGTGACGTTTCGAGTCGAGACCCTTCTTCAGACAATCATGACTCACAAATGCGGATAAAGTGCTGGCCAAGTGCATAACTTCACCAATTTATATGTCACGGATGCCATCAACCCATATTTTCCATAATTCCTCACGTCATAGATGGAGATCGTTTAGCCCAACAAGTCCGTTGGCTCAGTGAACAATCCCATTCTCCCACTGTAAGCTATTCACATTCTCATCAATCCCTCCCAGATTGGACCACCCACCTGCACAACAGAGGCAATTTACAGCAGCCATCTGATCCACCAAACTAAAGATAAAGACGCAAAAAGCTGGAGTAACTCAGCGGGTCAGGCAGCATCTCTGGAGAAAAGCAATCAATGACATTTCGGGTCGAGACCCTTCTTCAGACTGAGAGTCAGGGGAGAGGGAGACGTCTCCCTTTTGACAATGGAGGCCCAGGGCAGAAAGGACAGTGTGGGAATGGGAGGGGGAGTTAAAGTGTTTAACAACCGGGAGCCCAGGTTGGTTCAGGCGGACAGAGCGGAGGTGTTCAGCGAAGCGATCGCCGATCATACTTTATTGCCACTCGAAGCACCCCAGCCACTACTGCTCATGACACGACAGGTCCAAGGTTCAGCAAACAAGTGATAAAGTATCTTGGTTCCAGTTCAACAATAAGCTTTACCTTGTGAATTAACAGCCAACATTAGATAAGGGTTAGACATTAGAGAATGTCCGACCAAGCTTTTTCCCCTCAAAGTTAGCAGACAATTCTGCAATTGTTGATATGGGAATAATTGATCACATTGTCGCATTTTATAGTCTTTTGGCTTTAGAGCAACAGCCCACCGAGACCGTGCTGACCAACGATCACCCCGTACCTTCACACTATCCGGCAGACTAGGGACAATTTACAATTTACAGAAGCCAATTAACCTTTGAACCTGAGATAGACACATAATGCTGCAGTAACTAAGCGGGCCTGACAGCATCTCTGGAGAGGAAGAATGGGTGACGTTTCAGGTCGAGACCCTTCTTCAGACCCAACCCGAAACGTCACCCATTCCTTCTCTCCGGAGATGCTGCCTGACCCGCTGAGTTGCTCGAGCATTTTGTGTTTATCTTCGGTTTAAACCAACATCTGCAGTTCCTTCCCATACAGTTAAACTAGTCGGACGACTTGGGTGGGGGTAGTACTGATATTCTATTCCAAAAAAACGAGGATTTCAAATGGTATTAATCTAAATAACAGCCGTTGTCCAACACTATCAAAGTGAACACATTTCAATGGCACTTCATTTGGACAGCACAGTGGCACGGCGGTAGAGTTGCTGCCTTACAGTGCCAATGGTTTGATCCTGACTATGAGCTCAGTCCGTGTGGAATTTGTACTTTCTTCCTGTGATCGCGTGCATTTTCTCCGGCTGCTCCGATTTCTTCCCACATCCCAAAAACGTGGAGATTTGCAGGTTAATGAGCTTGTAAATTGTCCCTGGCGTGTAGGATAGAACTGGGTTAACGGGTGATCAGTAGTCGGTGGGCCGAAGGGCCCGTTTCAATGCTGTATCTCTAAAAGGACTTTCTGTGCCACGCTTCAGAATGTCACAAGATTACTCTGCAAATGAAAGCTCATTACTCAGCATTTCAGATCAGCCAGCTGCAAGATCAGCAAATCAAATGCAGCCTCTATATAGAGACACGAGACACTGCAGCTGCCGGGAGTCAGGCCAAATTAAACAAAATGCTGGAGGAACGCAGCAGGTCAGGATCAGGCAACGTCTGTGGACGGAAATGTACGAACAACGTTTCCAGTTGGGTCCCTTCTTCAGACTTTAGAAACGCAAGTTGTTGCCGCTATAATAATGATTTAAAGATCCAAAGTAGGGTCCCGACCCAAAACGTCATCTATTCAAATGTTCTCCAGAGATGCTGCCTCACCCACTGAATCACTCCAGCACTTTGTGTCCTTTTACAGGACCTTGTTTACTTTAGTTTAGAGATACAGGCCGGAAACGGGCCCTTCAACCCACCGAGTCCATGTCGACCAATTAGCCGTACACTAGTTCTATTCCCACACTCGGGGCAATTTACAGAAGCCAATTAACCGACAAACCCGAACATCTTTGGAGTGTGGGTTAAACCGGAGCACCCGGACGAAACCCACGTGGTCTCAGGGAGAACGTGCAAACTCTGTACAGACAGCACCCGAGGTCAGGATCAAACCCGGGTCTCTGGTGCTGTAAGGCAGCAACTCTACCGTTGTGCCACCGTGCTGCCCAAAGATCTAAACATATAGTGTATAAACCCAACACAATTCATATCAACTGAATGAGGACACACACTGTATGCCAAAAAAGGTTACATTTTACTGAACTTTTCAATACTACACTGATACGGCAGTTTATTGTTCTAGATACAAGGACCTACTGTTCAGCCAGTCCCTTACCAGAACTGCTGTGCATGCAAAACAGGCTGTAAAGAAGCTGTGCAAAAAATACTCAAGCAACCCTATCTTTCACGTGGCAATAAACCTCCCAACCACCTATTACAAAAGTTGCAATTAAACATGTACACATTACCTCCTTCTCAAAGATACTAATTATTGCTATTCTTTATAAATATAACCCTTCGTGCTGGAAAAATCGAAGGTAGACAAGAATGCTGGAGAAACTCAGTGGATGAGGCAGCATCCATGGAGCGAAGGAATAGGCAACGTTTCGGGTCGAGACCCTTCTTCAGACGTCACCCTTCGTGCTTTCATCAGTCTTAACTGAATTGAAGAGCAAGGCTGACACAAATTCTGGGCATCAGGTTATAGGAAAGCTTGAAAGGGTTCAGAGAAGATTTACGAGGATGTTGACAGGAATAGAGGGTCTGAGCTATAGGCAGAGGTTGATTAGGCTGGGTCTCTATTCCACGGAGCACAGGAGGATGAGTGGTGATCTTATTGAGGTGTATAAAATCATGAGATGAATAGATCGGGTAGATGCACAGAATCTTTTGCCTAGAGTAAGGGAATCGAGGACCAGAGGACATAGGTTCAAGGTGAAGGGGAAAAGATTTAATAGGATTCTGAGGGGTAACTTTTTCACACAAAGGGTAGTGGGTGTATGGAACAAGCTGCCAGAGGAGGTAGTTGAGGCGGGGACTATCCCAATGTTTGAGAAACAGTTGGACAGGTACATGGATACGACATGTTTGGAGGGATATGGACCGAACGCACGCAGGAGGGACTAGTGTAGCTGCGACATGTTGGCCGGTGCGGGCTAGTTGGGCCGAAGGGCCTGTTTCCACACTCTATGACTCTATGACACTAAAAACCTGGAGTAACTTAGCGGGACAGGCAGCATCTCTGGAGAGAAGGAATGGGTGACTTTTCAGGTCGAGACCCTTCTTCAGACCCGAAACGTCACCCATTCCTTCTCTCCAGAGATGCTGCCTGTCCCGCTGAGTTACTCCAGCATTTTGTGTCTATCTTCAGTTTAAACCAGCGTCTGCAGTTCCTTCTTACACGGTTAAACAGTGGTGGTAGGACTGATATTCTATTCCGCCAGAGGAAGGTCTGATCAGTTTCCATGAAAATTGTGAACTTGCAATTATTTGGCACCTTTCATAACTTCACAACCAAAGTGCTTTGTTACCAGTGAGGTACTTCTGGTAATCAACCACTAATGTAAAATACTAAGGGCAGACAATGTGCAGAAACACACTGCAGACTGACGATGCATTTTGTCTGCCTTGGTGAAGATTAACTACTGCAACGTGAGGCTTCCCCATAACAACAACAAAAAACTACTGTTCGGTTTTGTGCGCGAACCGGGAGTCTCTCCACTTTTGAAATATACTCGGGTCTCCTCAGTGGATGTTGAGGCTACACTCTTCGGATTCAAAGGCCACAGTGTAAACAACGCGGGGAGAACTTGACACGATGAAAAGATTAGATAGCGAGGCCAATACACAAAGCGCTGGAGGGGGGAGACTCGGCAGGTCGGGCAAGATGAGTGGAGGGGAATGCACTTGCGGGCGTCTAAAGTCGGGATCCTTCATCATCCTGAGCCCGAGTGACCCCTCTGAGTGCCTCCAGCAGGTTGTCGTTGTTGGTGTTTTGCTCTCTGGCTCCAGCAGCCGCAGTCTCTGCGTCTCCAGATGAGGCCAGACCACCGCTAGCTGCTGAAGTTGTTCAGTGCACGGAATCCGTCCACTCGGCCCGGCAGAGAGACGGTGCGGGCTGGGGGTTGGATGGAGGTTAGATGTAAGCCCAGACGGAGCCCGGAGCTGGGTGGAGAGGGATAGATCCTGAGGAATGAGCGGGGATGGAGACCCGGGGGTGGGAGATACAGCCCGAGGGTGGTGGAGATAGAGCCGGGGGTAGATAGGTGGGGAATAGAAGCCGGGGGAAGGGGGGTGGACAGAGATGCTACTCTCCCCTCCCTTTCCCACCACCTACCTCCATCTCACCCCTTCCCACACTCCCACCCCAACTTCCCTCACCCCCTCCTCCATCTCACCCCTTCCCACACTCCCACCCCAACTTCCCTCACCCCCTCCCTCCATCCCCTCCTCCATCTCACCCCTTCCCACACTCCCACCCCAACTTCCCTCACCCCCTCCCTCCATCCCCTCCTCCATCTCACCCCTTCCCACACTCCCACCCCAACTTCCCTCACCCCTCCCTCCATCCCCTCCTCCATCTCACCCCTTCCCACACTCCCACCCCAACTTCCCTCACCCCCTCCCTCCATTCCCTCCTCCATCTCACCCCTTCCCACACTCCCACCCCCTTCCCTCATCCCCTCCCTCTCTCACCTTCCCATTCCACTCTTCTCTTTCCACCCCATCCATCCCCTTCCCCCCCCTCTCTTCTATCCCTCCCCTTCCACCCTCCCCCTCCTCTCATCCCACACACCCCCTTCCTCCTCGCCTCCTCTTCCCATTCCCCTTCCTCCCACCCTCCCTCCTCTTCCCACTCCCCTTCCTACTCCCTCCTCTTCCCACTCCCCTCCCTCCCCACCGCTACCTGTGTGGCCGCGGATGTTGGTGCGCAGCACCTCCCCGCTGGAGAGCTGCTTCAGCCCGAAGCTCTTGACGATGCGCTCCGACACGGTTCCCTTTCCAGAGCCGGGAGGGCCCATGATGAGCGCACGGAAGAGCGGGCGGCTCGCCATGGCTGCGGCTGCGGCTGCGGCTGCGGCTGCTCCCACTCCCTGTCCCGGCGCCAGCCTCTCTCCGCCCGGCAGCAGCAGCAGCAGCAGCAGCGACTGCCCCACCGCCACCGCCACCGCCACCGCCGCCCGGGACGCGTGGACTTCGCACCCTGCAGACGCAGGAAGTGACAGTGAAGCGGGGAGGAGGGATCGCGGGGCGTGAATGCAGCGGGATGCACTGTGCAGCGGTGCGAGGAATCTGCAAGCGCTGCCGGAGGATCAAGCAGCCCATAAACCCGTGCAGGGATTGGGCTGTGCTGCAGGGGATCGGACAGTGCCTGGATTATGCAGTGCGACAATGTGTAGTTGAGAAAGCAACGCGTGGATTGTGTAAGCGGTGAAACGGTGCAAGAAATGTGCAGTGCGATAGGGGAGCCATGCAGGGTTTGTGCAGTGCGGCAAGGATAGTATTGCAGGGATTGTACAGAAGGGAAGCAGTTCCAGCATTGCGCAGTGCTGCAAGTATTGCATAAATTGTACAGCCAATGCAAGAAATGAGCAGACAAACGGGGAAACAACACTGGTATTGTGCGGCACAGCGGGGAAGAAATGCCGGGAATGTCCAGTGCAACAGCAGGGGAAGCTGTGCATGGATTGTGCAGCGGAGGAAACAGTGCAAAAAGTGCAATGCAACAGGGGAGTAATGCAGCAGGGAAGCAATGCAAGGTTTGTGCAATGCAGCAAGGAGAGTATTGCAGGGATCATGCAGTGCATGTTATTATGCAGGAGGGCAGTGCCAGCATTGTGCAGTGTTACAAGCATTGTATAAATTGTACAGCCAGTGCAATAAATGCGCAGTCCAACTGGGGAAACAATGCAAGTATCGTGCAGCAGGGCAGGGACGAAATGCAGGGAATGTTCAATGCAGCAAGGAAAGCATTGCGGGAATTGTGCAGGGAATCAGGCAAGCAATGCATGGATTGTGCAACAGGGACGCAGTGCAGGAGACAGTATGAAGCAGTATGGACAATTGTGCTGGGAGAAACAGTAACGTACAAGGTTCAAGGTCTTTTTCTGTCACGTGTACCAATTAAAGTTCAGTGAAACTCGATTTACCTTACAGCCATAATTTAAAAAGCAACAAGACACACAACTACATAAAAGTTAACATAAACATCCACCACAGCGGATTCCCCACATTCCTCCCTGTGATGGAAGGCAATAAAGTCCAATCATCTTCCCTCTTTCTTCTCCCATGGTCGGGGCAGTCGAACCATCCACTGTCGGGGCGGTCGAAGCTCCTGCGGCTTGGAGCTCCCGAAGTCGGTCTCTAACCAGGGAGTGCAAGCTCCATGATGTTAAGTCCCGCAGGCTCCCGTGGCGGAGCGCCCGTCGGTCTCCAGGAAAGGCCGCCAACTCCACGATGTTAGGCCGCAGTGCAGACGGAGATACGATACAGAAAACAAACGCATCTCCGTCGAGGTAAGAGATTAAAAAAAGTTCCCCCAACCTCACATAAAACAAACTAAAGATACACCAAAACATACATTTAACACATACTAAAATAACAGCAAAGAAGGAAGGGACGAGACACTTGGTCAAAGATTATTGAGTGGAGCTCCGCTCTATGATCTTTGCTGTTGGTGAGGCAGCCGTTGCTGGCGCCACCCGGTGGGTGTGTGTAGTGCAATAGGGGAGCAATGCAGGGTTTGTGCAGTGCAACAAGGAAAGAAAGCACAACGGGGTAGCAATGCAGGCATTGTGCAGCACTGAAGCAATGTACAGGGAAGCAGTGCATGGAATGTGCAGCTGGGAAGCACTGCAGGATTGTGCAGGGACAGTGTAGTGCAGCAGAGAACCACTGTATGGATTCTGCAGTGCGGGGGGGGAGGGGGGGGGAACCAATCCAAGGAAATGTGAAATCCATTGCGGATACGATTTGGAACACATGCCTTGCAAGAGGTAGTTTAGTTTAGAGATACAGCGCGGAAACAGGCCCCTCGGCCCACCAGGTCCGCACCGACCAGCGATCCCCGCACACTAACACTATGCACACTAGGGACAATTTGCAATTATACCAAGTCATTAACCTACAAACCTGTACGTCTTGGAGTGTGGGAGGAAACCGAAGATCTCAGAGAAAAACCCAAGCTGCTCACGGTGAGAACGTACAAACTCCACACAGACAAGCACCCGTAGTCAGGATCGAACCCGGGTCTTTGGTGCTGTAAGGCAGCAACTGTACCACTACGGCACCGTGCCGCCCATATAAATAAAATGTAGCAATCTGACAATTATGCTAATCTGCAGGGCAATATCCAGACGTTAAATTCTTTATTACGCACCCCTCTACAGATCTGTGGAGGGCTGCCTGATCCGATGAGTTCTTCCAGCACTTTGAATTTTGCTCGATTCCAACACCTGCAGCTCATTGTGTCTTCATCACATTTTGAAAGGGTTTTTTAAGCTCCGGCATGATTTTAGGGCAATAAAGAAAATGACAGTCTTCAACCTCACAAACATCTCTCGTTTCCCTTTCCCCTGACTTTCAGACTACAAGGGTCTCGAGCCGAAACATCACCCATTCCTTCTCTCCAGAGATGCTGCCTGTCCTGTTGAGTTGCTCCAGCTGGGTTGTAAGCTACCCAAGCAGAAGATGAGGTGCCGTTCTTCCAATTTGCGTGTGGCTGCACTCTAACAGTGGAGGAGGCCAGGGGCAGAAGGGGCAGAATGGGGGGGGGGGAGGGGTCTTACCTTGCGCGCCCTCAAGGTCGTCTGCGGGAGGTATCCCTGGGGAACAAGGGCTGAAGGTGGCCGCGCGAGGAGAGGGACGACGGTTCACGGGACGACCGGAATGGAGGCGATGGCTGTGGCCAACTCCAGCTGGGACTGGGAAATGGCCCCAAAGCCTGGCCACTCTTGCTTACAGACTCAGTGGGCTGTTCTGTACTGACCAGGGCATATGTACTTATGTACGAGGATAGTCTTGCTGAGCTGTGTGTAAAAAATATACCGGCCCTAAGATGTGCGGGTTTGCAAGGTTAATTGGCTTCTGTAAATTGCCCCTAGTGTGTAGGGAGTGGATGAGAAAATGGGATAACATAGAACTAGTGTGAGCGGGTGATCGATGGTCGACGCGGACACGGTGGGCCGAAGGGCCGGTTTCCAAGCTGTATCTCTAAACTAAAAAGAAGGGGATTGGAGGGGGTGCACAAATTAGTTGGGCCTATGTTCAAAGAATCGGGGGGGCTTTCACAACATCCTAGTGTGGAATGTAGGTATGGGGTGACATCCATGGTGAAAATCTGGAAACTGAAACTTACGGTGGTGGAAGGCAATGGAGGTTTCACGGGTGTAAGTGAGAAGAGTATGGACACGGGGAAAGAGTAGAATCAAGGTATACAGAACTACGTTCTGTGGGGTAAAAGCTATGGTTATGGTTTCTTTATTGTCACGTGTACCAGTTACAGTGAAATATTTTTTGTACACAGCTCAGCAAGAATATCCTCGTACATATGTAAAAACTCCCTGGTCAGTACAATACAGCCCACTGAGTTCATATGCAAGAGGCATGACCCGTGACCCAGTCCCAGCTGGAGTTGGCCACAAAGGCCCGCTGCAGCCGTCTCCTCCATTCCAGTCGTTCCGTGGACCGTCGTCCCTCTCCTAGCCCGGCCACCTTCAGCCTTTGTTCCCCGGGGGGGCGCCTCCCACAGCCGACCTCGAGGGTGCGGAACGTAAGGAGGTAGGGATGTGGGAGCAAACCGGGGGACCTGGAGAAAACCCGTGGTCAAAGCCCACAGGGAGAACGTGAAAAAGCCGCAAATACAGCACCCGAGGTCAGGATCGAACTCTGGTCTCTGAGGCAAGCATGTCCACAGCTGCATCACCGTGCCGCACTAAATCAGTTCACTGGTACTATGGTCGTTACAAAAATCTTAATACCAGGAGTGGGGTTTGAACCCACGCGGACATGTGTCCATTGGATCTTAAGTCCAACGCCTTAACCACTCGGCCATCCTGGTTGGTGATGGCTATCCTGGTCAGAGGCTCTTTACCTGATTAAATTTCTTGAATTCATTTTCATAGTTTGTTTCTTTAACTCCTATCACACTCTACAAACTGAAGGCATAGATATGTTGACCTCCATGGGCGCAAGCTATGCCTGCCTCTGCAGGATACGTGACACAGTCCTTTGTATTTGTCCTCTGCAGCTTCCCTCCCTCAGCATTTTCTCTGGCACATTAACGATTGCATTAGACAGACATAAAATGCTGGAGTAACTCAGCGGGTCAGGCAGCATCTCCGGAGAAAGGGAATAGGTGACGTTTTGGGTCAGAACCCTTCTACAGATTGAAGATAGATATAAAAAGCTGGAGTAACTCAGCGGGATAGGAATGGTAAAGGAATGGGTGATGTCTACAGACGGACTTGAAACGCAACCTATCCTTTTTCTCCAGAGATGATGCCTGACCCGGTCACTGCCTCAGAATTAAAGGGTGCTCTTTTTGAAAGGAGGTGAGGAGGAACTTCTTTAGTCAGAGGGTGTAGTTCATCTGTGGAACTCATTGCCACAGAGGGCTGTGGAGGCCAAGTCAGTGGATGTTTTCATGGCAGAGTTAGTCAAATTCTTGATTGGAACGGGTGTCAAAGTTTATGGGGAGAAGGCAGGAAAATGGGATTAGGAGGCAGAGATCAGCCATGATTGAATGGCGGAATGGTTTCATAGCCGAATGGCCTAATTCTACTCCTATGACTTGTGAACTTGTGACCTGTTGAGTTACTCCAGTATTTTGTGTCTATCTTCGGTTGAAACCAGCATCTACACTTCCTTCCTACACAATGATGGCATTGGTACTGCTTCTGCTCGCATACAGACATCCAAAGTGTCTGAGTTTTCTGCAAGTTCTCCCACTTTTTACTTGATCCATTCAGGATATTTTTCTTTCTTGACTTTGCTAACTGTAGCTCAGGGGGTGGGTGAATGCCTAATATCCACCATAAACCACTGCCATTTTGACTACATCTCTCCTCTAACCCTGCGCACCCAGTTAGGACTTAATTCCATTCTCCCTGTTGCTCAGGCTCTCTTCTCGTCTGTAGAAACATGGAACTGTAGATACTGGTTTACAAAAAAAAACCGCAAAGTGCTGGAGTAACTTTGCGGGTCGGGCAGCATCTACTGCTTTAGTGGCCTCCTGTACATCGGCGAGACCAAGCTTAGACTATGCAACCATTTCACTGAGCACTTGTGCTCAGTCTGCCAAGGCCTGCTGGATCTACTGGTTGCTAACCATTTACCTCCCCTTCCCATTTCCATACTGACCTTTCTGTCGTGGGCCAAAACAAATTAAAGCTGACTGACCCGCTGAGTTACTCCAGCATTTTGTGTCCTTTTTGTAAATCAGCATTGACAGAGCTTTGTGTCTCTGGGGTATAATATTAATGGGGGAAGTTGCAATAGATGGGGTTTCAGACAGGTAGGTGGGACTTGAGGCTGTGGTGGAAGCAGGGGCGGAAAACCCGGGGAGGCCAGAGGGGACATGTCCCCCCCCCATGTTTTGAGAGGTGGGGGACATCCCCCCCAAGTTTTTGTCATCCGTATTTTAAAATCTCCGCTTTCCGCGAGACAGTGGAGGTGGGACTGCTGATCGAGGGCGCCGATTGGATGAGAGAGACGTCGGTCAGCAGGCAATGGAGGCGGGACATGATGAATCAGCGCGATGATTGGAGGTGTGGGGGTGGGTGTGGGACTGAGGATAGAGTGCGATGATTGGAGGAGTGGGGTGTGGGGTGTGGGACTGAGGATAGAGTGCGATGATTGGAGGAGGGAGGTGTGGGGTGTGGGACTGAGGATAGAGTGCGATGATTGGAGGAGGGAGACGTGGCACAGACCTGCGCCTCATCCACAGCCAGGATCGATCCCGGCTGGCTCTCCGGCGCTGTCCCGTCCCCACCCGAGTCCCCCCCCCCCCCCCACGGGTGGCCAGAGAGGTCGGGCGTCAGACGGGCGCGGCCCCCCCAGGCCCACAGCCAGCGCAGAGAAGCAGCGCTAAACCCAGCTCAACTCTGCCTGTCCCGCCAGGTGAACCTGCCTGGGCTTGCGGTAAATATGGCCAGCGCTGGTATCCCGTCAGTCCAGTCAGGGCTGTAGGTTAACCCGGCGAGACAGGCAGAGTTGAACTGCATTTACCGCTGGATTGAGCATCCGAAGCCTCGCCCATGTGTGTGTGAGTGTGCGCACGCGCTCGCGGCCGCCAAAAAATTGTGTCCCCCCTGTCCCCTCCATATTTTGATAGCGAGTTCCGTGCCTGGGTGGAAGGAACTGCAGATGCTGGTTTAAACCGAAGATAGACACAAAATGCTGGAGTAACTCAGCAGGACAGGCAGCATCTCTGGAGAGAAGGAATGGGTGACATTTCGGGTCGAGACCCTCCTTCAGACCCAAAACGTCGCCCATTCCTTCTCTCCAGAGATGCTGCCTGTCCCGCTGAGTTACTCCAGCATTTTGCATCTATCTGAGACTTGAGACTGACGGGTGATGCCTGAAATCAATAGGCATGGACATAGACTGACGGGCGGGGTATGAGTGTGATGGACTTGGCCTGAATCCAATGGGTTAAATCAGAGATAGACACAAAATGCTGGAGTAACTCAGCGGGTTAGGCAGCATCTCTGGAGAAAAGGAATAGGTGATGTTTCAGATTGAGACCCTTCTTCAGACAGAGAGTCAGGGGAAAGGGAAACGAAAGATATGGACGGTGAAGTAGAGAGATAAAGAACACATGAATGAAAGATATGCAAAGCAGTAACGATAATTAAATGGAACGGTCTATTGCTGTCTGTGGGGTGGGTGATAACGAGTTATACAGACAATCAAACTCATCAAGATGACAGTGAGATTATTACGATGACTAGGGTGGGGAAGGGACGAAGAGAGAGAGGAGATGCAAGGGTTAGTTGAAGTTAGAGAAATAAAAATTCATACCATTGAGTTGCAAGCTAAATATGAGGTGCTGTTCCTCCAATTTGCACTGGGCCTCATTCTGACAATGGAGGTGTCCCAGGACAGAAAGCTCAGTGTGGGAATGGGAGCAGAGACGGAAACCGCTGTCAAAACATGGAGGGGACCGGGGACAGGGGGGACACAATTTCTTGGTGGCCGCGCGCGCATGCGCACACTCACACACTCACGCAAGGCATCGGAAGCTTCAGCCGTGCGCCCTGTGAACGGTAATTAGCTTGGGATTCTTCCAGTTTCCAGCCCCGCTGGAACTTAGAAATGTAGTTCATACGAATTCAAATTCCCTCATAAAATGTTAGAAATTTGTAAAAAGGATTGCAATGAAAGTTTGATTCACAAGAATTGGTATTTAGCAACACTTTATTAGTATCATTAACACTTAGTTATAATACTTTATTAGTATTATTAACACCTAGTTTCACTGTTCGTTGGGTGAAAACGAACAGCTGGTGCGACTTGGGTGGAGGAGGGCCCTCGACAGAGAGGGAATGCCGGGGTTACTTGAAGTGAGAGAAATCAATATTCACAGCACTGGGCTGTAAGCTGCCCAAGCGAAATATGAAATGCTATGAAATGCTGTTCCTCCAATTTGCATTTAGCCTCACTCTGACTGGAGGAGACATCGGACAGAAAGGTCAGTGTGGGAATGAGAAGTGTTTGGCAACCGGGAGATCAGGTAGGTCCAGGTAGCAACCGGGAAAGTCGCGATCCGAAACGTCACCCATTCCTTCTCTCCAGAGATGCTGTCTGACCCTCTGAGTTACTCCAGCTTTTGGTGTCTATCGTCGAGGTAAACCAGCATCTGCAGTTCCTTCCGTTGTACAACAGAACAGTACGAGGAGCGGTTAATGTTAGAGGCTGCTCACTAACCTCACTATGTTTACATCGTCCTCTCTAGCAATGAATAAATATAATTCGGTTACCGTATTATTGACTACAACCGCCCGTTTAAAATGACTGCTCTTTAATTCTCAACCACTGGATATTTGCCTGGAAACATATTGCATGTTTTCGTTCAGTGAGATAATTCAATTTTAATAGACTGAGGTGTTAAATCCGGCGCCACTTCATAACAGACTAAACAACCTATAATTTAAATAGAGCATTTAGGATCAATAATAAAATTCCAAAGTCTATTTCACATATATAATTCTTGCACAACTTCACACTGAGCTTTCCTTGATGTTGTTTGGATAAAACACTGTTTGAAATAATTTGAAGTTTTGAAATTAATCCTCGCAGCCTAATGTACACTTTGGGGTAAGATTTGATCCAACATTGCTAATGTCACCGTATTCTTTCTCAACCAGGTAGAGGTAAAAGGCGTTTAAAAAAAAAATGGGTAGCAACATGGATACATAGAACATCGAATAGAGAACAGTATAGCAACGGAACGGGCCTTTGGGCCCACAATGTTTGTGCCGAACATGATGCCAAGTCAAACTGATCGCATCTACCTGTACACGACCCATAAATCTTCCCGCACTACCCTGTACCTATCTAAAAGCCTATTGAACGCAATTATCATCTCTGCCTTCATCACCACCCCTGGCAGTAAATAGGATAGGGGAGGTTTGGAGAAATATGGGTCAAACGCGGGCGAATGGGACCAGCTTGGATGGCCATCTATATCGGCATGGACGAGATGGGCCGAAGGACCTGTTAGCGTCCTGCATGACTATGATTCCACGGCTATTTCCAACACGTTTCCCACTTTGTTTTCAGCCGGGACGGGAGCTTACTATCTGGAGAAGATCCTAGTGAAGGCACCGATTCCATCGGCACCTGTACGATCATACTCAAATACCAGAATTAATGTACGTCCACTATATTTCGATCCGGTTCTCACGAAGATCCCAACAGTAGCAGATTCCCCCACTAATTCCCCAGTGCAACAGCAGGAACCCCTGCAGGAGCCTTCACTTTACCAGCCTGACCAATGGCTCTTTCCACATCTGTTGCTAGATGGCTAACAGATGGGAATCTTTGCTTATATAACATTACACTGCAAGGTTCATTGACAGAATCAAAACACAAAACATTGGAACTTTCCACCCACAAGTTCTGTCCTCGCATTTACATCAATATTTACAAGTGTGAATTGTTAGTTTACGATTGTGTCTGTGTTTAAATTGTCATGTCAACTTATTTATTTCCCCCAAATTATTACAGAGGCGAATAAAAATACATTGGAAAACCTGAACATAATAGTTGCGCTTTCTCGCCAATTTTAAATGTAGTCAGCTATAGCTCGACTTCTTTAGAACATCGATATTTCACTTAGAAGTTAAAACTGGAAAGTTTGTGTTTAAAAGCTGGTTACATTACAAAGTTCAAATTGTTAAATCATTGAAAATTTGCCAGAAGTTAAGTTTCAATTAGTAAATATGATTTCTGTTATTTTTATGACAAGTTTATCTAATGCACTTAAAACGCCGAAGGGAACTTTGACCGTAAAATGTACATTGGAATGAAGTTTGTTTCCTATCATTAATTGCAAACTGTAGAGCCGATGAACGTCGCATGCCTCTGTAATGATATAAGTGCAAGTCCCGGGTAAAGTATATGATTAAGTAACATTCTTTCATGGATGGTATCACTGAATAAGAACGGGCTGCTCACACATAATATGGTAGATTATCTGCAGTTTCTTCCATGCAATAATTTTCATACAAAATATAAAAAGTGAAATGAGAAAAGATAGGTAGTTGATCAGCACTTAAAATATACCTTTTGGAAAGTGGTATCCGCATGAAAAATGAATGCAGTTTTCTTTGTCTCTCCTTTTGAAATGAAGTATTGTCTGGATGCCTTCTCTTCAAACATCTCCGCATTGGATCGTCAGACATTTCGATGTTCACAAATCAGCCTCCAAAGTTCAAATGATAATTGTGCTCGCGCCTGACATTTTTATATGCATCTCCCGTTAATTTTATTCAAAGCAACGCATCATACTTGAAGCAAGGTCAGTTCACACAATTATATTATGAGGATTAATGAATGGATTTCGATGCAGCAATTAACAATGGCAGACAGTTAACAGAGCTCGAAATTAGCGGTTGCCTGGGTGCCAATGGCAACTTACAGTCCCGCCGGGCAACCTAAAAGCCATGCCATTTTGTATGGCTTGGCAAGCAACCGGGACACCCGCCGCCACCCGTGTACGGGTCTTGGCTCTCGGCGCTAGCTCTCGGCTCACGGCTCGGCGCTAGGCTCTCCGCTCAGCGCTAGGCTCTCGGCTCGGCTCTCAGGTCTCCGCTCGGCACGGCCGGCATCGGTGAGACCAAGCGGAGGCTTGGCGATCGTTTCGCCGAACACCTCCGGTCGGTCCGCAATAACCAACCTGAACTCCCGGTGGCTCAGCACTTCAACTCCCCCTCCCATTCCGTATCTGACCTCTCTGTCCTGGGTCTCCTCCATGGCCACAGCGAGCAACACCGTAAATTGGAGGAAATGCACCTCATATTCCGCTTGGGCAGTCTACATCCTGGTGGCCTGAACGTTGAATTCTCCCAATTCTGCTAGCCCTTGCCGTCCCCTCCCCTTCATCAGCCATCTGGTTGTCTCCTCCCCTCCCCCAGCCCTCGGGCTCCTCCTCCTCCTTTTCCTTTTTTCCTTTCTTCTCCCCACCCCCTATCAGTCTGAAGAAGGGTTTCGGCCCGAAACGTTGCCTATTTCCTTCGCTCCATAGATGCTGCTGCACCCGCTGAGTTTCTCCAGCATTTTTGTGTACCGCCGAGCACATCATCTGCCGTGGTTGTGCGCATGTGCGGCTCTGCACATGCGCACTGCCACGACAACTGGTCGGCATCGGCCACTTTCTCCCTCCCTTTGCATTGTGGGAGTTCTGGCCGCCATTGCTGTCCGGTCGGTGCCTCACCTGGAGTAACTCTTGCTTCTTGGTTTCCAGGTCCTCCAAAAATATTCGAAATGGAATTTAAACTGGTGGACCCACCACCACCAAACTCCAAACTCTGAAAAATAACAGCCTATTGCATTTTTTCTGTTTATTTATTGTGTATATATATGGTCTATAGTATATAGACACACTGAACTTTTATCTCCTGTTCTGTATTATGTTTACATATTCTGTTGTGCTGCAGCAAGCAAGAATTTCATTGCCCTATCTGGGACACATGACAATAAAACTCTCTTGACTCTTGACTTGGACTTAAGCAAAAAAGGGTTCTTGGGGAAAAAAAAGCGACCTTAAATTTAGTTGCGTCTGGTTGGTACCTATGGTAGGGTGAAGACTATTCCATGCTTTAATTGTGCGGGGGAATTCCATGGAGCAGCCAGCATCTCGGGATAGAAAAATTGGGTGACGTTTCGGATAGAAACCCTTCTTTACATTTCCTCTGGTTTTAGTGTTTTTAGTTTAATTTGAAGATAGAGTGTGGAAACAGGCCCTTCGGCCCACCGAGTCCACGCTGACCACCGATCACCCGTACTCTAGTTCTATCCCACACATCAGCAACGTAAGTCAAGAGTGTTTTATTCTCTCACGTCCCAGTTAGAACAATGAAATCCTTACTTGCAGCAGCACAACAGAATATGTAAACATAGTACTCTGTAAGCAATGCTATAAACGAGAAAACAAAACTCCATACAGACAGCACCCATATTCAGGATCAATTCCGGGTCTCTGGCAATTTTAGGCAGCAAATTTATGGCCAATGTACTGCCCCAATAGCCATGAACTGAATTAAAACATACAGTAGCTGTAAAGGGGGACATAGCGTCACTTAGAGATTTAAGACTGAAAATGGATAGTTTCTCTTTTTTTAGTAACCAAAGTTATCAACGTATAATTTTTTTGTGTGTTGGAAAATAAAATATAGTGGCTCAGCTGGTGGACTTGCTGCCTCACACGCCAGAGATCTGTGTTCGATCCTGTTCTCGGGCACTGTCTGTGTTGAATTTGCACATTCTCCCTACAAGCATGTGGGTTTCCTCCCACATCCCAAAGATGCATTGGCTTTGTAGGTTAACTTGTCTCTGTAAAATTGCCCCTAATGTGCAGGGAGTGGGTAAGGAAAGTGGGATAACAGAACTTGTGTGAATGGGTAGACAAAAATGCTGGAGAAACTCAGCAGGTGAGGCAGCATCTATGGAGCAAAGGAAATAGGCGACGTTTCGGGTCGAGACCCTTCTTCAGACTGATGTCGGGAGGGGTGGGGGGCGGGAAAAAGAAAGGAAGAGGCGGAGACAGTAGGCTGTGGGAGAGCTGGGAATGGGAGGGGAGGGAGGGAGAAAGCAAGGACTACCTGAAATTGGAGAAGCCAATGTTCATACTGCTGGGGTGTAAACTACCCAAGCAAAATATGAGGTGCTGTTCCTCCAATTTGCGGTGGGCCTCACTCTGGCCATGGAGGAGGCCCAGGACAGAAAGGTCGGATTCGGAATGAGAGGGGGAGTTGAAGTGCTGAGCCACCAGGAGATCAGGTTGGTTATTGCGAACTGAGTGGAGGTGTTGTGCGAAGCGATCGCCAAGACTGCTCTTGGTCTCACCGAGGTTGATCATACACTGAATAACCATATTTTTGTTTGGAAGTGGAAAGAGATAATAGAAATTGCATTCATTGCAACGTGTAAAAAGAGATGAGATACTGTATTGTAATTTTGCTGCATGTCATTGTGGTATATATCATGTCTTGATTGGTGAATATGTTTAGTTTGTGACTTTATTTGAAGCAGAAATAATATGTGAATGCTTCATTGACCATAATTCCGACTGGTAGCTACGCACTTCGTCCGAGCACATTATCGCACGCGTCATGCAAGCCGTCTTAAATGATCACCTAAACTGTCATTTGGCAACCTAAAAAGCTGCTGAGGTTGCCCGGCTGGCAACAGGGAAAAAAAGTTAAGCGAGAGCCCTGGTTAACACATCGTTTTCGTGAATGGACCTTGTAGATGAGATATGCATGTGCCTTTAACATAGTGACCTCATACCTACTAACCACTCCCCATATCACAAGTATATCTACAACCTCCCCACCCACAGATCGCTCTCTAGTTCCTGTGACAGACCACGTACAGCTAGTGCAATGTGTAATGCTCCAGTATGAATAAAGATAGTAAAGTAACGATGCCTCGTTATAGAGTCTTTACATGGTGTCGAATAACTTACCTTGCGCCTCCTGTTTATCGGTTTATCATTTAATTTTGTCCCAGTTTTTTGTTTCCCCCGCCCTCCTATTTCTTTGTCATGGCCTCTTCTGCCCGTAAGCCCGATGTGCTCGTTTTCGATTTAGACATCGCCCTTCGATGGGACGTATTCAAACGTGACTTTGAACACTATTTCACGATCGCTCATCCTGCCGCCACCGCCGATCTCAAAGCCTCTCTGCTTCTCAACTTGGCTGGTCCCGAGGCCCTGACTCGCTCTGACTTCTTCGTCTACGCTGATGGCGAATCAGCTCGGGACCCGGTATGTCTGGTGGCTACGTTTGATGCTATTTGTGATATTCCGACAAATTGCATCTTAGAACGTTTTAAACTGTTCGCGCGGCGTCAGCTCCCTGGGGAATCTGCTGAGAACTATGTCATTGCGCTGCGGCACCTCGGCAGGCGCTGCCGCCTCCACGCGTGGAACCCCGATGAGATTCTCAGGGACCTTCTGGTTTACGGTCTCCGTGATGAGAAGCTCAGGGCCGAACTTCTGCGCAAGCCGGATCTGACTTTAACCGATGCTATGCACGCTACTCGCTTAGCTGAAGCTGTTTCCTCGGCGGCGTCGCCGGCTGAACAGGCGATCAACTTTGCCAGCACTCCCAGTCATCTCATAAACACACCCCAGTCGCGACCCCCGGGGTCGCTCGCTGCTCGAGGGGGACGCGCCCCGGGGTTCGGTGCTGCTACAGGGGGAGGTACCCGGCAAAGGTGCCCTAATTGCAACTTCACGACTCATCAATACAATGTGTGCCCTGCCTTGGGTAAAACGTGTAATGTCTGCAAAAAATTGAACCATTTTGCTGCGGCTTGTCGTTCCCGTGGGAAGCCTGTCGCTGCTCGAAGGGGAAATTTAAACAACCTTCTACAAGCTGACAGTGCGCTCAGCTCCCAGTGTTATTTCGATGAACAGTCTGTTTCTGCATCTGACTCCTCTCAGGGGGAGACCAACTTGTTTACCGTGTTGGACGCACCTGCTATGATAACGGACCCTTCTGTGCTAGTCACTGTGAACAACTCGACCTTCACTGCTAAGATTGACACGGGGGCTGTGGCCAACGTAATGTCAACATCTCTTTTCAACCAGATAAGAACTAATGAGCAGATATTTTCCCAGAGCTCAACCTTGCATGCCTACGGTGGGGAGATTCTTACTCCTGTGGGCAAGGCCACGCTACGCTGTAAGATACTAGAGACCTCTCGGCCCCTCACCTTCTATCTCCTCAATCAAAAATGCATTCCCCTGCTGGGGATCCGGGCATGCCAGGAAATGGGACTGGTGTACTTCCACCGTGACATCCACCAGGTGCAGACTCTTATGGACCCGCTGGCCGATTATCCCGACCGCTTTGATGATAAGCTAGGCAAACTACCCTGCAGCTACAAGATTGTAGTGGACCGTAAGATCGTTCCTGTGGTCCATGCTCCTCACCGTGTCTCCTTCGCCATGAGGGACAGAGTGGAGGCGACACTACACAGTATGGTACAAATGGGCATCCTAAAGGCGGTCGTCGAGCCCACCAGCTGGGTCTCTTCCATGGTTGTTGCTGCTAAAAAGGACATGAGCGAGATACGCATCTGCATCAACCCCAAAGACCTCAACCTGGCCATTAGACGCCCTCACTACCCTATGAGAACGGTGGAAGAAATCGCTGCACAGGTTGGTCCAGCAACGGTTTTTTCTGTCCTCGATGCCAAAAGCTCCTTCTGGCAGATACCACTGGACGAGCGGTCGTCCATTTTGACAACTTTCGCCACCCCCTACGGAAGGTTTCGGTTCCTCCGAATGCCATTCGGTATTAACTCTGCCAGCGAGGTATTTCAGCGGACAATGGAGCAGTTGTTTTTAGGTCTACCATGCGCCATAATTGTTGACGACATCCTCGTTTATGGTAAGGACGTTGCCGAACATGATGTCAACCTCCGCCAGGTCCTGGACCGGGCCCGGCAAATCAACTTGAAACTGAACCCCAAGAAGTGCCGATTCCGCGTCCCGGAGGTCACCTATGTTGGACATGTATTCACCGCTGAGGGGTTAAAGCCAGACCCGCAGAAAACGGCTGCCATTTCAGGGATGCCCCCTCCTACCAATGTGGCAGGCCTGCAACGCTTCCTAGGCTTGGTAAACTACCTGGGGAAGTTCATCCCCGACCTCAGCGAGCTCAGCGCTCCCCTGAGGGATCTGATAAAAAAGGACACGTCCTGGCTTTGGTTACCCAACCATCAGAAGGCATTCGACATTCTTAAGTCTAAGCTGATCAGCACCCCCACGCTCAAGTTCTTTGACCTGCAGCGTCCCATTGTCCTCACCTGCGACGCCTCTCAGTTCGGACTCGGTGCCGCCTGTCTCCAGGTCCATGACGGCCTGCAGCTGCCTGTCTCCTTCGCGTCCCGCACCATGACCGCCACCGAACAGCACTACGCGCAGATCGAGAAGGAGCTACTGGCCGTGGTGTTTGCCTGCTCCAAATTCCGGGACTACATCGTGGGCAACACTTTCACCGTTGAAACTGACCATCAGCCACTTGTCACCATCCTCAACAAGTCGATCCATGTTGCCTCATCACGCCTGCAGCGTATGATGCTGCAGCTCCAGCGCTTCACGTTCACGGTGGTTTATCGTAAGGGCAAGGACATGTTCGTGGCCGACACGTTGTCTCGCGCCCCGCTGACGTCCACCGCTCGCCACCAATATGAAATGTCTGAGCTATTGGTGCTACAATTGAACATCGTCCCCTCACAGCAGATGAAGTCCCTGGTTGAACACACTACCAATGACCCTGCCCTGCAACAGCTGTCTGCCGTCATCCGGCAGGGCTGGCCTGACTGTCGTTCGGCACTGCCGGCTGGTGCCTGGTCCGGGACGAGCTCGTACTGCACGACGGCATGGTGGTGAAGGGTCACAAGGTGGTCGTGCCCGCGGCGCTGCACGACCACTATTTTCAAGTCGCTCACCGCGGTCATCCTGGGGCCGAAGCCACCGTGTCTCTCGCCAGGAGCCAGTTCTATTGGCCGGATATGGCCAAATACATCCGGGAGAGGGTCTCCTCGTGCGCCCGAACTGCCCTGGATGGCGCTTGCCGCCGATATTTTTGAGTGGCGGGGCAAACACTTCCTGGTTCTCGTTGACTCCTACTCCAGCTGGTTTGTGGTCGACCGGCTGCATTCCATAACCTCTTCGGCCGTCATCAATAGGTTGTACCCTCATTTTGGCACTTTTGGCCCCCCGGCAAGCCTGCAGTCGGACAATGGCAGCCAGTTCACGAGCTCCGAGTTTAAAGCGTTCGCTTCCAGATGGAACTTCCGCCATTTCACCAGCAGCCCGGAGTACCCGCAAAGCAACGGTTTGGCCGAGCGCGCAGTCCGCAGCGCGAAGCACCTGTTGGAACAGTGTGGTGGCATTAACTCCGACTTCCATCTGGCCCTCCTCAACCTTCGGAACATTTCCCGCGACTCTGCCATGGGTTCACCTGCTCAGCGGCTCATGTCTCGCGCTACCAGACTCCCGCTCCCTGTGGCCCAGCGCTCCCTCATACCCTCCATCCTCCCACCTGCGGCGGTTCAGAAACGCATTGCCTTCAGGCACGACGTCCAAAAGCGTTCCCATGACAGGTCCTGCCACCCGCTGCCGCGCCTCTTCCCCGGTCAAGTTGTCCGTATGCAGACCGCTCCCGGTCACTCCAAGCTCGCTACCGTCGTCGGCTCTGCGGGGTCGCCCAGGTCCTATCTCGTCGACCACGCTGGAGCCATTTACCGACAGTCCCGCCAGCACCTTCGGCTCGTCAACGAGCCGCGTCCTCCTGCCGCGGATCCCTTTGCTCCACCACTGCCTGTTTCGCGTCAGGGCGTTGCTCTGCCCGTCCTTCCTGACATGCAACGTTCTGCTCCTCCTCAGCCCCTTCCGTTCCACCCCGCTCCGACTAGTCCTCGCTCGCCTGCCCGCGCTCTTCCCGGTCCTGATCTTGCATCACCTCCGGGTTCGGTGCCGCGGTCTCCTCCGTCTCCTCCCGTTTCCCCCTTTCAGGTTCGTCTGTCCCCGCCGGTGCCTCTTCCTCCTGCAGGAAGGGTGGATGGCGAGACGCGAACCCGGGCGGGACGTCTTGTCAAACCGCCTGACCGCTATGGCGATTTTGTTTAACTATCCTAGCGCATGAGCCGTGGTCGCCATGTCACCATTGTATTTGCCTGTCGTTTCGAAGAGGAAAGATGTAGATGAGATATGCATGTGCCTTTAACATAGTGACCTCATACCTACTAACCACTCCCCATATCACAAGTATATCTACAACCTCCCCACCCACAGATCGCTCTCTAGTTCCTGTGACAGACCACGTACAGCTAGTGCAATGTGTAATGCTCCAGTATGAATAAAGATAGTAAAGTAACGATGCCTCGTTATAGATTCTTTACAGACCTTACTTCAAGTATTTCGTGTTCCTTTGAATAAAATGAATGGGAGATAGACAATAGATAATGTCATTAAAACTCAGATGCTTGGAGGCATTTAACACTCCATTCCATTCCTCTGACACAAAAACGATGTGACACAATTAAAATTACTAAGGATGCAGGAATGGGATCGATAGCAGTTAACAGTCACAAAGACAGTTAGCACATGATTTTTTTGTCAGAGGAATGCAGTGATGAACGAACGACTTGAATCGAACGTCTCGACTCGAAACGAACGACTTTAAACGAACGAAATTAAAACCGACATACCTTACAAAGCTTGTAACGTGAGGGGGACTATCCCCCACCTCTGAAAACATGGAGGGGACACGTCCCCTCTGGCCCCCCCGGGTTTTCCGCCGTTGAATGGGAGGGGGAGTTTAGCAACCGTGAGATCAGGGAGGTTCAGGCGGACTGAGCAGAGGTGTTCAGCGAAACGATCGACCAGTTTACGTTTGGTTTAATTTCTTAAGAATCTGTGGAATTCTTTGCCACAGAAGCCTGTAGAGGCCAAGTCAGTGGAGTCCACACCTTGAACACCTTGAACAACATATACAGTAGACGAGGTCGGAGGAGGTGCAAGTGAACCTCTGCCTAACCCGAAAGTATTGTCGGGGTCCCTGGACAGAGTCCACATGTGGAGCAGCGGATACAGTAGACCACTTGGTAAGACACAAAAAGCTGGAGAAACTCAGCGGGACAGGCAGCATCTCTGGAGAAAAGGAATGGGCGACGTTTCAGGTCGAGACCCTTCTTCAGACTGATGTCAGGGGAGTGGGCGGGACAAAGATTGAATAGTCGGAGACAGAAAAGTGCCTGTCCTACTTGGCAATTTTTTCGGCGACTGCCCGTGTCATAAGATTTTTCCGTGTCGCCAAAAGATTTTGAACATTTCAAAATCCAGCGGTGACAAAAAAAATGTTGTGACACTTGAAAAAACACCATGCGTCATACGTAATCATGCCGCATCACGCCGCAAATTTTTTGGTGACCTGATACATCAGTCAATGATACCGGCAGTTGCCGAAGAAAATTGCCAAGTGGGACAGGCCCTCAAGACTGATGTGAGAACAGGGAAGGGGGAGGGGATGGAGAGAGAGGGAAAGCAAGGGCTATTTGAAGTTAGAGAAGTCAATGATCATACCGCTGGGGTGTAAACTACCCCAGCAAAATATGACGTGCTGTTCCTTCAATTTGCGCTGGGTCTCGCCGATGTACAGAAGTTGACACCCAGAACAGCGGATACAGATGAGGTTGGAGAAGGTGCAAGTGAACCTCTGCCTCACCTGGAAAGACTATTTGGGTCCTTGGATAGAGTCGAGGAGGGAGATAATGGGACAGGTGTTGCATCTCTTGCGGTTGCAGGTGAAGGTACCTGGGGAGGGGGTGCTTTGGGTGGGAAGGGACAAGTTGACCAGGGAGTTGCGGAGGGAACGGTCTCTGCGGAAAGCAGAAAGGGGTGGGGATGGGAAGATGTGGCCAGTAGTGGGATCCCATTGAAGAGGGCGAAAGTGTTGGAGGAATAAATGCTGTATGCGACGGCTGATGGGGTTGGTGGAAGGTGAGGGCAAGGGGGACTCTGTCCTTGTTGCGAATGGAGGGAGGGGGAGCAAGAGCGGAGCTGCAGGATATCAAGGAGACCCTAGTGAGAGCCTCATCTATAATAGAAGAGGGGAACCCCGTTTCCTTAAGAATGAGGACATCTCTGGAGAGAAGACCACTTGGTTTAATGTTTAATGTTTTATGTGTCATTAAACAATAGACAATAGGTGCAGTTGTAGGCCATTCGGCCCTTCGAGCCAGCAATTCAATGTAGCAATGTTACACAATTTTGAGATTTTAAAAATCAAGTCTGCAATTTAGCCCATCAGGTAAAGCATAAAAAGAAGTTTAATTTGACACCTAATTCACTTTCATATCTTCAGTATTAAAAAAGTTATGGCCATTTTCATAGCCGGAAATTAGCATCTTGTTGCTTTTCCATTGACTTAACACAAAAGCTGTGATCGAGGACAGTCAAAAGCCCATAACATTCTTAAAAATTAAGAGAACTGAATTAAATTTTCAGTTATTATAGATTGAAGCATTCTGAAACAAATATAAAACATCTTACTTGGATGACCTGAAATTAAAGCCTATAATTAGTTAGTTACCTAATTGTAGCTAATTACAAAATTGACCGTTGTGATGGAAATAGTAATAAACACCCAGACTGCCTTGAAAATTCAGAAATGTGATATTCTCAAGATCAGAACTTTAATATTATTGTATATATGCTGTAAGTCCATAACAGATAGGTAAATAAATTACAATTTCTAGCAATAGACCAAGTCTTTATGGAGAAGATCAGTAGCTAGCTGGTACAATGGCATATCATAATCAGTAGCATCATCATACTCCTCAGATTGTAACCAATAAGCACCTCTGTACGCCTTGTTTTTCCTAAACTTTTCAATTTTGGCATTGTAAACTACAAGTTTTTGCTCTTCAAACCACGCATGACATGCCTTTCTGCCCACTACTTTCCCATTAAGAATGTCCTGTAGATTCCATTTCTTAAGAAAAGGATATTTTTTAAAATTGCCTAAGTATCCAAATAACAAACTAATCCCATTCACACAAGAATTCACAATATATCATGATTTTTATCATGAACATGTTTAATGTTTAATTCCCATAAATTAATATAGAAACTTCCACTTTTAATATAATCAAAATTATTATTTTTTACACAATAAATGTGGCTAAAGCGGTTG
This sequence comes from Malacoraja senta, assembly GCA_038087875.1. Lineage (NCBI taxonomy): Eukaryota > Metazoa > Chordata > Chondrichthyes > Rajiformes > Rajidae > Malacoraja > Malacoraja senta. Next base: position 113,480,846 of record CM075977.1, on the reverse strand, counting down.
TGTATATTTAGTATAAAAATATTGATTATGAATGGACAATTACACAAAATATAGATGATTTAGATGCTCTTATGACATGATTGTTAAAAAAAAAAGAGAATTTTAATCATCTTGCGAGTGGGTGTTTCTGGAACGCAATCGATTGGAACGTTGCATTTGCGGTGAATTTGAACCCCATATCGACAGGAAATACACTGCCGGTTCGTATGGGGCCCAAATCACATTTTCGCAACGTAAAAACAGATTAAAGCCACCCCAAGAAGCAAGATTATATGTAAAATATACGACTTACCCTTTTTTTTGTCCTCATATTGCGATCCGTCATGCTGTAGGCATCGCTGTTTATTTTAATCAAACTCTTAAATTGTACAGCGATTTAAAAAAAAACTGGAACGGAAGTCCGATCGATTTTTCTTCATCGACTCGCAGCCCGAGGAAATAAGCTGTACAAAACTGCATTTTAATCCCGCTCTCCCCCCCCCCCCCAAAGGCGCCAAAGTCGCGCACAGGGCCAGTGGCAGAACTGCAGCGCCCCTGAAGGTAGGTTTTGTAACATTGCTATTCAATGTGATCATGGCTGATCATCCACAATCAGTACCATGTTTAATGTTTTATGTGTCATTCCTAACTGACACTGTATGTCATGTTGTCACTTGGCGGGTGGAGCACCAAGGCAAATTCCTTGTATGTGAATACTTGGCCAATAAACTTATTCATTCATTCATTCATTCATTGGTTGACTGGTTGCACCAGGGACGGGTGGGCGGTACCTGAACTCAATGGGCGTGATTAGAGAGCTGCGGGCGGGACATGTGTATGATGGACGTGGTTGGTAGCCAATGGCGGAGGCCGGAGAGAGCTGTGCGCGGCATATAGGCCAGATGGACGTGAGTTACAGCCAATGGCTGCGGCCTGAGGGTGGAGCGGGCTCTGCGTAGTTAACCAATGGGCGGAGGCCGATGGGCGGGACATGAGCCCGATGGAAGGTACACAAAAATGCTGGAGAAACTCAGCGGGTGCAGCAGCATCTATGGAGCGAAGGAAATAGGCAACGTTTCAGGCCGAAACCCTTCTTCAGACTCGAAGAAGGGTTTCGGCCCGAAACGTTACCTATTTCCTTCGCTCCATAGATGCTGCTGCACCCGCTGAGTTTCTCCAGCATTGGACGCTGGGGTCCCGCCCGCTGCGCTCCCCGGCCACCATTGGATGTACCACACGTCCGTAACACGGACAACCCGCCCCCTGGCCCACCGCCGTCCAATGGCGGGTTGACCAGAGGGGGCCGGGGGCGGGACAAGACGACGTGACGGACGTGTGTTCAGACCAATGGTGGGAGCGCAGGGTGGGGTGGGCGGGCTCTCGGTGCGATGGACGTGGCTGCATCCAATGGGAGCCGGGGGGTGTGACTGAGGGGCGGGATCTCCTTGTGATGGGCACGGCCTGGGGCCAATCGTGGTGCCCGGAGAGCTGGAGGGCGGGGCGCGTGCGCGATGGACGTGACCGGTTTGGTTGGTGGGCGGGACATGCGATGGACGTGTCGTGCATCCAATGGCGGTGGGCCGGGGCGGGACATGTGTGTGATGGACGTGACAGCTTTGGCCGGGGGCGGGACATGTGTGTGATGGACGTGTGGCGCATCCAATGGCGGTGGGCCGGGGCGGGACATGTGCCGGATGTCCCATGTGCGGCGGCGGCGGCGGCCTGCTACAAGATGGCGAGTGGTCGTGGTCGTGGTCACGGTCACGGTGGTGGTGGAGGCGGCGGTCAGGCGTTGCACTTGGACGGTGCCCGCTTCCTGCGGGTGCGGCTCGTCTTGGCCACCCTCAGCGGCCGCTCCGTGCGGATCACCGGCATCAGAGGCGGAGAGCTGGAACCGGGCCTGCGGGGTGAGTGGGTGAGTGGGTGAGTGGGTGAGTGGGTGAGTGGGTGAGTGGGTGAGTGGGTGAGTGGGTGAGTGGGTGAGTGGGTGGGTGGGTGAGTGAGTGGGTGAGTGGGTGAGTGAGTGGGTGAGTGGGTGAGTGGGTGAGTGAGTGGGTGAGATTGATTGAGTGAGTGAGTGATCCGGGCTGATGGAGCAGGGCCCGGGGGGTCGCTCCCTCCCTCCCTCCCTCCCTCCCTCCCTCCACTCAGGGGGTGTTGGGCCTCTCGCTCGGTGGCAGCGTTCGGGGCAGGGCGGGTGTGGAGGCGACACTGTGACCTGTCCCTTCACCTGAGATCCAGCATCGCAGATGGGATGCAATAAACTCTACCAACACTCAGCATCTCAACAAGTCTGCTGATGGGACAAGGGTGGGGAAAGGAATGGGCGAGGTTTAGGCTGATCACCATAGATCTGGGCGAGGTAGTTGGCAATAATTTCTGTCCATTCCCATGAGATCCAGCATCGCAGGTGAGGTCGAGTCAAGAGTGTTTTATTGAATGAAATTCTTACTTGCTGCAGCACAACAGAATGTGAATATGTAAACATTGTATCTAACGGGGGAAAAAAAAAGAAAAAGTTCAATAAATAACAAATATAGTGCAAATAAAAAAGGTGTGATAAACTGTACCAGCACTCGGCCTCTCAGTGCTCAGCACCCCGGGGACGTCGAGGTTTCGGCTGGACACCAACCCTGTGTCAGTGCTGGGTGGTTAGCAATGGTTTCTGTCCCTTCCCCCAAGGTCCAGCATTGTGGGTGAGGTGCAATAAAATGTACCTATGCTCAGCTGTTGAGGGAGTGCTGCCTAAGTTCACGAGGTTAATTACCAAGGTGGCGGGACTGTCATATTATGAAAGAATGGAGCGACTGGGCTTGTATATACTGGAATTTAGAAGGATGAGAGGGAATCATTTAGAAACATATAAAATTCTTAAGGGATTGGACACGCTAGATGCAGGAACCATGTTCCCGATGTTGGGGGATTCCAGAACCAGGGGCCACAGTTTAAGAATAAGGGGTAGGCCATTAGAACTGAGATGAGGAAAAACTTTTTTACACAGAGAGTTGTGAAATTGTCGAATTCTCTGCCACAGAAGGCAGTGGAGGCCGATTCACTGGATGCATTCAAAAGAGAGTTAGATGGAGCTCTTAGGGCTAGCGGAATCAAGGGATATGGGGAGAAGGCAGGAACGCGGTACTGATTGTGGATGATCAGCCATGATCACATAGAATGGTGCTGCTGGCTCGAGGGGTCGAATGGCCTACTCCTGCACCTATTGTCTATGTATCTATGTATCAGCACCTCAACAAGTCTGCTGCTGGGACTCGGGTGGGGAAAGGAATGGTCCAGGTTGCATCTGGACACCTACCCTGCATCAGGACTGAGCGGTTGGCAATGGTATCTGTCGGACATTCCTGATGGGGATATGATTGCAGATGGTGTGACGTTTAGTGGTAGTGTTGGTGGAAGAATATGTGGAATTCATTGGCAAGTCAATGGATATTTTTAAGGCAGACATTGATTGATTCGTTAATTTGCAGATGATACTGAAGTGGGTGTTATCATAGACAGATGGTTATCAAAAATTACAGCAGGGTCTTGATCAGCTGGGCAAGTGGGCTGAAGAATGGCTGGTGTATTCAATTCAGATGAGGTGTTACATTTTGGGAAGTCAAACCAGAGCCGGGAATTCACTGAATGGAAGGTGTGTTGTTGAAAGAGGGATCTGGGACTGCAGGTACACACTTCCTTGAAAGTGGTGTCACAGGTAGATAGGGTGATCAAGAAAACCTTTGGTACATTGGCCTTCATTGGCCAGGGTATTTAATATAGATGTTGGTTGTACAAGCGAGTTATGTTGCTGTTGGTGAGGCTGCATTTGGAGTATTGTGTTCTGTTTCGGTCACCCTGCTGTAGGAAGAGTGTTGTTAGGTTGGGAAGAGTGCAGAGAAGATTTACGAGGATGTTGCTTGGACTTGAGTGTCTGAGCTGTGGAGAGGTTTGACTGGCAGGGAGAATGTTCCTTGGAGCACAGGAGGATAAGGGATGAACTTATAGAGGTGTATAACATCATGTAGGGAATAGATGGGTAAATACACACACTTACCCAGAGTAGGGAAATCGAGAACTGGAGGGCATAGGTTTCAGATGAGAGGGGAAAGATTTATTAGTAACGTGAGGAGCAACTTTTTCACTCGGAGGGTGGAATGGAATACTTCATTGTCACATGTGACGAGGCACAGTGAAATTCTTTGCTCGCACACCCAATGTGTACAAATGGCAGCCACCTCCGGCGCAGACAAAGTTACAAAGTATGCTGGCTCCTCCTTTGTTCTCTCCCCAACAGCGGTTCCCCCACGCCGGGTCCTCCATTGTTCTTCTCCCCCCCACGCTCTCACCGAGCACGGGTCAACCTGCGAGGCATCGCCGCTGCCGCGAGGCTTCACCATCGAGGCCCCACTGTGTGCAGTTCTGGTCACCCATCTATAGGAAATATGTCATTAAGTTGGAAAAGGTGCAAAAGAGATTCAAGTCAAGTCAACTTTATTTGTCACATACACATGTAAGATGTGCAGTGAAACGAAAGTGGCGATGCCTGCGGATTGTGCAAAACAACAGAACAGAACCAGTATTTACATTTTAGAAAATAAAAAGACACAACAGTAAATCAGTCCCTGGTGAGATTAGAGTTTACAGTCCTAATGGCCTGTGGGAAGAAACTCCGTCTCATCCTCTCTGTTTTCGCAGCGTGACAGCGGAGGCGCTTGCCTGACCGTAGCGGCTGGAACAGTCCGTTGCTGGGGTGGTAGGGGTCCTTCATTATCTTGCTGGCTTCACCAGACTTTTAACTGACCAGGCTGGATATACTTATTGACGTGTGCAAGATGATGAGGGAGGTTGAGAGGTTACGTTACAGAGGTATACAAGAGAATCAGGAACATGGATAGAGTGAACCCTTTTTCCCAGGGTAAATGGTTCTAAAACTAGGAGGCATAGACTTATGGTGAGAGGAGAGAGATTTAAAATGGACCTCAGGGGCCTACTATTTCACTCGGAGAATTGTTTGAATCTGGAACGAACTGCCAGAGGAGGCTATAGCAGCGGATACAAGTATGACTTTAAAAAATACATTTGGAAAAATGTGTGGGTAGGATATATGGATAAAGGGATTTAGGTCAAATGTAAGCAAAATAGCCCAGAATGGCAACTTGGTTAGTGTGGACAAGGTTTTAATGCTGTGTAGCTCTATGACTGTTTGTTCAGAGCTCTTTGCTCTGTTTGTATCAATTTACCCAGTTGCTTTTACTTGGCAGTATTTTTCAATTTTAACGATTTACTGTATCAAAACAAAACATCTCGTGGCATTTTAGCCGATTAATATAGCTGTGTTTTCTGGTTACCAACTATCCTGTTACTATAGACACTTAAATGCCTATGTAGCGTGGGCTCACTAACCCTCTGGGTGAAGAAAATTCTTTTAATCTGTCTTGACTGCTCTTCATTTTGAGACTCTGACTGCTGGTTCCAGACACAGTTAGGAAAATAAACCATCATATTTCCTGCCAAGTCTTGTAAGAAGCTTTGTCTGTTTCAATTAAATTAAATCAATTAAATCACTTCACATTCTTCCAAACTCCATGGAATGTATGCCCAGTCTGTTTAATCTGCCATTGTAGGATAGTTAGCATACCCCAGGAATGAGCAAATAAACTGTTATTATAGTTCCCATATCACAAGCACATCCTTCCTTGAGTTTCAAGACCCAACCAATACCTCTTCCCCTCATACTTTTATATACTGCGATGAGTTCACCCCTCATCCTCCTATGTGACAGGGGAATAAGACCTAATCTGTCCAACGACCCTCCCACTCGGGCCCTCAACTCCTGGTAGCTTCCTTGTAATCTTCTATATACTCTTTCCATCTTAGGTCATAAAAAGTAGGAATAGAATTAGGCCATTCGGCCCATCAAGTCTACTCCGCCAATCAATCATGGTTGATCTATCTCTCCCTCCTAACTCCTTAATGTCATCATTCCTATAACAGGGTTAAGACTTTAATCCTCTAAATCAAATACTCTGCTCTACGTGAGTACTGATCGGATGCCATTTCTTTACTTCAAAACAAAAAGGCAGTGGTCTTCCAACCATAAGATTATCTTGTTAATATAATTTCTTGATTGCAGACATTGCGATGTACAGACTTGGCTAAAGTATTTCTTTGAAGACCATCTGCTCTGCCATTGAATTAAATTACAAAAATAATCCACAACAGAAATAATATGCCCATAACATAATTGATTATATTTATTGCTCTTGGCTTTTGTCTAAAATCACTTTGTGAAGTCTTGCATTCTGGCATATTTGGATTCTTATCTTAGATTTTCCAATGCAGGCAGTGCCATTTGAATGATTTGCAGATATTTTTACGCAAGCATTAAAAAAAACTGCACAAACCAGAGGCACAAAATTAAAATCTATGATGTTAAATTGTAATCTTGTCTGTAGCAGTATAAAAACATAGATGTCACTTGAGTTTAAAGTAGTCATTTTTTAGGTTACTTGTTGAGAGTCATTTGCTGTTCTTGGTGAGAATATTCTGCATTTGTTGCACAACTTGAATTCATCTTTGGGTCCACTTGCTTGCAGCTGGGGCATTTGAAATCTTTGTATCCGGCCAGTGGAAATGTACAGCCGAAGAACCCGAGAATGATTAGTATTGGTTAGAACTGGTATGCTCTGAAGTTCATGGACCTGAAATACTAATTGTCTACTTTTCTTTTCACATCTGCTGGTTGACTTACAAACCATTTCCAGCATTATTTCTATCTATATTTCCATCATCTACAGTCATTAGCTTTTGTTTTATTTTTCTAGGTTTCCAAGGTGCTTATGCAAATATTGCTGTAAAATCAATGTTTATTTGAGTTGATCTAAGCAGTTGGCTGACTTGTAAGCTCCCTTGACTATGATAAAACGCAAGAGAGAGCTAGATAGGGCTCTTGAAGAAATCTCACTGGTAGCCGAGGCCTGTGCAAGAGTTTATTAAACAGGCATGATGTCTTACATTGCATGCATTGGGAGCACTGTGTAAACTGCTACAGGAAGAATAAGGAGTAAGCCATTTAGAACGGAGATGAGGAAACACTTTTTCATGCAGAGAGTTGTGAGTCTGTGGAATTCTCTGCCTCAGAGGGCGGTGGAGGCCGGTTCTCTGGATACTTTCAAGAGAGAGCTAGATAGGGCTCTTGAAGATAGCAGAGTCAGTGGATATGGGGAGAAAGCAGGAACGGGGCACTCATTGTGGATGATCAGCCATGATCACATTGAAAGGCGGTGCTGGCTCGAAGGGCCGAAGCACCTATTGTCTATTGGAACTTCGGAACCTTTATATCTGTAGATTGTATTGAAGCAATTTTGGCCAAAAACATTTATATCAAGAAGAATACCTGGAATCTAAATTGATGACGTGTTTTATCATAGCCACAGGCATCTTTATATGACTTTCTTTATATTTCCAGATTTTGAAGCAAGCTTTATTCGGTTAATGGACAAAGTGACAAATGGCTCCCGAATCGAAATAAATGAAACTGGTGAGTTCATTGTTCACCATTCTTAGACATGGACTTTAGTTTGAGTGTGTTATGATCAATATGAGCTTATTGTACCCATAGATCTGATTTGATTTGTGTACATTATAATTTATCAGAAGCGGCAAACCGTCAAGATGAAAAACGTAGAATGTGTCGGGCTGTAAAGATGTGCAGATTATTTTGGGATCCTTGTGCTCTCAGTTAACAACAGTGTGATACTTTCTTTGTTGAAGTATTCTTTCGGTGTGAGCCATCATGATGTTGGACTGGTTATTCACTTACAGTTCAATGCTGCCATCAATCTGAGTTCTGGGAGAGAACACCCACTCTGACCAAACCTAACACAATTTAAGATTCTGGCCTTGGCTGGCACATCAGTACCGAGAGAAGTTAGACAAAAATGCTTGAGAAACTCCGTGGGTGAGGCAGCATCTATGAAGAAGGGTCTCGACCCGAAATGTCACCTATTCCTTCGCTCCATAGATGCTGCCTCACCCGCTGAGTTTTTCCAGCATTTTTGTCTACCTTTGATTTTTCCAGCATCTACAGTTCTTTCTTAAACATTACCGAGAGAAGATCGGCTTTTGGACGAGTCATGAAACGGGTATCTAGCCTGCTTTCTCTGCTGGAGGAAGATACATTGTGTTGTTTGATTGCCCACCATGTATTGTCCTTGTGTAGGTAATGGTGAGTTGCTGCCTTACGTTGCTGCAGTATGATTAGGAAGCCCGTGATTAGGAAACAAGTCCATGGCAGTGCAAGAGGTGATCCGTCGCGTTCAGTCGCTGGGGTAGCATTTGGAATGTGCAGGTCAATTCAAGAACATGATGGTAGCTGTCCCTGAACCTGGTCGTGTGGGACTTCAAGCTTCTGTACCTCCCGAGAAGAAGGGCATTACCGAAAGAGCATGGATTACTAATGATAGATGCCATCACCTTGAGGTCGCTCCTCCTTTAGATGTTTTTGATGTGGAGCGTTCCTCCTGTGATGGACCAGGCTAACAGTCCACCACTCTTCCATCACCTCTTGCATTTGTGTGTGTTGGAGTTGCTATACCAGTCCATGTGCAACTAGTCAGGATACTTTCTGCAGTCCATGTGTAGAATCTCTTTAAACTTGAGCTGCTGCTGTGGTCTTTGATTATATCTACACACTGTGCCCAGGACAGGTCATCTTGATGGCACCCAGGAAATTGAAATTCTCCTTAACAGTTGAGTTTTTAGAGCAGCAGGAAGGTTGGCTAAGAGCAAGGCAGTATTTATGGCTATATCTACTTTCAGGAGTTCTATAAATGCTTTAATAGGATAAGCAAAATTGGAAGCCTATGATCTTAAAAAATCCTACCACTTTATCACCTTATCTACTTGAAAAGAGGGCTCTGGAGTTGGATCCCAAAATCCCTCTGTATATCAATTCTTTAAGGTCTTGTCATTAACGTTATACTTTCTCTTTACATTTGATCTACCGAGCTACAGCCCTCTCACTTGTTTGGATTAAACTTCATTTGCCATTTCTCTGCCTCTGTCTGTAACTGACCTAAACCTCACTGTCCGCAACTCCACTGATTTTGTTGTCTTCAAACATACTGAGCAACCCATCCACATTTGCATACAAACCATTTATTTATCTCATAAAAAGCAAAGTTCCGAGCACAGATCCCTGTAAAACACCAGTGGTCACAGACCTTCAACTAGAATGACATCCTTCCATCACTGTATTCCGTGGGTAAACTAGATTTCGATTTGAACTAGCAAGTCACCATGGCTCTTTATCATCTGGATCAATCTACCAGGAAGGACTTGATCAATTGGCTTAATCAAATCCAAGCAGACAATATCAACTGCCCTACCCTCATCAGTCAATTCCACAAAAAACTCAATCCATTTTGGATTGAAAACTCAAACCTTCTGTTCCCAAGGATCGCTCTACCACTTGCGAGTGCATGTTTTTTCTTGTTTTGTTATTTTATTAAATGCTTGTCCTCTTTAATATTTACAAGCCCCGAGGGAGAGTCCAAAAGGGGCTGTAATTTTTGTTGTGCCTGGCAAATCCTTTAGTTACTGAAGCTCAAAGCAAGTTGTCAAACTTTACCCGGATGGGTATATTAGCAATTTGGTTTGATGGCTAATTTGGGGTGAACAGTCTCAGAATGTTAATCGTTTCTCTTTCCATAGATACTGCCTGACTTGCTGAGTTTATCCAGCATTTTAATTTTTGATTGAGCATCCTTTGTTCATTATTTTCAGTGATTCTTTTTAAGGGGTTACTTTGCTTCTTTCAGGTACCACACTGTATTACCAACCGGGCCTTCTTCACGGCGGGACCGTTGAACATGATTGCCATCCTCAACGTTCCATCGGCTATTACCTAGAAGCCCTGCTCTGCCTAGCTCCGTTTTGTAAGAGACCATTGAAAGCCATATTGAAAGGTGTCACCAATGATCAAAAGGATCCTTCCGTAAGATAACATTGATGAGACATTTCAATTGCTATTTGACATATTGCCAATAATGATAGTTTGAACATCTTGATCTAAACATTTGTCTTTTTTTAAGTATTGCTGGAAAGATCAGCCATTATTGTGCATCCCAACGTGCTCTGGGATGGTTGGCGTTGGCTCTTTACAAACTGCTAGTGGTGTTTTGAATAGCTTGATGGACTACTTCCTAAGTCGGATATGGGCCGATCCAACCCGAAACATCACCCATCCATGCTCTCCAGAGATGCTGCCCGACCTGTTGAGTTACTCCAGCACTTTATCTTTTTTGTAAACCAGCATCTTCCACACCTTGTGTCTAACAATATGGACCGTAATAAGATTATATAATGGTCAGAATGGATGAGGTAGTCTTCACTGAGGGAAATAATAAACAAGTTTACCAACAAGTGTAGCTTATTGATAACTCTATATCCAAATTTTCAATAATCAAATTGCCATATTATGATAATTTTTCTCTGCGCTATGAGCTTGGGTCTTTGGTTTATTTTCCTAGTGAGATGATAATCTGTTATACTGCTGTGCCGGGATTTGATCATGGCATCTGGTTCATTTAACAGGAAGCCTCCTTTTCCATAGTCATGCAGGTGTTTCTCATTCACAGTCCATGACCTCCACTGCTGTTGACAAAATGAATGTGTGGTAGAGGAATTTATGGCTCTCGATAACACGTTAAAATGGGATTTTTGTTTCCCCTTTCTTTGCATTCATTCTGGCTTAGACAAGGTTATTTCATAGCAAGAGTGCCTTCTGATTTGTTGCACGCAAACACTGTGATAAAGCTTCAAATGTTTCCCTTTAATCCACGATTTCCCACATTTTGTTTCGGTTCTTTTTATTTTACTGCTTTAACTTTACTAAGTGAAAGAGTTCTTTCTTGTACAGCGGTTGCTACATTCAAAATAACCGGTCCGCTTGTTGACATTCACTCATTTCTAAAATGGGAAGTCTGCGCTATCACAAGCTATATTCTCAAGGCTTGGCATATCCCTTATTGTGCCCTTAGTGTCAAGGCAGACGATCAATCCTGGTTGAACAAGTGGAAAAGGGCATGGAGAAGCTTCAAAACAGGATTACTGGCATGCTAAACAATGTGCACCTAATGAACATTATACACCTAAATGAACTTATAACCAGTGGATGAGGTCAAAGATCTGCAGTCCTACCACATCCAGTTGTGAATAGTGGTGAACAGTTGGTTGAACGAGTGTGGCCACCGCCTCAAGGCTCCAATGACCCGGGTTCAGTCCTTAACACGTGGTGCTGATACTCTGGTGTTTGCACGTTCTCCCTTCGACCACATGGGCTTCCACCAGGTTCTCCCGTTTCCTTCCACGTCTCGGAGATGTGGGGTTAATTGGACGCTCTATATTACCCTTGGTGTAGATGAGGGGTAGGGGAAATCCAGGAATGCTAATGGGAGAGAAAATAGGTTGCAAAGAAATACGGATAGATGGGATTCTGGAAGTTTAGCCTGGTGCCGAATACAGTAAAACCTCCATAATCCAGCATCCTTGGGACTTGGTGGTGTCAGACATGCACACTTGTTTGGACTATTGGATGGGATGTTCGTCCTATTGCCCCATATTACTTTTACTTCACTTTTTTAACTGTAATGTAATGGATTTGTTGGCAAACCCGGGGAGTTTTAAAATGATTGGGGAATACTGAGCCCTGGTGAGTTTCAGTTTAGTTTATTGTCACGTGTACCGAGGTACAGTGAAAAGCTATTGTTGCCTGCTAACCAGTCAGCAGAAAGTCAATACATGATTACAATTGAAACATTAACAGTGTATAGATACATAAGGGAATAACATTTAGTGCAAGGTAAAGCCAGCAAAGTCCAATCAAGAATAGTCTGAGGGTCTCCAATGAGGTAGATAGTAGTTCAGCACTGCTCTCTGGTTGTGGTAGGATGGTTCAGTTGCCTGATTACAGTTGGGAAGAAACTGTCCCTGAATCTGGAGGTGTGCGTTTTCATACTTCTATACCGTTTGCCTGATAGGAGAGGGGAGAAGAGGAAGTGGCCAGGGTGCGGCTCGTCATTGATTATGCTGCAGGTGTTGCCGAGGTTAAAGAGATTGGGGAAATATACCCATTGAGTTTCAGCTTGACCAAATTCCTGCATGCCGGTAACGTGCGGCCAGCCTTGCCAATGCACTGGACTATGGATAGCAGGTTCCCTGCATGACCTGGGCTTGGTAAACCAACAAGTGAGCTAAATGCCAAACCGTCGGGATACTAGATAAACAAATGTTACTGTGGGTGCAGCGGCTCAGTTTCTTCCGGAGATCCGTCATCACAGAAATAAATCTCCAGACAGTAATTCAATCTACATGATATCAAAAAATGGCTGAGAGTGCAGGATACTGCAAAGGCTGTGGGATCCGATGTCAGTCCAGCTGTAGACCTGTATTCCAGAAGCAGCTGTCCCTCGACCCAGCCTCATCCAGTGCCGTTGTAACACTGACAAGTAACAGACAACATGGACAATTCCCCAGGTATTTCTTACTCAGAGTAGGACGACTCCAGACTCCCACCTAGACTCGTGACTGTTGCTGCACTCCTCCGCCTGGCTTCCCAATTTACAACTCTTTCATCCTTTTGTCTCGCGCTGTTATTCACCCCCCCCCGGCCCCTTTCTCCATCATTTGCCTATCAAAACCCCCATCGCCTGTGTTCACCTATTACCTTGCGCACTTTGTTCTGCCCCTCCTCTCTTCTATCTCCCCCCCATCCCCCATACAATCAGTCTGAAGAAAGGTCTTGTTTTTGACTACTGACAGTCTTGTGCAGTGCCAGTGAGAAATTCCACCATGATAGGTGCCATGTAGTTGGGAGATTATTCTCTTAACTTTAAATATTTAATTCATTTACCATGTACTTTTGGTCCGTGTTTTATGCTGATGGCCATGGTAAAGAAATGAGGCAAAATTACATCAGTTGCTTACGCTGTAACATTCAGCTAAAAACATGGGATTTTTTCGTTATAGTATTTGAGTTCCTGATGTGATGAAAATGTACCATTACTGCATATTAGTATAGTTTATGGTTTATAAATTAATTTTAATACAACAATTTTTCATCTGTCTTCAGGTCGATACTCTAAAGGCGACAGCGCTGCCAATAATGAAGAGATTTGGTATAGATGGTGACGGTCTTGAGCTGAAGGTAAGAATAGCTCCTTGATTTTTTTTTTTTTTATCAAGGCTGTATAGTTTCTTGTAATTTATTTGTTGATCTATGATAGATTGGAGCAACAACTGTAAATCATTGAAGGGATAATTTGTTCGCACAGCTGCAATTAAATGTTTTAAAAAAAACTGCTGAAGGTACAGTAGTGCAGCGGCTAGAGTCGGTGCCAGAGACCCGGGTTTAATTCGAAACTTGGATGCTGTCTATGTGGAGTTTGCATGTTCTACTGTGACCACTTAGGTTTCCCCCGTTTGTTCCGGTTTCATTGGTTTATAAATTCTATGAGCAGAATAAGGCCCCTCAAGCCTACTCCGCCATTCAATCTTGGCTGATCTATCTTTCCCTCTCAACCCCATTCTCCTACCTCAGCACACGTGACAATAAATGAATAAACTAAACTTAAAAAAAAAACCTAAACCTTAGAAATGTGCTGATTACCATTGGTTATTTCTGTACACCGTTTCGATTAAAAACATCCTTTAAGATAAATTCAATGCATTGGATTAGATCTACTCAGAATTTATGGAATGTCCTGCATCGATATTTCAATGCCTGCTTGATTCTGGAAATCGCCATGGTAACTGTTTTGTGTTGAATAGAAGTGGCTGCTACCTGCATTACTAAATTTAAACAGCTATGTTGCTGGAGCATTTTGCAGTTGGTTGGACAAGAACTATCCTTTAGGATGATGCACTTAAGTTTACGATTTGTTTAGTTTAGAGATGCAGTGTGGAAACAGACCCTTCGGCCCACCGAGTCCGTACCGACCAGAGATCCCCGCACATTAACACTACCCTACACACGCTAGGAACAATTTTACATGTATACCAAGCCAATTAGCCTACAAACCTGTACGTCTTTGGAGTGTGCGAGGAAACCGAAGATCTCGGAGAAAACCCACGCCTGTCACGGGGAGAACGTACATACTCCGTACAGACAGCACCCGTGGTTGGGATCGAACCCGGGTCTCTGGCGCTGTGAGCGCTGTCAGGCAGCAACTCTACTGCTGTCCACCATGCTGCCCTTTTCCATTGCATTTACAAACTCAAAAATCAAGAAAGAATATTGACTCTAAAATTCACTTGAAAATCGTCTAAAGACCCAAAGCATACTGATTTACGATTTATGCATGTAAGTGCAAACCATAGTTTCTATAATTGTTGTGTGCACCTTGCTCTACAAAATGTAATGTCTCCTTTTAACATTAGTTTCTGGGTATGGGATGTGAAAAATCATGTTATTCTCTTGATTAAAGTTACTGTAAAGGATTGTATTTTCTTATCTTAATCCCCCACACCCCAAAAACCAAATTTGGGTTCAAACTTGATAACTGCCTAAAAACAATCTGCTGGAAGAACTCAGCGGATCGAGCAGTGTCTGTGGAGCAAATTAAATTGTCAACGTTTTGGGCTGAGACCTTGTATCCAGCCCTTTTCATAGCTGCCTAAATGGTTAAACAGAACAATATTGCTGCAGTGCAAATAAGCATTAAATATTGTTTCTTTCTGAACACAACTGTCATAAACCTTAGCTAACTGTAAAGAGGATTAAACGGCAAATGTATTTTTAAATGATATGCAGTTACTTGAGTTGGTTGTAGTGTTCTTAAATCTGTGCTATTGCTTGCTTGAACAGATAGTGCGGAGAGGCATGCCTCCTGGTGGAGGAGGCGAGATCATCTTTTCGTGTCCAGTGCGAAGATTTTTAAAGCCCATTCAGTTGATGGACCCCGGCAAGATAAAACGGATCAGAGGTGTGGCGTATCCTTTGGCAAGGAGACAAAGTTGCCCGAAACCTAATTTATATTTATGGGGCTAGTCCTTTGAGGAAGAAGAGGAGGGGAAAATTTTGAAATGCTGACTTGTTCATCCTTTAAACTTTCATTGACACGGCTCTTCAATTTGTCAGAACGTTACAGAATGCTTCCTAACCGGTGTGGTACTTTAAAATGTGAACACTGTTTTGGTGTTGAGTTGCGTTTTGGGCAACACAATAGATAGAGTTGCTGCCTTACAGCGCCAGAGACCCGGGTTTGATCCTGACTGGAGGTCAGGTCCTCTCTGTATGGAGTTTATACATTCCCCCTGTGACCGCATGGGCTTTCTCCAAGTGCTCCAGTTTCCTCCCGCACTCCAAAGACGTTTGTAGGTTAATTGGCTTCTGTAAATTGTCCCTATTGTGTAGGATAGTGCTAGTGTATGGGGTGATTGCTGTTTGGCGCGGACCTGGTGGGCCATCGGGCCTGTTTCGACCTTGTATCTAAAGTCTAATGTAAAGTCTAACATAGCTAATTTGAATTAAACAAGATCATTTCAACTGCACCGATGCAATTCTAGCTGATTATATCCATCCATACCTCAATATTATGGTCCCAGTTTAACAATAACGTAATGAAGGCAATTGATAAGATCCCACGTGACAGCTGGTTCCAAGGGATAGAGCCTGTGGCATCCAAAGCATATTGGATCCAACCTTGGCTTAGAGTGGAAGTGACAACTTTGATGTTAATGTGGGAGGTATGATTAGTAAGTTTGCCGATGACGTTACATATTGCTGGTGTTGTGGATGGTGAGGAGAATAACGTTAGGCAGCAGAAAAATATCGATCAATTAGTCAGGTGGCGAGAGGAATGACGGATGGAATTTAATCCTGGTGAATGCAAAGTGATACGTTTTGGGATTTTAAATAAAGGTAGCACAATGAATGATAGGACCTGAGGGAGAGTTAAATTATAGTGACGTACAAGTCCACAGATCCTTGAAGGTGGCAGCTCGTGTAGGTGGGGTGGTGAGGAAGACAGGAGGAATGTTCACTTTCATTACTTGGGTTATATAATAGAAGGGCTGGAAAGTTATGATGTGTAGGTTTACCAGCTGATGCTGGTTTACACTGAAGATAGACACAAAATGCTGGCGTAAATCAGCGGGAAAGGCAGCATCTCTGGATAGAAAGATAGATGCATTGTTTCAGTTCTGGAGAGAGGTTGTAGACGCAAGGGACTGCAGCCGGTGCAGAAGGGTCTCAACCCAAAATGTCACCTACCCATGTTCTCCAGAGATGCTGCCTGACTTGCTGAGTTACTCCAGCTCTTTGTGTCTTTTCGGAGAGATTGAATTTATTTTTCTGGGAGTGGAAAAGTTTGGAGGGGAGGGGGAAGAGGGTGGGGTGGGGGTTGGGAAGCATAGACGGGATAGACAGTGGTAAACCTTTCCTCACAGCCTAGGTGTGAACGCTCAGAGGTCTTTAAGACAAGAAGAGCCATATATGGGGAAACTCAGCGGGTGAGGCAGCATCTCTGGAGAGAAGGAATGGGAGACATTTTGGGTCGAGACCCATCTTCAGACCTTCTTCAGTCTGAAGAAGGGTCTTGACCCGAAACGCCGCACACTCCTTCTCTCCAGAGATGCTGCCTCACCCGCTGAGTTACTCCAGCATTTTGTGTCTACCTTCGATTCAAATTAACTTGGAGGAAGGCATCAAGGGGTAGTTATGGAGGGTTGTTTTTCATATTGGAGGCTTGTGCCCAGTGAGGTGCCACAGGGATTGGTGCTGGGTGCGCTGCTGTTTGTTCTATACATCAACGATTTGGATGACGGTATTAGTAAATCTGCACATGACACCAAAATTGGTGGTATAGTGGACAGCGAGGAATGGTATGGAAGTTTGCAACAGGATCTAGATCAGTTGGGAAGGTGGACAAAGGAATGGCAAATGTGAGGTGCTGCATTTTGGTATGGTAAAGCAAGGCAAGACTTTCGCAGTAAATGGAAGAGACAATAAGGGAGTAGGCCATTTGGCCCTTCGAGCCAGCACCGCCATTCAATGTGATCATGGCTGATCATCCCCAATCAGTACCCCGTTCCTGCCTTCTCCCTATATCCCCTGACTCCGCTATCTTTAAGAGCCCTATCTAGCTCTCTCTTGAAAGCATCCAGAGAACCGGCCCCCACTGCCCTCTGAGGCAGAGAATTCCACAGACTCACAACTCTCTGTGAGAAAAAGTGTTTCCTCGTCTCCGTTCTAAATGGCCTACCCCTTATTCTTAAACTGTGACCCCTGGTTCTGGACTCCCCCAACATCGGCAACATGTTTCCTGCCTCTAGCGTGTCCAAACCCTTAACAATCTTATATGTTTCAATAAGATCCCCTCTCATCCTTCTAAACTCCAGAGTGTACAAGCCCAGCCGCTCCATTCGCTCAGCATATGACAGTCCCGCCATCCCGGGAATTAACCTTGTAAGAGCCGTTGGGTATTGCAGAACAGAGAGATTTGGGAAAGACATAGTGTGTATATTTATACTGCGTACCAATTATACTGTATACCTTTATACTGTGTACCTGTCCAAGTGTCTTTTGATTAACCATATCTTGCTTACCATCAATTGCTTTAGAGTACAGATGAGCCTTTTGTTACCCCGAGCGAATCAAAGTGATAATCTCTTCTGGGTTTACTTCAGTGTTTGCTGCCATTTACTTTTCCTTCACTGAGAATTGCAGGTACTGCACCAGAGTATCTCCACAGATGGCCAATAGAATTGTTGATGCAGCCAGAAGCATTTTAAACAAGTTCATACCAGACATCTATATCTACACTGATCACATGAAAGGAGCAAATTCAGGAAAGTGAGTCAATCTGGAGCGGTGAGGACTTGGTCTGACAACCATGTTTGATTTATTTTTAATGTGCATTAAAGTATCTCGTGACTTTTGTTAAAATATACTGGATGATACAACTAAAATGCCTGCTGATTATTGCATTAAGAGGGCAATTGAAACTTCAAATGGCTTTTGATCTAATACTGAAAATAGCTGCCAATATTGGAAGTCTGAGGTGAAAGCAGAAAATACTGGCAATAATGAGCAGACTAGATGGCATCCTTGAGGGAGAAATTGAGTTACCACTTAGTCAATGTTCTTTGTGTAGATTCTAATGAAAGGCTATTGAGCTGAAGCATTAAACATGTTTTCCGCTCACTACACATGTTGTCTTACTTACTATCTCCAAATCTTCTGTTTTTCATTTGGCTTCATGTGTTATTTTCGTTTACAATGGAATCTTTACCTCATTTTGCTGACGTGACAGATTTAAAAAACTTGGTTATAAATTTTCACATGTTTTATCTGTACTCTGGCGGTATGTTATCCAAAATAAGTGGATCATTTTATTGTCTCAGTGTACAGGCATTCCCTGTCTTTATTTAATTCCATTGCTTAAATGACAACATTTCTTTCATACAT
Source organism: Malacoraja senta (assembly GCA_038087875.1). Classification (NCBI taxonomy): domain Eukaryota; kingdom Metazoa; phylum Chordata; class Chondrichthyes; order Rajiformes; family Rajidae; genus Malacoraja; species Malacoraja senta. Next base: position 113,462,404 of record CM075977.1, on the reverse strand, counting down.
CACTTCGGAGCCAATGTCTCGATCCTATAGGAAGCAGACTGCAACTCAATTTACATCATTTTGCAATTCAAACCTGATTTTATAATCTTATCATCTTCCAATGCTGCTGGTCTGAAGCATTTTTGTTATCCATTTTGTCTAGATTGTTAGAATAGTGACATTCGGAGAGGTAGTGGAAATTGAAAACAATCAAATGCAGGATGAAATCCCTGCTGCTTTGCCATATCTGTGTAATTTATATTGAGAGGCTCTAGAAAGCATTTCCTCCTAAGCAGCTTAACATGTCAATGTTGATCGAGGAGTATTTAGAGAGAAGTAGGTTATATAAACTTACATAACTGATTCTCTAACTGACATTGTCTTCAACTAAGCTTTAAATTGAAAATGTTATTTGATCATTAATGCCCACTTTCTTGTGACATATCAGAATGATATAATACTCCAACTAATTTGACGTTTAAAAAAAAAAACTTTCTCTCTCGGAACTGTGTGTACTTTGTGGTTGAGTTTTCATGTTGAGGTGAAGTGCCATCTGAAACCCCTGACAGTATGTCTGTGTGTGATTACGTTTAGGTCTCCGGGATTTGGGTTGTCTTTGGTGGCAGAAACAACCACTGGGACACTGCTGAGTGCGGAGCTGGCCTCAAACCCCACCGGCCAAGGGTCCCCACTCCTGCCCGAAGATCTCGGCAAGAACTGTGCAAAGCTGCTTTTGGAGGAAATCTACCGGGTAAGTTCCTGCTAAAATACTCTGAGGCTTTCAGGATTGTAATTTGCGAGGGGAGTGGGTGCTAAATATTGGCAAGGTAGTTAAGAAAGCAAACTCAATGCCAGCATTTATTTCCAGAGGGCTTATACTCAAAAACAGTGATGTAAGGTTGAGGCTCTATAAGGCGCTGATAAGGCCACATTTGGAATATTGTGAGCAATTTTGGGCACAATATCTGAGGAAGGATGTGCTGGCTCTGGAGAGGGTCCAGAGGAGGTTTACAAGAATGATCCCAGGAATGAGTAGGTTAACCTATGATGAGCGTTTGTCAGCACTGGGCCTGTACCCACTGGAGTTTAAAAGAATGAGGTGGTAACATTTTTAGTTCCAGGTTAAAGCAGAGACCCAGACTAGAATTTGTTTAATTGTATGGAATGATTTTTTTTTGTTGCTTTTCTACATGGCAGTGCTTTGAATTTTTGTGTGGATTACTACAGTTGTGGGCATTGCAGACAAGGCTGGTGTTGTATAGCCTGCCCTGTGTTCCTCTAAATAGATCATTTACCCTCCTTTAGTTTTCATCCCCTCTGCTTTTACAGCTTGAGTTTTAAACCAGTTACTCTTCTGGGGTTATGATAAAAGCGAGTCATCTTTGTGTGGCATCCATAGTATACACTTTAATTTGGAAGAGCGCAGTATTGTGCACTACAATTCATAACTTTAGCTATGTATCCAGGTGTTTCACGATTGTCTTATCTGATGATTAGTGGATAGGAGGTCAGAGCCTTGTGGTCAGAAGACAAAATCTTTACAAAGTAGTTAAGTGCCTGTCCCACTTTCACGACCTAATTCACGACCTTTTTTACTCATGGACATTTTTCATCAGGTTAGAAAAACGGCGCGACATACTTGATGCCACGAGTACCTACGACTAACATCACGGCCTGTTACGACCTCGTGACGACCATGCTGCGAGTATGAGTCGAGGGCAAACTCGGCAGAGGTCATGAATTAAGTCGTGAAAGTGGGACAGGCCCTTTAGTTATCTGAACTCATCCGAAAAGATATTTTGCTGAGAACTAAGAGGGCTTTGATGAACTTTCTTTTGAGATCAGCTACCTGTGTAAGGAAGAATTCCTAGCCACCCGGACTGATTTTCCTTTTTATTATTAGTTCACTTTTTGTTATGTGGGGATGTCAGAGCCCTTTCTCTGAAGAACATGAGTGAAGCAAGTGGCGTTTTAACCACAATCTAGTCAGCTGGTGGTCATTTTTACAGCTGGTGGTCATTTTCCGGTTTGTTTTTGATTCCAGTTTATTCTCTGAATTTCAATGCCACCGTTTGCATGGTGAAATTTGGTCGCATCTCTCAATTGTTGGTCAAGTCCTCTGGGTTGCTGGTTGCTCATTTGGTAATAACAGCTACGCCGCTATCACACCTTGGGTGCAGGGTCTTTACTGTTGTTCGGTAATCTGTTGGGAGAGGGTGAAATTGGCCATTGGGAGGAATTTGTACATCTTCATGTGTGCAATGGTAGGTTTTGTCTCGACCTATTAAAGGCCTTGACTTCAATTTTCACCTAAACATAGGCATCTTTGAAGCAGTGCTCCCTCAATATTGGGTGTGGTGTTAGCTTTGATTATCGTATTACATGCTGATTATCATCTCTGGAATTAACAGCATGAGTAAACAATGCCGGAAGGGAGAGTCTGTTTTGATGAGGGTTGGACTGGTCAGGTCGGGGGGGGGGGTGGTGGGGAGGTCACCCCGCCACGGGTACCATGTAATCCCGTGCTACCTGCTCCATGGTCGGATAGTCGGCGACTGAACCGCCTCCCCTACCTGGTTCGCCAGGTGAGGAGGGGGCTGTGGACCCCCAGCAGGACCAAAAACTAGACCTGTCACCGGGCGGATGAGCTCCTAGCGAGCCAACGGCCATCCACACTTCAGAAGAAGTTGCGATCACTGTCGTACAGGGCATTGTAAGGAATGTTGATAAAGCACACACGCCAAAATCCTATACTTCCAGCAGCGGAAGTCCACAGGAACTGGAGGACGGAGATGTGTGGTGCGTCCGTCACCGTTCCCGTCGGAAACCAGCACCACTGCGTCGCATATGTTTTCAACGATGATGAAGTGGGGTTGGTGTCTGTTTTAATGCAGTGTGTTTTCTGTAGAATCAAGCGTGGGATTCTGTGTATGGCTTTGAATTTTGATTTATTGCCAGAGAAGCATTGGTTGTTTGTGACTGACTTTCTTTTTCTCTGTTTGTACAGGGTGGCTGTGTAGATTCAATAAACCAGAGTCTGGCTCTGCTGTACATGACCCTTGGTCAGCAGGATGTTTCAAAAGTTCAAATGGGTCCATTGTCTCCTTATACGTAAGTGAATGCCGAACAGTGCACAAGCATGACATGGCTGTGTACTTTGTGCAAAAGGTTCAGTTTGCTCCTGTTGTTTTCTTGCCCCGTTGATTTTCAAAATATTCCCTCAGCTGGAGATGGGAAGGTCCATCAATCTGAACTGTCCTCCTTCAGTTATCATGGCACCGGTGCTGTTTCTTCAAGAGGTACAGTACTGTGATAACTGAAGGGTGACAGGGCCAACACAAGCCTGCTGACCCTGCTGGGTTACTCAACCTGCACCTCAGGATGGAGCAGTGTCGACGTGGTAGCCATTTAATTTAGTTTATTATTGCCGGGTGTCACAATGAAAAGCTTTTGTGGCATGCTATTCCAGTCAACTAAAAGACTATACACGATTACAATCAAGCCGCCCACCTTGTGCAGATACAGGATAAACGTATAACGTTTAGTGCCAGGTAAAGTCCAATTAAAGATAGTCTGAGTGTCTCCCATGGTGTAGATGGGAGATTACGACCACTCTCTAATTGGTGAGAGGATGGTTCAGTTGCCTGATAACAGCTGGGAAGAAACTGTCCCTGAATCTGAAGGTAAGCATTTGCAAACTTCTGTAACTGTTGTCTGATGGGAGAGGGGAGAAGAGGGAGTGACCGGGGTGAGGCGGGTCCTTGATTCTGCTGGTGGCCTTGCCGAGGCAGCGTCAAGTATAGCTGGAGTCAATGGAAGGGAGGTTGGTTTGAGTGACGCACATGAAGCAGTTTCTCCTCTCCCTGTTATTTAGATGGCAAAACACACCACACATATGCAAGTTGCTTTAGGATTTCACACTCATCGTAAGCAGTCTGGGGCAACCTCACCTTTGGTTTACCATTTCTGGATCAGGAGCAGAGTTGAGGTGCAGGGTGTAGGTGCACATTTTCTTAGAGTCCAGTCAACTAAACTAAATCTTGAGATGCAGTGACCCCCAACGAGAACCAGAGGAGAAATGAGCTGCTTTTTGCAAGGAGTTGTTCTGAAATAAAAAATGTGCCACCTGAGAGGGAGATTAAAGTAGGGTCAGTAGTAACTTGCAACAGGGAATTGGATACATGCTTGAAAAGGAAAGAGTTATGGGATAAATGGAAAGAAATTAATACTCAAAAACGATGGTCAATATTGACGTGGTTAGCTTTTCAAAGAATCCGTTTTGCCACATGCCCTTGATCTGTGCTTTAGGTTTCTTTGATCTTTGTTCCAGTATATTGCTCGAGGCAGTCATATGTAACGTTTACAGTCGGATCACAAATTGTCCCTCAAGCGTTACCAAGGAGTAAATTATTTCCCAGTACACTTCCAAATGAAATAAAACCAAAAGTCCATTTGTGTGGAAATCCATATCATATTACAGTGTTAATTATTGATAAATTCAAACTAAATATTCTGTGCAAATATGAAATTTGTAATCTACTATCATAGATTAATGCTGAACCTTGCATTAGAACCTTGAAGTGTCATGCCGTTTATTTTACCCACTAATGTGTCGTTAAATATCTTAGTTGATCATACATTTATGCTTTAACTTGCTACATTCATCTAGCTCTTCATTGGAATGAAGATGGGCCACACTCTACTGCATTATAAAGGAACACATAGTAACCATGTTTCACATTTCTCGAGTATCCCAGCAGGTCAAAGTTTTGGGTCGAGACCCTTCTTCAGATCCTTGAATTGACAATAGACAACAGGTGCAGGAGTAGGCCATTCAGCCCTTTGAGCCAGCACCACCATTCACTGTGATCATCGCTGATCATCCACATTCAGTACCCCGATCCTGCCTTCCCACCATATCCCCTGACTCCGCTATCTTTAAGAGCTCTACCTAACTCTCTCTTGATAGCATCCATAGAATTGGCCTCCACTGCCTTCTGAGGCAGCGAATTCCACAGATTCACAAGTCTCTGCGTGAAAAAGTCTTTCCTCATCTCCGTTCTAAATGACCTACTACCCCTTATTCTTAAACTGTGGCCCCTGGATCTGGACTCCCCCAACATCAGGAACATAAGAAGGGTCTCGAGCAAATTCATCACCTATCCATGTTCTCCAGTTAAGTTACTCCAGCAATTTGTGTCCTTTTGTGTATTAACTTGCATCTGCAGTTCTTTGTTACGACAAATAGCAGCAGTTTGCAACAGTGTTTTAATTGAGAAATGAGGAAGGAAAATGGGTGCAGGTTACCTTATTGATCGGTTACGGGTTACGTACATCTTGATCAGTACGGGTGTCACAGTTTATGGGGAGAGGGCAGGAAATGGGGTTAGGAGGGAGAATAGATCAGCCATGATTGAATGGCGGGGTAGACTTGATGGGCCGAATGGCCTAATTCTGCTCCTTACACTTATGATCTTATGAACATTGTGAAGAGTGTTTTTCATATGCACTGGGAGCAATTAAATTCTTACTTGCTGCATCTATACAGGCACAATAACGCAAGAGCACCAGAATAATTATACAATAAATTGTCATTTATACTAGTGTAACCAGACAATATTGCAAGCCAAAGTACGTGGTCCAGCCTAAATGAAGTCCATAATTTGGTGCTGAGGTTGGGTTGTGGTTAGGATTGTGCGGTGTGTTTCAAGAGCATAATGGCTGATAGGAAGAAGCTGTTCTTGAACATGGAACTGATGGTTCTCGGACCCCTGTGCCTTCCCAATAGTAGCAGTGAGCTGAGAGTGTAGACAGGGTGGTGTGGGTCTTTGATATTAGCTGCTGCTTTGAAGCAGCGCTTTCCTGTAGATCCCTTCAACGGTGGGGAGGTCAACACCCATGATGGACTTGGCAATGTCCACCACGTTCTGCAGCCTCTTTCATTCGTGTTTACATTACCAATCCTGCCCTGATGCAAATAATCAGTACGCTCTCTACCATACACTTGTAGAAATCCGATAAGAGTATTTCAGCAACATGCTGGCTCTCCTCAAA